>BSBK01008241.1:1302500-1742500 GCA_027943335.1 Chamaecyparis obtusa | reverse complement strand
GCCTTACAAACATTTAATCCAATATGTTGGCCTGTAACAATAGCTACCAACAATAAATGCACCAAGTCGGCCCAACAAATCACACAGAACTCTAGTCGGTAAACAAGAAATATCGAGCAACAGTGAAATAACCGAGCATCGCCAGGCATCATCGAGCACCAGTGTTGATCGAGCACCACAAACATTATTGAGTAACACTTTCACTAAGTGCCAGAGATTGCCGAGTTCCTTCAACGACCGAGCTTCCTTCAATGACCAAGACCATTGGTCAAGGCTGCAACTGAGTAACACCGGCCAAACATACACCTCCCATGTAGATTCATCGAGTACCCTAGAATGCCCCCTGCATCATACACCCTAGGTTTGAAAAAGATGTTCATATGTGAGAAGAACATCTTTCAGGATTCAGCACATAAACCCCCAAACTGGTTCTTCACATACAAGTCCTCCACCTTTCCAGCTTGCATACTCTTCCACTTCAGCTTTCTCTGTCTCTTCAAGTCTTTTCTTGACAACACACAGGTTTGTTCTCCATACTAATCATTCATTTTCTCTGGATCCACAACCTCAACTCGACTACCAATACTCAAGCTTCTCCTATCGAGCATTGTATCCAGCAAAGGCATCAAGGAAAACTTCATGTCATCCTTCTCAATAGTAAACACATTTCTGACACAGTCATACATAGCTCTACAATCATATTTTCAAGGCCTACCGAGCAATATATCACAACTATTCATCTTCACAATGTCACATAACATAAGATCCTTATATTGGCCAATCTGAACATCAATAAAGCATTGTTCTCTTACTTCTAAAGCATGAATATCTTGTAACCAGCCAATCCTATAAGGACAAGGATGCTTCATTCTATTCAACCCAAGTTTCTGAACCATGTCCTTAGCAACAAGGTTATCAGTACTACCACTATCAACAATAACATCACAGAGTTTACCTCCAAACTTGCATCGGGTCCTAAACAAGTTACTCCTCTGACAAAGGTTCCTCCTTTTACCAAGCAATGTTCACCGAAGAAGCAATTTCTCAGATTCAGGTTCATTCTCATTCACCATAATAGTTCATCAATCACCAAGCTTCTCTATGTACACTCAAAAAAAATGGTGTCCTTTCTCTCCATAGTTATAGCAAGTACCCTTAAAGATAACTCTACTTGTCTTCTTCTTTGGTTCCACGGGTTTCTGTTCATCTTCTGCATCAGTCGGTTTATCCTTCACCGAGTGATCAATCTTTTCTTTCCCTCAGGGATTACTATGGTGTTTCCTCTTCAACTTATCTTCTACCTTCAGAGCATACTAATAAGCATCTTCAACAGAGTCAATCTTCATCATACCAAGCTCATCCTAAATATTGAATCTCAAACCATTCACATATCGAGATAGCTTTTCCTTACCAAGCTCTCAGTGTCCAGACCGAATAGTAAGTTTTTAGAACTCCCTCGGTATAATCTTCAATAGACAGATCCTTCGGTTTCAGATTCTGCAACTTCTTAAACAAGTCAAGCTCATAGTCGGAAGGTATGAACTTAGCTTTCAATTTTTTCACCATCAACCTCCACCGATTGATCTTCATTTCACCTTCATCTTCTCTATCTCTTTGTAGTTCTTTCCACCAAAGAGCAACATGTCCTTTCAACTTTATCTGTGCTAATCTCACCTGAAGAGGATCTTCAATTTCTTCCAACTCAAAGAAATCTTCAAGCTCACCAATCCAATCAATCAAGTTCTTGGGCTTCAAAGTACCAAAGAAAGTAGAAACTTCCATTCGGTAACTACTACTTAACCGATCTCCAAATCTAGGCAACTGAGCAATTCTATCTTCACCAGATCTATCCCTCTAGTCATCACCACTAGACCCAACAGGTTCAAAGTCTTCAGCAGCTTCCTCATAACCATCTTCAGTACTGACATTCCGAGGTACACTATCAATAGCTCTCATGATCTCGGCGACCATGTCATTCTTCATCAACTCCATCTCAGATCTCAGATCTGAAATCTGATTTCACCTTCTCTGTGATCTAGGATTCCACAGTATCACAAAGATTAGAAATAACTCTAGGGTCCAATCTTCTCGAAGGCATCCTTAAAGATATGCAAAAACCCTCTGCAACAAACCCTCACTGACCACCTTGTGACAATCTCCAAGTTGTGTACAAGTCAAATCGCAATCTACCACCTTGAACAAACAACTAGGGCAAGATCCACAAGTTTAGTACTCCGGATCTGCAATCTAGATCATACGATCTCTTCACAATCAAGATCAACTTCGCAAGATCATCCTTCCTAGGTCAACCTTCACTCCACAAGATCAACTCTCTCACTCTGATACCACCTGATGCAGTCAAGGATGGTGGATCCAGTTAAGGAAAATCCAAACCTTGTAGCCAACAATCAACATAGTAGAATACTCAACAACACAACAACAAAATAATTGTTTAACTCTGATTTTCATTAACATGTCCGGTTGTAAGCCCTTTTAGGTTAGGACCAATTACAATCAGAAACAATTTTGCAAGATCCAAACAGATCCAATACAATCTCAGCTAGTTCAGCTCTGAAAACAATCAGCAACTGATGGAAACCCTAAGATAGATCTAAACTTGAGCTCGCAAGCCTCCAAGAAATCTCCTTGTCTCCAAGTGTGCAACCACTAGCTCTGCAACTACAAACTATCAGATAATTTGCAAGATCATGCAAGATCTCCACAACTTCGCCAACTCCAGCTTTCAGAACCTCAGATCTGATTCACTAAGTCTTCCAAGTCATGAACTTCTACTGATCTCCTGATCCTCTCTAAACATCTACCCAAACATCCTATAAATACTAATCATCAGCCACAAGTCGACTGGATGAAACCATTAACTCCCCCCAATAATTATTAAATACAATACAAGTCGGCATCAAAATAGGCTTACAAACATTTAATCCAATATGTCAGCTTGTAAAAATAGCTACAAACAATAAATGCACCAAGTCGGCCCAACAAATCACACAGAACTCTAGTCGATAAACCAGAACTACCGAACAATAGTGAAATAACCGAGCATGCCAGGTATCGTCAAGCACCACAGACATCACCGAGTAACACTTTCACCAAGCGCCAGAGATTACCGAGTTCCTTCAGCGACCGAGATTCCTTCAATGACCGAGACCGTCGGTCAAGGCTGCAACTGAGTAACACTGGCCAAACATACACCTCCCATGCAAATTCACCGAGTACCCTAGAATGCCCCTGCATCAATATAACACACAAAAAGGAATACAATATTGGGTATGATTTACTAACCAAATTCAAATTTCACTTGACTTTAATCCTTAGTTGTTTCATAGAAGAATGGACAACATGCAAATTTTCCACTTCTATTTCAATAAAATTGGTTGAATATTTTCTCTCTTTATGATTTTGGGAGATTGAGATCTTTAGTAATCAATACCCTATTAAGATCTTCATGAAATTAAATAACATCCCATTAGTTATATCAATACTTTTTGGTGTACTTTAATTCTTCTTGGCAGCCACATTCCCTTTCAAGGTCATTTTGGTGAGTTGGTTAGTCTAACAAATACATAAGAACTTTAAACTATTAGAGGTTGAGAAAATATCATACATTGTGCACTTGGTAGAGTTGATAGGAGTTGAAGGTGGAAAAAAAAATCTTTACATAATGATAGGGGGAATGAAAGAAGTCTAATGGTTTAACTCTCATAAGAAGATATTTAGTGTAATTTTTTAGGGATCAAAGTTCATATATGTCTTGGAACAAGTACTCAAGAGATGGGAGGAGTACTCAAAAAGAGTATTTGAAGAGGGAAAGTTTGATTAGTCTCAACAAGAGTAAAGGGAACCAAACTTAGGTAGGGTGGCATGATAGGATAGGAAATTCCAACATCGTGATAAGGAAAAAAGGAAAGTAAAGGTGAGGAAAAAGGTATGCATATCAAGAAAACTTTGAAAATTCTATAATTTTAACAACATATAAGCTTTAACCTCATGCTAAGGGATTTTGTATTGCTTCTTTTGTTTTCTCTAATGACAATGATTTGAAGTTGAGAAAGTTGTAGACTTGAGGGGTTTACTCTTTCTTAGTCAAACCTTGGATAGTCTCCTTCAACCCTCTCACTCAATCACTTAGTGTGTGTCCAGTGTAGGTTTTTCTTCCCAATTTCCCCCTTCATTTTTGGAGAATTCTTGTTTGAATCCATCGATAACTCTATTGGCCACTTCTTGAAGGTGGATAATACCACTACTTCCATGTGTCTTTCTACTTTTGCATGAATTCTAGTTGATATTGGCATTTATACTTCTTTCTAGGGATTTGTTTCATTTGGTTGGGGATATGACATGGACACAATATTTTGATTATGAGGGTCTCCCCTTTTGATGTTGTTGATGCATCTCTATTGGAAATATTTCTCTCTCACATCGTAAATACATTGTCACTTGGTGGAAGGACACTAATGGTGATCACCTAACTATCCTAGATTCTAATTCTTCTTCTTATAACTCTCCACAAGTTGATGATTCTTCCCAGGATGATAATTTGCCTCTTACTGCTGGTATGTCCTCCTCATGCCCCGTGGATCCTACTCCACATCTTTCTACTAGTTCAGCCTCCTTTTTCTATGTGTTCCATTCTCTGCATGTTTCTCATTAGAGGAGGAAAGATCCTTCTTCCTCCTCTTCTCAAACTCTTCCTCAAGTTATGGATATTTTTTCAACCCACTCTTGATTTGGGTTACTAAATGTTCATCTAGTGTGTTGCAAGTGGTATTTTCTTGATCAATTTTAAGTGGTCTTTTTGGCCTATCTTTGTAAGTGTCAACACCCTTATTTTGTTTCTTTTATTATAAAAATAAAAAAACATAAAAACTAAAGGAAAATGACAAAAAAATGTTAAAACAAAAGGTTTCTTAGATTTTTAGCAACTTTTGTCACATGAGGACCCATCCAAAACAAATTAGATCAATTATCAATAATGGGTCAATATATGGTTGGACACAAAAAATAAGTGACAAGTAAAATTTGATATGGCAAGATTGAATCTAAATAGGGGAGAGAAACCTATATTAAATAACTTTAACTTCATTCCTCCCAAAATCTCATGTAGATATTTCAAATCACTCTCAATTTGGTATAGTTACTTACTTGTCAAGCTCCCTACTTGAACAATTTGGTTTCAAGTCCACATGGTCAAATATGATTCCACATCAACATGTTTTTGTTGAGGTGTCCAAGATGGTCCCAAAACAAGATTCATAGTTTTCCACTAAGTCATCTTTATTGGTGCATTGATGTGGCATCACACAATTGGTTGCTTTTATAGATTTATGGAAATCTTTTTGGGGATAAGTATTGACATAACATTTTTTGTGCTCCATTAATGGGATAATTGTACCCAACTAATATCTGCACTTTTGGATTCTAATCCATTATGGTCTCTTCTCTCATAGATATTATGTTGGTGTTTCCTATTTGGGAATTGTATTTTTCTTAAATATTATTATAGCAAGTATTTTTCCATTCGTGCCAATAAAGATTGCCAAAACCCATGCAATTAAATATTAGGAATTGTATTGTCCTAAAAATTTAGCACCCATAATTGGAGGCTCTAGGACCTATTAGACCCCATTTTAGTGATTTTAAGGTCTGAATGTCTTTTATGCTTGATTCCCGCAATATTCATTTTATTCCTTCACGTTTATCACACTCCCCTAGACCCAGGAAAAATTTGAGAAAACATTACCTAGACAAGGTCAGCTAGGTCGGCCTTGTCCTGGACAAGGCCATCCAGGTCGACCTTTTCCTAGGGAATTATGCTTAATTTTTCTCTTGGCCTAATGCGGGGGTTTTTCTCCTAGATCTTTAATGCCAGGCCACACAATATTGAATCTTGAAATGAGTATAAAAGGACATCAAAGCCTCTCATTTTGATAATAACACACACAAGTTGATTTCAAGAGTAAGTGCATGCTATCATCAAGCATTCAAGTTGTGCAATTGAGGATTTAGATTCAATATTTGAAGGCAATCATCCGATTTAAGATCTCGAAGTCTCCACTTCTTCAAGATCCTTCTTCTCTCATTGATGCAATTTTCTCTCCCATGATGGACAAGTAGAGGAATTATCAATTAAGCAAGAAGATCCACATATCCACAATGCTTTCCTCTCCTCCATTGAGGCTATCAAGCATATCAACATTCTAGATCTAGAATTGGTGATCATAAATCTATGCATTTGTGAATACATCCTTGATTCTACATTCATTTTAAGATCTACACATACAAGCATCTTCGTGGCTTTATTGGATCCTAACATCCATCCATGAGGGTTTCTCATGTAAGGTGAAAACTTATATTTATCTTGTTTACATTACTTTCCTTATGCAATTTCAATTTCATTTCAAGGTTAATTTATAAATAGGGTTTGACCAAGGAAAACCCCTTTCCACAATATTTTCCCCTTCTTTTCTGTGTGCAGGAGCAAGTACAAAAATTGTGGATCCAAATTTAGAATATCAGTCACAGTCATAGGCCCTCGGAGATTTTCATCAATTTCAAAGTTGAAAGGACAAGACCCGAACAACCATCCACATCCTAAACTAGGTTGTCCAGGTCAACCTCATCCTCTAGGACTAAAATTTTCACAGAAAGTAGTTACAGGTATCAGAAGTCCAGTTCTGGAGGTTTACCTTATCCTAACATCTCTGCAATAGTCAAAATCAAATCTGAAGTTCCATTTGCCTCTTCTTTCTCTAAGGTGAGTCCATTCATGCTATCTTCCCCTTGCAGTTACTTGTATACATTAGATCTACATTTTTTTTACCATTTACATATCAATCATATCACATAATTGCACTTTATTCAATAAGGAATACCCAAATCCCCCTTTTACCTAGATCTTGCATTAACACCCCTTCATCCTTTTTAGGTTGCACTAATCAAATTTTTTTAAGGGTGTGATTTATATTCCTAATGTACACCCCATAATCTGGTGAGTGATATATATCCTAGCATTTCTCACCATTTTATATTGTACAAGAATATAATAAAATATCCTTGGAAACATGTATTAATGGAAAAATTTCCCTCCATTTCACGACAAGGAGACAACTCACGATAAACAAGAATGAGGAAGGTATGGAAATCTATTAATATTGAGAAACCTACAATAGGGTATCCACCATGAGGCTATACCTACACATTCAATCTAGTTGTGCCTTGATGAAGGTTAAAATTGTTGGGTCCTATACTGGAAAAAGGCATGAAAGAGAGGGAGAGAAAGGTGTGGAAAGGAAGAATAGAGGCATTGAAGTGGTGATTGGTGTACAAACATGAAGGCATGATAATTGGGAGAGAAGGGATGAAATCCCTCAAAGAAACGTGGAATGATGGAATAGAAACATTGCAAGATACTCTTGAAATGAATTTATTGAAAAGGCTTTAGAAAATTTTAAGAAAATAGAGCTAGTAGGTGAAAATACTAGACTCAACAACCTTTAATAACATCTTTCTTGTCTACACTCAAATTGGTGCTTTAAAATAGTCTAAGGATGGTCAAAAAATCCAATTGGAATGGATTTTTGTCAACTATTATGGTTCAAAGTTTAATATATTGCAACGTGGTCTTTTCTTTTAATCTATTTTAGAAAAGTGTTTGAAGTTAGTTTTTCACTAACCTTTGAATGAGATCTACGAAAAAAATGGTGACAAATCATTGATCTATAACATATAGGTTCTTCCCATTTGTCTCAATATTCTTGTTGTATAATCTAGATTTGGAATCTAGTCTAATTTTTTAGTTCTTAGAGCTACTCAAACATTATGTTTATATAATCTATTTGGGCTTTGTGTTATCTATTATCTTAGTTTGGACCTTGCATTGCCTTCTCTTCGGGCTTAATTTTTTTTATGAGTATTTGAATGTACTCAATGGTATTTCAATGTGCATCTTTCTTAATAACCTACCTTTATGGTTCTAAACTTTTCTAGCTAGAACATCGGGGTTATATTTGCATATATGTTTCCTTTTATAAATTGTGTGTGTTTGTGTGTGTGTGTGTGGGTGTTCTTGTCTTGAATATTGTACTACTACATTTTCATAATGTGTCTATTTGTTTCTTGTTCCTCTTAGTATCTAAGAATGGAAAATATATATTGGCCACTAAAGTATGAATTGTAGGAGGGGTAACGTTTGAGTAAGATTAGATATATTGAAGATATACCTACAACTTCCTTTCTTCTTGGCTTCATTTTACTTCATATTCTTGTCACTTCTTTATGATTCGAACCTATGGTTAATTCTCTTCAAACTTTATATTGGGTGTTCCCTATTTAAGAATATGATAAATAGTTTAATCAAGGGAGATGTATGACTACTATAATGTAAAAATTTATATAAAATGATAAAAAAAAAACTAACAATATTACTTTACTAAAGATATATATACACACATACATGTTATCATCTAATTAAAAGCGCACACACGTGCTATCATTTTAGTGACATTGAATAGGCAATAAATGCTTAAATGAAATATAACTCAAACATCATTGCATTTTTTTCTTTAAATTATGTTGACAAGAAAAAGTAAGTAGAACTATACTATAAAAGGTAGTTGCCAACCTTTAGCTCTTGATTAGAATTGTCAACCTTAGTAATTGAAGTTGGGATAAATGTGTTTAAACTTGTACTGTGATAGGTGCAAGAATAATATGAGTTTTTTTAAGGTTCTCAATATAATTAATATCTTAGCATGGATATGGTTGTTTTAGGATTTCGTTAGAATAATGATGGTTATGAGTAAGATTCATTTACTATGGACTTTGAAATAATTGCTAGAGAGCATAAAGGATCACTCATGGTTGTTAGGATATTTAAAAACCTTCCAATGAATTTAACTTGGTACATATTATTGATTTAATTGGGGCCTAATGTCCTTTTATCTATATCCTTCTAAAATATTGGAACTAAGAAATTATCATATTGTTATTTGGTACTAAATTGTGATGACTATTTATTGAGTATAAAGACCTTGCATCTATGTTGTGTTGTTTTTGGTTGTTATATGTCACATTATGTTGGAAATTGAAATCTGTGTCACGAGTTTGTAATTTTTGTACATCTTATGACCACTAAATTTTGAGAATAAGGGGCGACTTGAAAACCTTATGCTACCATATGGGATCACTCATTATTATTAACTTCATATTGAGTATAATTGTCAAGTCATGCCAATAGTATCTACTCCATAAACTAGAGTATTAAAAGTACATCATGTTGTAACACAAGATAAATAAATCAAAAGGTTATTGATAATATTACTATCATTATTATTGTGTGTACATCTTCATATGATGATCTTGTAGATATGGTGTTACTATTTATCTTGAACATGGTTCGAGCATCTATCATGCTTAAAGAAAAATGATAAATATCATTGTACTTTAGAAGTATGGAAGGTCTTTATGGAGCCTTATTGATGCATGTTGTGTCTCATCTAGAAGGATACCATAATAAAATATGATATATTTGATATTCCACAACCATTTTATAATGAGACTTCACTAATAGCCTTATCAAGGCTTTTGCAATATTATTGCATCATAGATGTACACTCTTTGTTGATATTATATTATTAGATTGAATTTGGGTTGTATCGTAGCTTGTGCCTAGGTATGTTTAGATATCCATACTTGGAGAGAAATGTCATGGATAATAGTATTCTTGACAAAAACTGGCTAGCTTGTATTCCCTTGCATAAGAGAATCTTATTTTGTATAAAACCTTGGTGGGTTTGCAAGAAAAAGTTAATACTAGTTTGCTAAAGTTTAATTGAATCCCTTGGGTGGAAAATCGTATCACCGCCCATATTTATTAATTTGGATGAGGGCTTTTCAATGCAGGAATTCCAGGTGTATCTTGCTTAAGAGACACCTTGTGAGGATCACCCTGAGTCATTTTGGTCTCATTTCAAAGCAAGTATGTAGGCAATCCTTCGACAAAAGATGTTCTTATAACCTCAAGTCCATAGGGAGGGTTTAGGGGTTACTTCCAAGGTTGGGGTTGTTCTTAAAATTGTTTGACGTTTTCAATTCAATAGGCTTCAATTTGAGACTAAAATTTGCATTAGATGGTTGTGAAAAAAATTCAACTCTTATTCAAAATTGATGTAAAGACTTGGTTAGTAGGATCTAATGAGATGAACAATGGATACTCTTAGTTTCTACAAATGGTCCACTTGTTAGAGCTATGTGTTTGATTTTGAATTACGTTTGGGATGAAATTAATTAAGATTGTCTATATCATTTATAAATAAAATATAGAAGTATTAATGAATAAGTTGGATATTTTGGCCCATGTATTTATCTAATAACTTATTTATTTTTGTAGTGTGTCCTAGTTAACAATTTGAATGAAATGAGTGATTTTGACTACTAAATAGTTTGCAATTATTTGTGTACTTGTTGAGTAAAGGTTGTCTTGTGTGGGTCCAATGTGATGCTTGTGTTTGAAAAACTTAACTCCGAACCTATAATACTTTATGTAAGGCTAATGAATCACATGATTGTGGTATGCATATCTATTTACACATGACTAGTACTTGTGAACCTTTGTTATATGTAAATTATGAGTACATGGTTATGAAGCTTCCCCAACTGTGAACCACTAGGATACCTAGGTAGTGAAAGGTAGTCATTAGATTGGTGCTAATAGTTGATATCTAGGCTATTGCAAGGGATTAGTTGACATTCACTTGGCTTACAAAGGTAAAGAATTGCTAAGGGATACCCTTATTATGATACATGAAATGTTGAATTGGTAGTTACCCTAATGTACAAATAATGATACCGAGAGCTAATTCAAGAGGGCTAGCAAGTAGTCACATAAAATTGAAGGTGGTCAATGCCAAGTGCTACTCATATTGTGAAGAAGATAGTTGGCAATATCAATAAAGTTACAAAGTGATATTAGTCAAAAGCTACTTATTTCTAGATGGAAAAACTTGTTTCTAGTGCCTAAGGGTGATTGAAGTTAAATCTACTAGGTGGTAGATTCATTATTTGAAAAAATTCTCATTGGTGCCTAAATGACCCTTAGAATAGAGGGTGGATCCTCGATGTAGTATGGGATACACCAATCCTCTTCCAATAATTTGATGGTGTCACAAGTAGTATGGGATGGTTGCATCTTCACATGTTGTACAAAAGATTGAGGAAAAGGATGAATCAATGGTGTAGTACATAATGCATTGACATTTTTTCTATATGGGGTGCATTGAAAGGGGTAGGTGTAAGCTGCTCATTGTGGACGTAGTCAATCATTGTTTATATGTCATTCATTCATTATGTACTTGTGTAAATGGCTTTGACTGTTGTGTCCATTTTTATATTGGTGTCCTTGCTAGTGATGAGTTCTAGTACATGATGTTTTAATCTATTTTGTCATAAAAGGCCGAGGATTGGTGAAATGATGAGACCCATGGTGTTGTAAGGAATGCTCTAACATTCTTTTTTTCAAATGAGATGTACCTATAGATGTATGTGTTCATAAATAAAGTAATGGATGACACACACAATAGGTTGCATCCACTTCCATGGTGTCAATAATTCTTTATTTGAACATGTGATGTATTATGTGGGTTCTTCACATTAGATATATGTGGTGTATGCTTGATCTAACGTCTTTTGCATGTGTGATGTGTGTAAGATAGTCACTATTGTACTTATGATGTGTGTATAAGCTAGCCACTATTGTACTTGTGATGAGGGTTAGTCACTAGTGAACCTATGACGTCTCTATGAGCTAGTTGCCTTATGTATAAGTGATGTATATTTGATCCAATCACTATGTGAATTTGGATTATGAAATGACATGACCCTATGTGAATTTGTGTGTGCACACGTTAATATGGAACCCAAACTTGATAGCCATTGGTTATCATTCTATTGAATTAGGCTAAGTTGATAGCTTACACCAATGAATAGTTGTGATAGAAACGTGAGATCGGAGATCTACATAAGAAGAGGATGGACTCTCTTTATCATTAGTGTATGAACTACAAAAATTTGATTCCCAAAAGGGAATAGGTAGGCAAGATCATCATGAAAGAAACCCTTGAGGTTTAGGTTTGCATCTAGGGATGACCCTAACATTGGGAGCTTACCACTTTCTAGTGTAAGCAAATAAGTGATCGTGTAGAGTTTTCGCCACCATGGTGGTTGGAGAAGTTATGAGGTTAGGATTTCTAAGCTAGATGGAAGATGCTCAATTGACTATGTTGCAAGTTGTGAATTGAATAAAAAAATAGCAACCTAAAAGCAATTTTAAGAAGATACCAAAGATTATATAGTTTTTAGATCTAGATAAATTTAAAACATGGATCAATCCATTTTGTTGATGTGACCTAGTGAGCAATTTTTTTTTTAAAAAAATAAGTGCTTGGTAAATCTTTTCATGTGACTAGTGATGCTAGCACGACACAATCTCCGGCCCCACGTAAAACACTTTTGAATCGGAGCTATGTACCGATGAGACCACAAATGGGGGACCTAATCCCCATTTAACAAAGCTGAGGTTCAAACCCGTGAGCACATTGAATTAATGAAAAAACAAGCCCACAATCACAATGGCCCAACATATATTTGAACTTTAGTGGGCACACCACTACCATCACCACTTAACCAACAAGCTAAGTGGTGAACCCCGTGATCTAGTGGCCAATTTCTTGTCATTGATTGTTGCAATTATTTTCCATTCACTATTGTTGCAAAAAAATAATAAACTGGGATCACTAATAAATATTTATATTTGGCCTTCGATCATTTCAAGTAATTATTTTGTGTTCTTTTACTTTACGTTCCAAGTATTTGACATGTCTACATTGGATTTGTTGGACAACTATTTGTCAAAATTATTAATTATGTGTTGCTTATTGGCCATATAAGATCAAATGTATAAATCTAGATGGCAATGCAACCTCAATGTGTTACTGATATACTTCTAGGCAAGATTGTGTGTAAATTTTTAGCATTGACGTTTTGGATAAAACTTCGCAATCCATGATCCGAAACGTCGATGCAAAAAAATTTACACACAATCTTGCCCAAAAGTATATCAATAATATTTCATGGATTGTGGAAATCTGTTATCACTAACCTCAATGTGATTAGTTAATAAAATTTATATTGCATGCATTCTAGAGCTACATAGTTTGTCATTAGTTAATTAGTGCCACAATCATTATATGCTCACCATACCTTCATCGAAATTCGAGTAATCCAAAAATATGTAGATATAAATTTCATGCTAAACTTGAAAAAATCCTAAATATATTAACCACAAAACATTACATTAAATAAATTGAATTGCTTCATTGACTTCCCAAACTTTGTATCATATATATTTCTATATGATAATTTTGGCAATCTAATCAATTACTTAATTCTTTTTAATGCATTGTATTTATTTTATTCAAATCAATTCAATTTTTCTATTATAGCTACACTTTTCAATGTCTAATTGAGTCAAAAATGACAACTATTGTCAATGGGCCCTTGGCCTACTCAGAAAGTTGAAAGGTTCTAAATGAGCCTAGGATCAAGTCTTACCAAGTGCAAGGTTCTAACATCAAAAAGAAGGGATGAGGTTGGGATCATACTTCAAGCAAACTTGACAAAACGGATAACCTTTAGTCCTTCACTCTTAACCAAAGAGGTTCAGCCTATGACTTGTCCTCCCATATCAAGTAACTACACATCAATAGATTTGTACAAAAGTCCTCCATCAAAAAATAATAAATATTAATTTTGATTATAAAAGCAAAAAACAAAGGTGGTGACCGCATACAAATACACACCAAACCACTTACAATGGGTCATGAACAAACTACTAAGAGCAAGACAAGGCCACAACATGCAACTTAAAAGTGAATTTCTCCTTTAAGGCCAAACAAGATTTGGGAAAAGCATTGTACAACGTTGTTAGTGAATCTTGATCCACACCTCCAAACCAAGAATTTGATGGTCGTATTGGTCAATTTTTCATTTTTGAGCCGTACATGACAAGCTGCAAATTTATTGGACCATATGAATTGGTAGACTAAATTTATATAAAACTGTAATTATGACACTTAAATTTATTTTATAATATATATGTTTCTATTTTTATTATCATGTATTCATATTAATATAGAATCTTTTATAAATAGAATATATATATATATATATATATATATATATATATATATATGAAACTTGCTTTACTAATTTACAATATTAGTATGCAATATATGTTTTTATATTATTAACTATATGTTTATATTAATTTTAAAAAATTAAAATAAAGCATATGAACTTAAAAACTTGCTTAATTAAGTACAATTAAAAAATTATGTATATTATTATTGATTTAAAATCTTTTCCAAATAAAACAAATGAATTTAGAAACTTACTCAATTTATACTTATTTTCTAATTTTAGAATCTTTGTATCTATATCTATATTTATTATGTTTAATATATGTATTACTAATTATATTAAAAAATATATTTAAATTTAGAATAATTTATTAAATAATTCATATATAAAAAAATTTGACAACCAATATTTTTTTTAAAACTTAAAAATCTCCCATTCCGCCAGAATTGGTTGATCGCTCCGTACAAATTTATAACGGAAAAACTCCTGTTCGTTGCAAGATCACTGAAGGAAAGGTTGGCCATAAATCCGGAGAGTTTGCCTTTGCACGGAAATGGATGCATAAGAATATTGTGTTCAGCCTGAAATACAATCATGAAATTGAAAGTACCAGAGATTCTTAGAGGCACACACCATCAGAGAAGCTTCCTTGACCAATAGGGTAAATCAAGAAAACAGTAGTAGCTGCTGCTACTGGAGCTGAATATGCAACAGCAATCCAAGGACGCATACCTAGACGGAAGCTAAGCTCCCACTCACGACCCATATAGCAAGCTACACCAAGTAGGAAGTGTAGAACGATTAGCTCATACGGACCACTGTTGTATAGCCATTCATCAACAGAAGCTGCTTCCCAAATATTATGAAGTGTACATTTATGTCAATTTCCGTCCATATCTTTAAATTTATGAAAAGGCTAAGTTCGATTTGAATCTACCACGATCTTCAAAGACAATAGTAATTCACTCACAAATTAAAATGCTTCGGTTGGCTTTGGAACATTTGCATCAAGCTGAAAGAAACATGGTCTTTGGACTATGATATTTTTCTTCTATATGCCAGCCTTTTATTTCACAAAATCAGATGTATCCATGCCAACTATTCTCTGTTCTTCCACTTTGCATTTGTTTTCCAGGTCAACTTGACCATGTAAAGCACGTGTTTTAATCAATACCTTGAAAAATTACAAATGACAAATTAGCAAAAGAAATAAGGTCCCACGGTACACTTTTGCTTCTACGATAAAAGTTGACCGGAAAAATCAAACCTTTACTCATTTTTAACGGTTCTGTTTACAATGGGATTTTGCCTGTGGCCTAGTAAGCCTGACAAGGCGATCCAATATGATTATTGAATCTTCTTTCATACAGGCACTTTCAAAAATTCCCTATAAACAATACTATGGTACACATTTCAGCATCACGTATATATTTTATAATATTACAATAATTACAAAGGAAGTCCATGCATCTTATGAGCAAGGTATTTCCCGACTCAAGCTGCCAGTCAAAGTCCTTCCCGTGGCACCGAAAAATAATACTTTATAAACCTCTTGCAGTTGAAATGTTCGTCAATAGATATAATACCCTCTTTAAGCTGCCATGTTCTCCAGGAAAAACAGATTCTTGAAAGAGTGAACTTTTTAAAGTAAAAATCATACAGATGCTTCGAGCAAAGAAGCAATAGTAACTGGTGCTGAGAAACGGGATCTGCCAAAATAAGAATGAAAAAGTGTTGGGAAACTTCTGTTACTCAAATGTAAACAAAGAAAGAAACTAAAACATTGCTTGCATTTAAATATTTGAACATCTGCCAGGAAGACACCATATATCACTCTCTAAATAAATTAAAAAGGCAGCCTGATAATGCTGTTGGGAGTTCAGTCAATAAGTCGCTTAAAAGAGGGACAAACATATTGAATAAATAGTAAGAGACTGAGTTCTTGAAAGGCCTTTGGTAACAATAGATTCAAATTACTAAATTTAGACAAAACCCAGCCATAGTAGATTGTCAGTAAAACACTCCAACTTAGTCCAGTACTGAATAAAGAGCAAATTATTTGTGTGAATTTGGGACAATATGCAAAACTGAATTTAACTTTAAACAAAATAGCACCTACACAATGATTCACAAGAATGATAGCATATCTGTTTCGAATAGGAATCCCTGCATGGACCTATACTTTCATGAAATCTGGCTCCACCTATACATGGAAGTTGTTATTAGCTCTTGTAACAGGAGCATAAATTTCTTTATTAAAAACACCTTATAGCTTAAGACTATCCGGGTAAATGAAAAGCAAAACAAGATGTTTTTTCAGGCAAGCAACCAGAAGTAAATGAGAACCACTTTCAATACACTTTCAAATTCCCTTCTAAACAAAATTCTGACAAAAATTATGGCATTTTCTAATGGCAAAGCATGCACACAAAAAAAATGTAACTACTAAACAAAACACCGTTCCCAAGAATTGGAGAAACTGAAATCTGACCAAAACACAGGATTTGGGTTAAATATTCATCCTTTATATCTGGGATTATGTAAGTGTTGGCAGAAGCACACTCATGAAATTAAATTAGCATACACATGCCCCGATACCACCCCTTGAAACTTGAGAATCCAACATAGAGTTGATATAAAAGCTTCTAAAAGTAGTAATCCTATTTTGGGAGGAACTGGAAGACGCAAACTCCAATGATTATTGCATATGAGAATAACTTAGATGTACATTTCAAGCATGCCTGAAACGCATAGACTTGTCCGAAAAGAGAGAACAGGCAACCACAATAAACTATACTACCAAATAAACAAAATAAGTTCTCTTTAGCATTATCCCTCTAAACAAAACTTTGTGTTTACAAATTTGAAATTTGTAGTAAATTTGAACAGGAGTGTGTAAAATATTGTCATGCAGAGAGGAAGACCGTAATTCATGTCAGATGAGCAAAGGGACCTTTGAATAAGGCAGACAATGGTCATCTTGTGTGGTATTTAAGTTAACTTCAAAGGATAAGCTAATGGATGCCGATGTACATAGATAGTTACACACAAAAAAAAAGTCATAAAATGTGTGAAAAGAAACCCCCAAAGAAAACTTAAGATTTATATAACTGAGAAAGCATACCATTTATACAACACAAAATAATATAATAAATATCATGAAATTTTAAATTGACACCTTAAGTTGACTTTACAAGTACAATAAAAAATCAGAGAAAAACTGAAATGAAGATTCAAAAGGGGACGAACCTATACCTGAAATGCCCGAATGGTTGTTTTGCTTCCAAGAATAAATTATGTTATCCCTACGTCAAATTCTCTGCCGTGTATCACCAAAATCTGCTTGAAAAGGCCACATTTACAGCATCCAATCTTATACTCTCGAAGATCGATGCCCTTAATTTTGTTGTCTTTCGCCCGATTATACAGTGCATAATTCATTGCAGATCAGCGACCTGAAACTCACTGGAACTTTATAATTCCACATGTAAAATCTTCATGTGGGTCACTGCGTTCTCTTATTATTGCCAACTTTGCAATAAATGCACAACTTTATACACTGTATGGATAAAAGGGCATCTTTTCTGCAAAATTCAAAATGATGAATACGCAGTTGCATGGTGGAAAACTAGCCAAAAGAGTATTCATCATTCTTTTTCCAAGTTTTTCCTTATAGGAGGCAAAAATGGTCGTTTAGATTCCATTTTTATAGGAGGCGATTTATTTTTCTCCTTTTCTGCCTCCTTTAAAGCCTTTCTTCTCTCAATTTCAGCTTGTTTGACATTCTCCTCATGTGCCCGCCGAAATGTTGTCACAAAGTTAATAAGTGTAGAAACCACTGCGCATTGAGAAGTAAAACCATAAATATCTCTATATACACAAGGACATATCATTTTCTAAAACAATGCTAAACATATCCATATCCAACATAACTTCCCTTCTTTGACTTTTGAAAAACAAAATATGTTCCATCAACCACAATTGAATAACAATCTTACTAGTGGAATCTACTCATTCAATAACACCCAAAATAAACATTCAGATACAAAAGATAACGTGTTTGTCAATTACAAGTGTGAAAACTCAAAACTAAGGCTTTTAATATGAATGTTAATGATTGGACCATTATTTCATTAAAAATCAATATATATTATGAAGCCATAATAGGCTATTGGAAGCATCACGAGCCCCATAACCTTGTTAATTTATCTAATCCTTAGCAGCACAACTCATTCTTGAGGCAAATGGTACCATAGAAGCAAGAATTGCAGATAAATTGTGATTCCTCACAGATGGTCATGTTAGCAATATGATTCAGATCAGATCAGTGGCACAGCTCCTGAGCCCAGTTTAACTGCAAATAAACCACAGTTTTTTCAAAAATTGCATCTTATTCACAATTTTTTTAAAAACTTCAGTTCATTTGCAATTAATCTAGATTTTTTAATTTGCCTATAAAATACTTGTTTTTTGAGTTTTTAGTCAAAACCTCAGATTTCATTGCAGATTTGGATTTTATCAAAGCAAGCACACATTGGATCAATTTGGGAATGTATTTTTAAGCAAATATCTGTTCAACTCTCGGTCAGCTAAGGCCTATTTACTGCTTTATGGCCTTGACGCACTTGTTTTTCAAGGGTTTGGAGCTTGTAACTACTAAAAAAAGAAAAATGAATGACGAATGGCACATGTTGTCAATCTGGGCTTCCTAGCAAAATCAATGCCAACACCAAATCATAACTCGGGTTTTAGAAAGTGAAAAATAAAAATGTTGTGGACTGCAGCAAATCGAAAAGAAATATTTTTGACTTTAAATTTGAATAAAACAGCATTTGCAGGGTTTCCCATCTTTATGAACTTTCCAACATTTTTAATTTCCCTGGTTTTAAAAAACTGAAAATCAGCCAAACAACTTGAAACAAAAATTGAATTTTTATCTTTCCAAATATTGAAGAAATTTCCACCTTGAAAGCATGCCAAATTCAGGCAGATTTATATGGGAGACAAGGACAATCACCCGACATGCAGTTTTGGCTTAAGAATGGCTGCCAATACTAAAACCATTGGTGCCAAGTGCCAAGAAAAGACTATAGGTGCCAACAGTGATTTAACTAGTCCACAATTATATAAATAGTAAGCTACAAGTATCCCTCGTGGGTTTTGTGATTGTGGAATGGTGTTTTAGAATACCATTCCAACCTTTTCACCAAAGCTTGAAGGACCTAACCCCAAGTTCATGAACCATATGGGGAGGAATGGCATCAATAATAGTTTGAAAGGTCTCCTACTATTGATTGGATAACTAGAATTTCAACTTGGCTACAAGCTAGTATAGAAAATTCTCGGTGGTTTTAGCAAGAAATTCAATAAGTGTTTTGATTACTGTGTAAAAGAATTTAAAAGTACAAACCTAAGGGCTCTAGCAAGGGGACAACCTTGACTGAATAGAATCAGAGATCACCAAACAGATTGTTGGTTGATTGAGATGCCACTATGGAAGTCATTACTAACCCTATGAAGCCAAAGCTCGATGGACTCTTGGGCCTTTCAAATGCTCTTAACAAATGTGTTCCCTTCTAGAGCTCTGATGATCCATTTAGCACAATAGGAAATGCCCCTCGATAGATTGAAAGAATCCCTAAACCACCAACATCATGAGGAAGACAACAAAATTCCCAAGCAACATGATGAAAACCTTTGCCATTGTTTTCCAAGGCTCAAAGAAAGTTCCTAAGAATCTTCTCAACTTTTAGATAGGCCTTAGACGGGACCCAGTAAGAAGAGTTGTAAACATGGGTACTGACTAAAATTTGGAGCCAACCAAAGAGAGAAATTAGCGATCCAATAGCTTAGCTTTATTTCAATTTTGGCAATGACAACTTGCCACAAAATAGAAAGAAAGGCCTAAAGTTTGAAAGCAATGTCCAACAAAGACATCCCCATAATTGATTTCCAATCAAAAATAGTACAACCAACCAAGTTTGCAAAGAAAATATTGCCCATAGCACCAGGTCTTTTGTCATTGAATACTCGAACTAGAGGCTTGGCAAAACATATCAAGACAAAGAAAAACTTGTTTGATATTATTCCCATCCTTAAGAAGAGCGAGAAAAGAATTATCAACAAAATGCCCATTGACCAGCTAGGTAGATGCATTGGTCAAGACAATACCTTTAACCAACTTTTGGGAGACCACATGGGCCAAAAGATAGCCAAGCCTTTAGCAACAATAATGTTAAGTGCAAGAGCTAAAGTGCATCCCTACTGGACAAACTGAAAAGGCACAAAAGACTTGTATTGCTGGCCATTAATAAGACTTGAGATCTAAAGCCTTGACAATGATCTTGTAGGAGACATTTAATACAGTTTCCAATTGTATATTCCTCTCGGTTGCCAACTTAAGGTATAAATTTAATATTGCCTTTGTTGATCATGTTTCCTCATAATTCTCTTGAAAATTTTCCCGATGGATCTTTTGAAGGTCTTTGATATAGTATCACAAACGTTTTATAGAACTCATAGGGAATATCTCCAAGCCAAGGGCATTGTCATTGGACATAGAGAAGACAGCCTCACACAAATCTTCTTTAGTGAGAAGATAATAAAAAAAGAATATGTTGAAATATGGAAACTTGACAAGGAACCACATTTAAGAATTGTTGTAGAGCAATGTTTCGAGCTGCAGTATAATCTTGAGCAATAAACATTTTCTCATGATGTCAAACAAAGGTCTAAAGAATGTTTGGAAGCTCAATAAAGAGTTGTGTGCCCCTCTATTATTTTCTTAATAATGGCTTGCAATGTATTAAAAAAAAAGCAAAGCCAAAAAAATCTTTAGAGACCTTGTCTCCAATGTAAAGCCAATGAAGTTGAACTTCGATTGGAGACCATAGGCAAAGTGAGCATTTGCAATTTATTTCAGATGGCAAAGTGCAATCACTTAAAACTGAGCTTTTAAGTTGGAAGGTACATTTTTTGGCTCTTCAACTCCTTTCCCTACTTTCTAAATCTCAAGAAACAAATCAGGAAGAAATTATAAGGACGAATCTTTGATAGTCAAACATATACTAGATGATACCATCCAACAAAGAATTACTCCTGTACTAAAGCAGCATATGCTCTACCTAACCATTGTTTGTGAAGTTGATATGTCTCCTGATTGTTTATTCAAGACTAGGCGATATTTGTGAGCCAAGCATCTTACCCAAAAATTAAATATTTCCAGCTCCCAGCTGTGCACTCCATTTAGTTTGTTTCCATCTATCCTTTATATAATTCCATAATCCTTACTATAACTCCATTATCCTAATTGCATATGATTTGACTACTTAAATTAACATTCTAGCTATTATGGTTATCTCCATCAAAAATTCTAACTTCGATGAATCATAAAAAGGTTTGCAATTACATTTATTGACAAAGTATTTTAAAGTAGTGAAATTGTAAAATGCTGAAGACGTGGCATGTTGGATTCACCTGAGAGAAAAATTATGTAGGAGTAGAATATAGTTATACATTGACCATAGTTGAAAAACTCAGACTGGCAATAACTCAGCTGACCCAAAAAAAAATTACAAATTGGACCTAGCAAAAACTATCCTTCAAAAACATGCATATAGCTGAGTTTAGGGAACATATGACTGATTTCTTTCTTATATAAATCAAAATTAGAATTCAATACATATCAACAGGCTACACTGTGTTGTGAGGTTTTCACACCATCGCCCCAAAGAATTTGGGGACCCCATTTTTCCTCAAGCGGGCCTTGGCAATTTTCCTAGATCCGGGAGTATTTGGATGCCTTAGCGAGTTTTGGAGTGATCCAGAGGTTTTGAAATGACAATTTTACACCTTGGATGTTTTTGAAGTGCCTGGGAGGGTATGGCTTGTTTTCACCTTGCATGGAACGTTGATTTTCTTAAACAGTCGATTTTGTCTCCAGGCCAAATGAAATTCAATGAGAAAATTTTATTTTAATATCTGGCGGGATAAAATTGCAAATTTTGGACTTAGATGAATTTTGAAAATTGATGAAATTGAAAAACTTGAACGTTTTCGAAATTTAATTGTGAAATTGGATTTTTTTGGGGAAAATCTTGTAAAATTTTTGGTGGTGAAAGTGAAAATTAAATGAAATTTAAAATTGCCAAATGGAGATAATAAATTGCAAAAAAAAAATTAATTGTCAAATGGAAATTAAATTGCTAAATGATTTTTGGATTGCAAAATAATAAAAATTTAAATTGCCAAGTGGGATTTTCGAAATTTTAAATGGGGAAAAAGAGTAAATGAAAGTTGGAAATTAAATTGAATTTATTTGAATTTTAATTGGCTGGCAGATTTCGATTTTGGGCTGAGTGTTTGTAATTTAGAGTTTTAATTTGGGCTCCTTTGTGTGTTAAATTAAATGTATTTTAAGGCCTAAGAGGTGTGAAATTCAAGGTAAGTTATTGGGTCCACAATGGGGAAGGTTTAAAGCTATATTAGAGGCCTACATAACTTTTTTTCAAAATTTCAATTTAAGGCCTATGATAATTTCGGATTTGGCTAATTTAAACCCATAATTTTTGCACTAGGCTGGCCCAATTTTAAATTAAAATTAAATACCCAAGGCTGTGTGATTTTAATTACATTTAATTGGGGTTTTAAATGGCAATTTTAATTTAATTTTTTTCCCTCCTAAAAAGTCGGCCCTGCTTTTTTGGAGGCAAAAATTGGTATAAATGGAGGGCTTGTCTCCTCATTTTTTCATTCATTTCTCACTTGTCTCTTGGCAGCCAAGGAGGAGCTCTTGGAGCAGCAAAAGCTGCAAATTTGGAGAGGGAGGAGGAGCGAAATTAGCAAGGTGAAGACAGCGAATTTGGTAGAGGAAGAGTGATTTTTTGGGGGGCTGCAAATTTGGAAAAGCCTACAAAAAATCTGAAAGTGTTGCGATTTTTTTGGGGCATGGGCTGCTATTTTCCAAGGGCTGCCAACATAGAAGAGAGTTGCGAATTTTTGCCAAGGGCTGCTATCTTGGTAGAGTTGCGAAATCATAAGGTAGAAGGCTGCAAAAATCATAGAAGGGCTACAGATTTGTTCATGGTGCTGCGAATTTTTGGTAAGGACTGCATTTTTTTTTTAATGTTGTCTTCTTCTTTGGAGAGAGCTTGTTTGGTGTAGAAGAGGAGCTTCAAGTTTGTTGGCGAAGGCTGGTTAGTAAGGCAGATTTCTTTCCTTGTTCTTGCTTGGTTCTTCCTCCATTTCTTGCTTGCATCATCCATCCATCACTTCATCATTTCATCTAGGGCTTAAGTTGGGAGATATAAGTGTAGTTTTCATTCATAGGATTTGGAGAAAGGAGATATAAGTGGTAGGCCTACCCCTAGGAACGAAGTTGGGAGATATAAGTGTAGTCCATCCCATCAGTTTTCGAAGAGGCAGAAATAAGTGGTAGTCTCATCCTTAGGCGAAGAGGCAGAGATAAGTGTAGTGTGATAGGAATTGAAGAGGCAAAAATAAGTGGTAGTTCCATCCCTAGGATTGGAGGGGCAGAGATAAGTGTAGTCCCATCTCATTGTAGAAAGAAGAGGCAGAAATAAGGGTTAGGATGGCGGATGCTAGTGCAAGCAAGAACCCAAGGGGAATGTATACCAAGAAAGACAAGGACATGATGCCCAAGACCTTCTTTTTCTCAAAATTGAAGCGAGTGGGTGACACCAACACCCACTCAATCGAGTCATAGGCTCCGCTCAAGGTACACAATTTGATCCTTGGATGTATTATTTTATTGAAGGAATTGAGAATGGAAAAAGAAAGTTTGTTTGGGCTAGGATCATTAGTGAGAATTTAGAGTTGCAACTTAGGATAGTGCAAAATCAGAAGCAATTCTACATGGGGTCCTACCTCTTTTATTTGATTGCAAGGCTGTTGGTGATGCTTTGCTAGTCGAACCAAATCCAGATTTGGGGAGATGCACTGCACCACTATGGTTGAGGCAGATGCTTATGCCAAGGGGCGAGGTTGTGGCAGTCTGAACAGTTTAAGACATTCAAGGGTTAGCCAAAGAGGAAAACATTAGTGAGGAGGCAGGTTTCATTGCAGATTGGAAGAGATTTGAAGATATTTGAGGCTAGGCAAGGCTTGGCTATTCGTGCAAGCTAGTTTGGTTAGATTTGAGAGGGAATTATGGCCAAGGCAGGTGCCCCCAGAACCCAAGAGTATTGAAGCAAAGGGGAGGTGCATGCAATCCAAATTCGAGTAGGAAGGTTAGAGAAGACCAGGAAGGTTAAGGAAGGCAAGGATAATGAAGGAGGAAAGCGAGATGAAGGGTTGAAAGAGGTCAAGTTCGATTTCAAGGCGGTGGCCAAGAGCAAGGCTCTCAAATTGCAAGAAGGTTCACATCCAAGCAAGCCACTGAGACCAAGGCAAGATTACCCCAAGTGCATAGAGACCTCACCCTTTCAAGGTCAGGACATCAGGTACAAGCAAGTTCAAGTGGTGATGAGAAAGTTTCTAAGGATGAGCTCAAGCATCCAAGGCTTCACCTCATCTCAAAGATTAAATAAATTTATAAGATAAGGTTGATGAGGTGGCAATTTCGTGTGCATGCAATCAAATCATGCCAAGTGTCCTATGTTCTCATTGGTTGACAGATTATTGTAATTTTCTCATTGGCCCACAAAGTTGGTGCCCTCATGTAATTGGTTGAAAGATGGTAACCCTAATTAGGGTTTGTAAGGTTTAATCTTGGCCCTTGATTTTGCCCCTTAATCTTGGCCACTCGTTGTAATCTTGAGCCTCTATATAAGGCCATTTTGCTCTCATTTGTAACAGAGTTATGTTGGAGAATTGTTGCCAAAATACTATCAAAATTGTTCTCTATTCATTGTTGTGGTTTGCATGGTGGATATACATGATCATTTTGGTGTATTGCATGGTTCCTCTCATCTCTCAAATTAAAGTAGGATTTCATTTCATGTTGTTACAGTAGAAGTAGATGGCTAGTTGTATGGTGATGTTAGTGAATGTTTGATAGGGATCTATATATTAGGCCACTAGCATCCTAGCGGCTTGTTAGGAAGCCTTGTGTGGTAATCTAGTCCAATCGCTCCCAAGTTCTACTTGCATTTCATCTTTCAGCTTGTACTTCAAGTTGGGTTGGAAGATAGGTGTTAGTGTGAAAATTCTAAGAGTATCCATTTGAATCATTGCACCAATGGAGGTAGCGCCGCAGGCAAGCTTTCGTTTGGTTGGATCCCCGTCCATTTGCTAAGTTCTTCATTCATAGGAGTAGTAGTAGAGTAGTAAGCAGTTAGTGGTAGGAGTAGTTGAAAGTGAAAGTGATCAAGAAGAAAAGAACAAGTCAAGCAAGCGAAGTACCACCAAGTTATCTTTGGATGAACAACGTAAGCCCGCCTATGTGATTAACCAGCAAATCACATTAATATAACTGAGTTAGTATCCACAGGTGTAAGGAACCTTGGAGTTTTTCTCATGTCCTTCATGAGTATTTACTTTTCAAGAGAGGGTTGAGTGTTTGGTATGCTATATCAAGTATTCAATTGCTATATGTTATGTAGTGGTACAAAACTGACATCAACACACTGCTGTAAATTTTCAAAAAGAAAAAAACTAGCATTTTTTAGAGAAATAGGGCTGACCTACTTAGATTGTGAGCACAGACACACACATATAAGGTAGAATTGTTGTTATTACACATTCATTTTCCCTTTACAGTTTCCAGCAGGTAACAGCAAAATAAAAGCAATCATAGCAGCAAATAGCATTATAAAGGCAGTTGCTTCCATCTTCTGAATGCATAAAGAAGCATCTTCTGCAGAAGAACAACAGGAGGAGCTTTCAAAGAACAGAAAAAAAAGACATTTGGGTAGCAGAAAGAGAAATTTAAATCACAGAATGGCATAAATAAACACCTGTAATAGTCCGATAAAAGTTCTTGACAGAAATTGAAAGTTTTTGATGAGTAATTGAAAGTTTTTTATGAATGGCTGCAAATTGTTGTGAAAGTTCCTCATGAGCCAGTTTGACTAACTAGTTTTGTGAGTAATTGGCAGGTTTTCAACTAAACAAGTTAGATTCCATTCAAACAAGTATACCTCCTCATTATGATGCATTATAATCTTGACTGATTCCATTATAGCTCATTATAGTCCCACAAGTAAACTGAATGCAATTGGTTTTGAGTCTTGACAACTATAATTGATTCCATTAAGACCATATAGAAATTTACAATAGGTGGACTTTTCATTAGATAGCAACTATCAGCGTATTCTATGAGTCTTCTCAAGGTGGGGTTAAGGCTTGAAAAATACCAAAAATTACATATTTGTGAGGTAAATAGATGACAGAACCCATTTAGAATGGGCCAATGCAAGAGATTTAATGAGAGAGCCAATGCCAAGAGTTCTTCAATAGATCAGATATAAAAAGTTCCTTATGATGATGCACTTGCATCAAGCTTTAATGGAATAGAATTGTAGATAATGCAGGAATCAATGTCATGGTAGCAGTAATTCCAGTTAAGGACAAAGCAGGAAAGCTGAAACTATTTAGTCTATTGGTTATTGGCTGATTAAAGATTTCAGGACTTCCCTTAGGACTGATAGCTGCAGTAACACATATTCCAAGTGTGGGAAGGAAAGCCAATCTGCATATCGTGAGAAATCATTTGAAACAGAAAATTTCCAAATTCCAGAACCAAGAGACAATAACTATGATTAAACTTTTGCCACTCAAATCAACCATTAAATTTTACCAAATACAGTCAAATTTTCCATGCCAAAAGATAACCAAATGGCAAATACTAGTCAGGAAAAGCACTTGTCCAAATTGAACCAGACAATTAAGCTTCTAATTTTAGCCTCCATCCTCAACCCTTGATCTTCATCCTCCAATCTCAACCATATATTCCATCTCATCACAAATCATATTTATCAAACCTTTAGCCATCCTCTCTCACTCCTTTTTCATCTAAGTGTCGTTAAATTTTGAGTGAGCACTCATCCAAACTGAACATCTTAGGCAAATCATTGCAACGGGAGGTTTAACATAGCTTAATTTTGTTAAATTATAACATAGTTTAATTTTGTTAATTTATATGCTTTTCTGACCTCTTCTGCCTTATCTTGAGTCTCTCACTCCTTTTTCATCTAAGTGTCATTATGCTGCCAAAATTTTGAGTGAGCACTCATCCAAACTGAACATCTTAGGCAAATCATTGCAACGGAAGGTTTAACATAGCGAAATTTTGTTAAATCATAACATAGTTTAATTTTGTTAAGTTATATGCTTTTTTGACCTCTTCTGCCTTATCTTGAGTGTTTGTTTGAATTTTGTGTTTGTTTGGTTTGATTGTTTAATCATTCACATATTAAGGACAAATTTCATTGCACACACTAATAGCCTTAATAAAGAAGTTACAGTGTATCTGAGACTAATAAGGATATCCGTATGTGCTACACTTCATGCCTATGATAGTTACTTTCTTCAGATTGGAACACTATTAAATAGAACTGGTCTTGACCATCTGCAAGTCTCTCTATGAAGCCTGATCCAAAAGATACAAGTATGCAAACAAAAGAGTACAAATGTAATGAACCATGATATTAGAAGTGCTATAAATGTACCTTGCTCAAATGGACATCGTGCAGGGTCTTCCCCAAAAAAAATAGCAAGTGCATCTGCATTCCGTCCCTGCATGCATTAAAACTAAATATGATGTATAAAGCAAGTATGCACTCTCGAGCCCTTACATGCAATTATATTACCCATAAAATAAGAATGAGATTAGAAAATATACCACTTCTGAATATAAGGAAGTTAGAGATCTCACATCAGCTTCAGCATCAATAAGGAAGCTCTTTAGTGTCTACATGACATCAAAAATGTAGTCAGAAATATTGCCTTATATAGAATAGAAAAAAGAAAGTAGAATTGATATAGATTAACAATTGCCCACAACTAAGGTACTTCCTTAGGTTAGGACTAGTAACCTGACACATCATACATTATGAAACCTTATAGTTATCGGTTATTAAATTGGGCATAAACAAGCATTCACTTATTGGTTATTCAATTGGACAAACAACCATCCATCCTAAGATCAAGAGTTGAAAACACAACTTCCAAGAAAGGCAAACAAATGAGGTTTACAATAATTCCATAAGAACTACATATAGTAAATGTGGGCAAGAAATCAGCAGGAAATCAAAGCAAGCAAAAAAGTGGTATGATTCTGTATATTGTGGCATTGAGCATTTTAAGTGGATACTTTGTTCGCAAGGCATGCCTATATTTGGTGCTTGAATGTGTCATCTGCATATGATTGTTATCTAGCTAGGTATGGTGATTTCAAGGAGTGAACTTTCAAAATAAACTGAGTAAACAAAAAAATGCTGAATTAAAAACTCAGCGAAAGTGGAAATAATTGCAAAATATTTATCTTAGATTAGCTTGTTCACCACCAATACCTTTATATCAAGTCTTTACCCACATGAATGAGGATTGCATAGCCAACTCTTTGAAAAAATCTACTAGCTACAAATTGAGTCAATTTTGTAGGATAAGGTTTCATTAAAAATCATGTATGACCTATGAACCCAAACATTGTTATGATATGTTAGTCAATGGCCACCATGCTACATTTTTTGAAACTGCCTAGAGACTGGTAGACTTCTAGAGAATCTAGATACAATCATCTTCCCATTTTATTAGAGTCATATCTACGATTCTAAAGGGATTTTGAAGGGTGGTGTGAATTACAATTGGGTATGCTGCCTTGCAAAGAAGATACATTGTTGGATTTTGATGGATGCTGTGACTTACAGTTGGGTAGGTTGCCTTGCAAAGAAGATATATTGCTAAGAGGAATTGTGTTCCTCAAGGTAATTTCCATCCAATTGTTACTAGTAATTTTGAAGATGATGTTTTAATATTCATTAGTGCATATTAGGAAAGATTGGTCCTCATCGTAGAAGCCTTTCAAGAACATTGTACATGTGTCTTTGGTAATCTTTTATCTTTCTATGCTACTTTCATCTTGATTTGATCCAAGCCTCATTGAGGAGCCCTATCATGAGCCGTAACAATTATATCCAATATATTAATATACATAAGATTTGCTCAAAATATATATTGCGTTTGAATACAACCCCTTATTTAATTTCGTAAAAACAATGATATAAATAATAATATAATATTTCAAACCAATATATATAAATGTAAATCAATATTTTAGTAAATAAATGTTAGTAATACTCTATATAATGAATAAAGTTTATATATAATAATCACTAATCATGATAAGTATATTATCATCATATATTAATAAACATAAATATAAATAAATAACACCGAAATCGACTTAATAGAATAAGTCGACTGAATTAAAGCATTTAACGAACATCATTGACTTACAAGTCGATGAGGATGGGAGACAACGTTTGGACATGAAACGATGCAATGTAAATATAAGATATGGAACGGGGGGAGGAATGATGGGATCTTCCCATCAATGCCTTCGTGGACAGCAGGATATAGAGAAAAAGGAACGATAAACTATATAAGGAACAAATGTTTCTTGAAAACATATTAAGCTATCGAAGAAGATCCAAGGAATGCGTCAACCATATAGCCTACGCGTCAAACAAGATATGAGAGCCGCCAACTTGATGGGCAGTTTAGGAAACAATCAAATTAAATCAAGGAACGACAATGTAACAATTATAGATATAAGACAAAAGACAAATACTTGGCATGATTGATACACTGGAAAGGGGTGATCCGTATATCATGAAGAAATGACTGAACGATAAGGTCGTGCTTGCAAGGAGCAATTAAAGGTGGCTTTCATTATTGAAAAACAATTGTTTAATAATAACTAAATAATAAGCAATAGCTGGCTGAGAATACAAGCCGCAATTTCTATATTGAGCATCGATGTCATTATGTAGAAGTAACTTGCTTAAAGAACATCAACCCATATAAACTAATTACCAAGAGGTGCGATAAAGAATTTCCCACTTGGGTTGTGACGAAGAGACACCTCTTATCATTTCCTAAATATTGATATTTAAGAGGGGACATCATCGGATAGGATGAGAAAAGGAAGAACAAGAGCAACATTATGAGTATATAACAAAGATCATTGAGAAGGAACAAAAATCAATAAGGAATAGACACAGATTAAATATTATATATTTATAATCTATGAATATATATAAATAAAATATGAACGTGACTGAAAATATATATATATATATATATATATATATATATATATATAATCGGAATTATATGAATATATATTTATATTTCCGTAATACAAGGGGTATCGGTATATGCATAGCCTACTCCTTAAACTCTTGCTATAGTCCCAGGAGGTGATGGTTGGTGTTGTGTAGGGAGAAGTGGAGTAAAACCAGAGAATATACTGGTGTCAAGCGCCCTACGACAAGTAAATCTACACTCTCTTTAGGGTTGAATTTAGGAGAGAAATAAGGAAGCGGGCTTGAATATGTTAATAACCAAATGTGTTATGAAATATTTATCATTGCCTTGAATCAAATCGATTTGGATGCATAGTAATGTTTGTTAAACATTGAAAATTGACAACCTCCTAGACAGGGACATTGCAAGCCGTTTCCTCAAAGAACCATTTTTTGTACTTAGCCCTTAGGATTCAATGTTTAAATGTTTTAGGTTTACTCATGTTATGACTACATTTCTTTGGTGCTTGCTGCTTGTGTTAAGTAAAAGTTCAGGTCCCATTGACTCTCATTGTAGAAGTCAATTACAAACATTGTACATGTGTCTTCGCTGATCTTTTGTCTTTATCTACTACTTTCATCTTAATTTGCTCCACACTTCATTGAGGGTACCTTTCCTCAAAGGACTACTTTTTGGTACATAGTAATTAAGAATCAAGCTTTAAGAAGTCTAGGTTTACTCCTCTTGTTATGACTAAATTTCTTTGGTGCTGACTGCTCAGTGTTAAGTAAAATTTTATCCTAGGGTTTTCTTACTTTACTAAAGAAGGTGGGATCATGAGGGAGTCAAGTTTGTATGCCTAGCATGAACAGGTTCAAACCTAGAGGGGGTAGGGTACCCGATATACACTAAGTTGCAGGTTCAGGAACAAGTTAGGATTTGGCAGTTATGCTGATTATTTTTCTAAATTTTCTTTTAAAATGTATAAAATAAATGGAGTTAAGCAAACAATTTGTGAACTGGACCAAGGAATGTGCTAGCATCCCAATCTTCTCTACAGCCCTCAATGGACAAAAGAGCACTTGATTTAAGACAACTTGAGAACTAAAACAAGGAGACCCTAAAGCCCATACCTCTTTATCACAATGGGTGAAAGAATCTTCAAATATCTCACCCAAAATCAGAAGGATAAGTAAATAAGCAAGCAACCTCCTACAAATGATAGAAATAAATATAGGGGATTTTAATTTGCAAATGACACCATCCTCTATTCAACAAGCGACATGGCAAAAAATAAGAAAACTTAAGCAATTTAGCTTCAATAATAACAAGCGACAAGTCAATGGATCAGCAAAGGCATGTCTACTATTATATTTGCCAATGTTCATGTTGAGAGACAAAAGCAAACTTGAGCACTTCTGTCATATAGATATGGCGCACTGACCAATTAGGTATTTGGGGTTATCAATTCACTAGGCAAGCAAACAAAGGTCAATGAATTAAACTTTAAAGTCGTCAATGCACTACAACTGATAACTTATAATTGGATTACCATATATCTCACATTGGCTGAAAATCCCAACTCCTAAGACCAGTTTCAAAATCAGTGCCTATATATTTGTGGACCCTCGTCAATATACCTAAGGGCAAAAAGTCGAAATCCAAGGAAAATCCTAGTGGCAAGGGACAAATGAGGCATTCAAAAGTTCTCTTGTGGCTTAGGATGACTTACACAAAAGCAACTAGAATGGTAAATTAAACATAAAAAGTGTCAAAGACTTAAATACAAACTCTCACCATCAAATTGGCATGAAAATTATGTACCAATCCTCATACCACTTGGGAAAAAATGATTTAAACCAACTACCTCCATAAGAACAAGCTATCAAGTGTGGCTGAAGGAATGGGTGGACTTGCTCAAAGGCAGAAAAGGATAATAGATATAAGAACAAAAGTTAATGTTTGGGAAGATGGTGGAATGGCAATTCAACCTTGGCTGTCTAAAACTATAAACCATTCAATGGAGTCTCTAAAACAAGGACTTGCAGAAGTAGCAAACTAATTGACAAAAGACATAAGTAGACAAGAATGGAATCTAGAACTTCTACAACTTAATTTAGTGCAGCCACTAAGTAAAAAACTTACAATGGCCCCAAATATCCATGTTTTTTACTTTCAAGACAATATAATATGGAAAGCAACCTTAGATGTTGAATGCACTACCATCTTCGCTTACAAGGAGCTAATAGGTCATAACCAACACAAAGAAAAAAGATGGAAAAAAATTATGGGAACTGTATCTCCCAAAAATAAAGCATTTTCTAGCTAGTCCTTCATAGCGAAATTCTCACAGTGACCAAGTAAAAGGAGATGCATAGAGCCAAACAAATGCCCCAATTGTAACCACAATGAGGAACACATAACATATTTGTTCATCTCTTGTAGTTTGTCCAGCTCAATATAGAAAGAAATAGAATGTAAACAAGACATTCCCACTCATTTATATCATTGATAGAGAAATATCAAACATTATCGAGGCCAAATGCCAATCATTGAGAAAATCCTACTTGTAGCTTTGGGCTACATCTTTTAAGGAATATATTTGGAATGTAACAAAAAGATTTTTGAAAATACATGCCACAAAAAGGATCAAATAGAAAGGATATTAGTAGCAAGCATTTGAAGATAGATATCATATGTGCAAAACAAAAACATGGAAGCTCATCAACAATGCTAGATCTTGGCATCACAAGGAATTGGAATATCCCATTCAAGATCAAAATCACTTTGTTCTCTATTGGCCACCATGGGACTCCCTTTCTATCACTCATCTTTCATAATTCACACGAACCCCATGTTATCAAGTACTGCTAGTAAAGCTTGGGTATTAGTACTAGTACGGTTCGGGTACGAGTACGGTTCTAGGTACAACTTGGGTATTTCTTGGGTGTTTGGGTTCATTGTAAGTCCTTTTGTGAAGGACCCACAACGAACCCGGGAACCCAAGAAGTACCCAAGGGTCATACCCAAGCAAATATACCAAAATATGTGCATGCATATGAAATAAAATGTGTTACTTTTAAATCTCATCAAATCTTTCTATGAATATACCAAGCAAATCTCTGTATTAAGCCTTTAAATATTTAGAAGCAAAATACGAAGTACCCAAGATTTGTATGATGCTTCTGAAGAATATATGAATTTAAATGTTAATTGTAATTTGAATTTTCTTTGTGTCATAACATTTTGAGATGAATATTTTCATTTTTGCAAATTATGAATATGATATATAAGGTATTTGATTTATAATTTTATTGGCAATTATGGATGTATATCACTCTTCTTTTATATTTATAATTTTGATGTTTAAAGTCTAAACACACACAGATATATGTGTGTGTAGAAGTGCCCATACCCATACCCAAGGGAAAAAATTGTTGTACCCACATACTTGTACCCAAATCAGCAACTTAGCACAAAACCCATTAAAGCCCTCAACCCACTTGAAATTTGTTGTCCAACACATTGTTGGCAGAATCTGACTCGACATACCCAAAATTTATGACTTTGCAAAAACTAGGCAAATTAAAAATTTGCTTGAATTTATTTTGAAATGCTTTTCTCACAAATTTCAAAGGTAAAATGTGTCCAATGAGTACAAAGTGTTTACTAATAAATTTGATATATTTGAATATAAATGGAATATAGAATCGCATAATCATGTAGAATCCCAATACAATAGACAGCTGATCGCTATTATGAATTTATGATGATTGCCTTTGAAAATCATCATCATCATTCCTAAATTTACAAACATAACAATTCACATATTCCTTTTCCCTAATCTAGTGAGAACTTGGGGATAGATTGAGGTTCTAATCCATGGAGTTTGTTGTGGCTCCTGGCTCGACATAGAAGGTTGTTCTTATGGCTCTGGGATCAACTTCCATCCTGCTAGTAGATGGAAATGGCTCCTCTGCCTCATAAATGTCATCTACTCCTATAGATCCTTCGTTGCACTTCCATCCTCCATTGCACGCCTCTCAAAATCAAGAATCTCATCTTTAGTAAACAATGGGGGCTACTAATCCCACCCTATCCAATTATTATAAGGATCAATGACATCCAAATCAATGACCTCTAAGTTGTCCTCTACCCTTCGTGCGAAGTTGAAGGTTGTATTGCATAAAGGCATAAAGTCAAGATCATTGAGGCATTTTTGAGTTAATTTGTTCCTCCTCTTCATGTGGACAGCCTCAAACAAACTTCGATTGCATTCACAACAAAACGCACTAAAAGGTTGGCACAAAATGCAAAGGGCTAAGCTTTAAAGATCTGGGGCATTTACACCTCAATCTATCCACCAAGAATCTACGAAATAAAATATTAAAGAGTTGGTAACAAAATCATATTTCATCAAATTATCAATAGTTGTAAATTTGAAATTTGTAGCTTGTAAGATGCATGTGATATACAAATTCCAATTTTTATTACCTAGTAACTAAGTGGCTATTCCTTTGATAGCTAGTTCCAAAGAACAAAGCTTACACCTAGCAGTTCTATAATTATACATTTCTTGAATAATGAAATCTCTCGCATCAACTTGAGGTGCCATCCTTTGAATGCGTGTCGTGAGACCCTACATAACCTCTCCATTAGGATTTGAGAAGCTATCTTAATGGGAAATATTGAGATTGAGGAAGTACCCTACTGCATGGATGTGTTACAAGTATTGGTTGTCGTTGGACCAAAAGATCGACCTGTTAATGCCCGATACAACCACTAGACTTCTAGAAGACACAGGAGGCGGTAAAGCCATGTCGCAAATCCCGAGGGGAACGCTGACCATTGTGCCAACAATCTCCCCCTTAGCATTACCCGAGGGGATTCGAACCTGTGACCAAGCTCTGATATCACTTGTTACAAGTATTGGTTGTCGTTGCACCAAAAGATCGACCTGTTAATGCCCGATACAACCACTAGACTTATAGAAGACACAGGAGGCGGTTAAGCCATGTCGCGAATCCCGAGGGGAGCGCTGACCATTATGCCAACAGGATGGGTTGATGGAGTTTATTGTTTCACTGCTAATTCCCAAATGGAATCAAATTTAAGGTTGTCTCCTTCGTAATAATTTTGAATGGCTTCTTTGGCCCTATCAATGGCCTCATAAATGTACCCATCTACCATCTACCAAACGGAGAACTGTAACCAAAGTCTTTGATGACTACAACTTACAAATACAAAAGATTAAGGTTACAAATTTATAATGAGACTAAAGTTTGAAAAAAAAAATCAATTTAAATTTAAAATCAAAGTTTTGAGGTTAACTTCATGATCTTCATAGTTCTTTGTGCAAAACAAATTCTCAAAGACTATCCTTCCAACCCTCTCACCTTCAAGCTTCTTTGAATATGATGAGACTTGCCATGCTTGACGCACAAACATTTGTTTCAAGGAAGTCAACACACCAATAATACTTTCTAACATTAGGAAAATCATTAAAAACCTTGTGACACCTAATTGCACCAAATTTTTCCCTTTGGTGTGATATCTCATCTAACTAAGAACCTAAGGGTGATTGTAAATAAATTTTGCCATGCTTCTTGCATCATCCACAATAGATCTCACCCAGTCAAGTTCGTGTATGTCCTCCAAAAGAAGCTCAAGGCAATGTGTTGCCAAGGGTCCAAAAGAGTGATCGATGTCTCACTTCAAGCAATCTTCCAGCCACCACATATGCTACCGCATTGTCAGTTATGACTTGAACTACATTCTCTATGTCCACCTCCATAACAACTTCCTTCAAAACATCAAACTCAACGTTTCTAAATTTTTTACTTTGTTAAAGGCATCCACTAATTTCAAAAAACTACCTTGCCATTTTAAGTTATCAAAAAAAGTGATAAGTGTAATTCTTTCCATTTGTCCACCCATATGGAAGAATAGTGCAGCCATACTTGCACCATTGATTCTTTTGTTCTTCCACTACTAACTTTGCCTCTTTAGTTGCATATGTGAGCAACACTCCACTTAAATCCGTCTAAGGTGTTTTGAAGCTTTTTCTTACTACTGTCAATGCAATTACCAAATTCTCCCAAGGACTACTTGCCACATTAAAGGAAAGGAGGTTGAAATACCAAAACTTGGCACATGCCTTAGGTTGTCAAAGTACCAAAACATGGCACATGCCTAATCTGCATCTCAATGCACCTCCTCATTCCACCACATACCTTACAATAATGGTTATGCTCCAGGTATATTTTTTAGTACAAAAAAGCTATGAGGCGTGCGTATAAGCACTCTACTTGAAGTAGACGAAGTGGATGAAAATGTGTTTTGTATGCATGGACCACAAAGGGAGCCTACTAGGGCTTCAAATGTTTTTTCTTGCATTTGAGGACCATGACCACTAGAGCTATGAATGCTACTGTGGCTATCCTTGTCTTCTCCTAATGTAATTTTTTATCTTTTGCCAGTGTACGGTTTTTCTTACATTTGAGGACCATGTCTACTAGCTATGGATGCTGCTATGGCTGCCCTTGTCTTCTCCCTTTGTAATTTTTCTCTCCTATGAATGGAAGGTGTGCATTCATCTCTTTTTTTATCTCATTTGTGGTGTTGGTACAGGTCTTGACATCACAATGATCAATGCCTGCATGATGGCATTTGAGGCAATTTATGCCTCCATGATATAGGTTCAAGCATCTGGTACAAACAATACTCCCTAGTGTCAGTCCCTATACAACATATTTCCAAGCAAGGTCTCTAGCTCCACTTGGACCAGTGCTTATAACTGTTGTATCTAGCCTACAAGTACAAAGTGAAATTACAACAATTTAAGTCTTAAATGTAAAAACAATTAGCCTATTTTGGCATAAATTATTTTAAATCAGCATAAATTTAGCCTAAAATTAATACAAAATCAACATAAATTAGTTAAAATGAGCTAAAATGAACAAAAAATGATGACGAATCCAATTGTTTGGAAGTTAAATTCTAAATACTACTAAATTTTAGGATATTATGAAATCTGTATAGCGTACATGGTAGATTTTAGCAGCCAAAATGAAATTAAAAACTAGAAAACAAAAACCAAAAAAAATTACTAATCTACCCTTAAAATTATTCAAGTTCACCTACAAATCTTTCCAATCAGCTCAAATTTTCTCTTCAACTGTCATGTGGAGAAGTGTTAAGGAAATTCATAAATTTATAGGTCAAATGGAGGGTTTTGCCTGCATTCGCATTTTGGACGCATCCAGTGAGTTTCCCCATCAAACTCACCAAATTTCTGGCAAGTTTATTGACATACTCATTATTTAAAAAACTTGGCAAGTACTTGCCAATTTTGTCAACTATGGCTGAAACCATCATAGGGCCCCCATTGAAAAGGCCACAAAGAACAACCTACTTCCCATCAGATTAGAATTTCAACTCCAAAGTCTGATAATTTTGTGTGTGAAAGGCCACAAAGAACTACCTCCTTCCCATTGAATTAGAATTTCAACTCCAAAATCTGATAATTTTGTGTGTACTTGCCAAATGAGTGCAACCATTGGAATCCCAACACCAAATCCGACTCACCAATGCCAATCACATAGAAGTCATCTCACATCTTGTGCACTCCTAGGGTCAATTCCAGCTGTTGAATCCTTCAGTTGCACAAGTACTCGCCAATTCTACCCCTATAAAACTTCTTTAACTCAAAGAGGGTGATATCAAAGTGCTGCAAGTGTGCCACTCGAAAGCCTTCCTTCATCCTCATGCTCCACCTCATCCACAACAACCTTGGGTTCAGACTATTCTACCTCAAATTCCTCATCGAAAATCACCTCTATGTAGTGTATCTACCTTTTTGCCAAACTCCTGTGACCTGGTTGCTATGGCTCTCTAAAACAGAAGCACAGTTTTTTCCTTCAAAGTTCATTCTTCGATTCCTTAACCCTCTTTGATTTTAGGAGTAGCACATTAGGTTGAGGGAATCTCTTAAGCATAGTTTTTTCCTTCAAAGTTCATTCTTCGATTCCTTAACCCTCTTTGATTTTAGGAGTAGCACATTAGGTTGAGGGAATCTCTTATGGGGGGTTTCTTATGCTGAATTGGTGGTGCATTTTTTGAGTAGAATTTGTTTTTAGTCGCTAGATCCTCCAAATTTAGGCTAATGGCCTCCTAGAAAAAATTCAAATAAACGCCCTTACCAAACCCTTGAGTAGTTTGGATAGACCCTCAAAAAAAATCCATTGGGTCTCCTCTCTATCACATTTATAATAATCACTGATTGCCTTTGAAACTCCACCATAGTGTTCAATTGTACCTTTTTTCCTCAAGTGCAATATCTCCTTGAAATGAATCTTTGAATCCTTGTTGTTAAACCTCTCCATCAATCTCTAGTTGAAATCCTCCAGGGTAGTGATTGAGCTATGTCCTTGGGTCACCATGCCATCATACCACCACTCATGAGCCACACCTCTAGGTGAAGGGTTACAAATTTGATTTTACTTCATCCTCGTACATAGGGTTTAATGCGAAATTGGTATCCAATTTCTGCAACCAAGCTCTACTCGTAACCTTATTAGAACCATCATAGGTGGGTATAATAGTCTATCCCAACAACTTTTGTATATCTCTCTTTCATTGATCTTGATATCTTCTTCTCCTATGCTGATCATTCTTTGTTTTCATATCATAATACTCCATGAATGACATGTCACAGTGGATGGCTGGATTTAGAGCACTATATTCTGCATGATATGTTGTCATATCATCATCAAGTCTTGGTGGGACTTGATGTTTTTTCCTCAAATGGATCCTTTTCTTCTCTTTGCAAAAAATGGCCCTGAATGTGTGGATTGACTGAAACTACATCATTGGCTGAGTAACTTCCATCAGCACCATTTGGATTACACCTTCCACCACTCAAATGTTGATTCATTCCTCTCAAAGTACTCACAATCTTTGTTGTAGACACTCTCATGGTGGACTGAAATTATCTAGCCAGTTCTTTGTTTTCATTCCTAATGCCTCTTGTAGGTCGATTTCCTCATTCCTATCACACATGGCTTTTTCATTTGTCTTTTCCCTTTGCTGGTACCTGATTTCCGAATCACTTTTCTGCATAAACCTGGCACCCACCCACAAATTGGCAAAAAAATGGCTTTAAAACCACTGGCAAAGTGTAAAACATAAAACAGCATGCCTGGAAATGGAAAATGAACTCTTACTTATACCTGTTAGTGATTGAATAGACAAGGCATGTTGATGCTAGATTTCAAATGTAAGTCTATGTCAAAGCATGGATTAATATTATTATTATACTATTATTACATTCTTGTGATATAGTGTTTATAAACACTAATAGGATATTAAAATAATATTCCCAGTGTCCCAGCAGAAGGGACATGACATACCTCCCCTTTATGACTAAACCAAAAACAACACCAAGCTTATCCCAAAATTTAAAATTTGAGGAAATGAATAGGACCAAGTGATTTTGTGGTCTAAGTTATATCAAGTTGTCCACCAACTATCTATAGAGTAATTCATGGACCAAGGATGAATCATCAAAGGTTAACTTCATCCCAACCTCCATAGGTGTAGAAGATGAGTTACAATCTATCATTCAAAAAAGTTTCAAAGGACAGGTGGCATATTTGAACTAAACCATGAAGATGTAATGATTAGGTTGCCAAAACTGAATTCCTGGGCAATAGTGTAGAAGGCTTAGATCAAACATGTCAAAAGTTGCACACATGTTGATTTCACTAGTTGAATTGCAATGTTTATGTTTCTTGTGATGGCAAGATCATCAACATACACAAAATAAATAGAATATCATTATCATTGCTTTTGCCATAAAGATTCGGATTAGACAAAGTTCTTTTGTACAAGGACTTAATCAACATGCAAAATAGATGTTCATGACCAAGAACATGGAAACCCTCAAGCCTCACCATATAGACCTCATCCAAACCTCCATTCAATAAGACATTTTTGACATCATTTTGATACACCTTCCAACCAAACCAAGCAGCTATGGACAGAAACAAGCAAAATGTGACCATATTCACAGTAGGTGCAAAAGCTTCTTGATAGTCTATCCCCTCCTAATGCAAAAAACCTTAAGGTACAAGACATGCCTCTACTTGTCCAGGAAACCATCGACTAAGTACTTTATCTTATAAGCCCATTTGTAGCCCGAAATATGATTTTTTAGCAAAGCTCATACTCAACCTTCGTAGTAACTTCTTCTTTTGGCCTTAGAAGAATTTTGTGGTTCAGGAACCTGAAAAACATCATAAGAAACTGAAAGAGCAAAATGAACAAGCTCAGCAACAAGACCAACCCTTGATGGTCTTGTTCTCCAAGGCATATTATCTGGTTGACAAAGTTTCTCAAACACTTTGATTTGACACCCTCCACTGAACTGTTGAATTGTTTGAACTTTGGATAGATGGATGATGAAAAAAAAATTAAATCATCCTTACAGGAAAAACCTCTTTAGTTAGATGATTTTCATATCTCATAAGAAAAAGAGTTTTGTCTAGTTTTAAAGGGCAGGAAAGTGCTAATGTATAGTTTTCCTAGTTGTAGATTGTTGGTGATATTTTGTAGTTTGCATGGTCTGTGCCCTTTCTGGTATTTGAGCTCTTGCTATTTGGTGTTGTTGGCTTGCAACCTTTTGTAGTCCTATCTCAAAGTTTATCCGTTTGCTCTATGTGTACCCTTTTGGATCTTATTCAAATTTTATGGGTGAGGACCCAATAGAACCCTGTCTAATTTAATGTTCAAAAATGTTAAACTAGATAATGGTAAACCTCAATAAGCATGATCCAAAACCAATGTTTTCAGGGCAAGAAAATCTAGAAAGACCAACGGTGGAATATTTTTGTGAGTATCAAAAAATAAATCATCAAAGTTCATATAAATTTATTTTATAGGTAATGTAAACCATACTTTCATGAAAAGATGGTTAAAACGACATATTTTTATTGAAGAAACAAAATAACTAAAAGATGAATTACCTGATTAGCTGAAAATAGTGAAATTTTGAGAAGCGAGAATTACTTTTAAAAAATTAACTCTCAATATTGAAAACATCTTAGTGAGAACTCACAAAACAACATAAAGAGAAATATTAGAGGCATTAAAGAGAACCAAAGGAGCTTGAATTGTGTTGTAGAGATATTTATTGGAATACCTTTCTAAATCCTTCAGATATTGGGCCATCATTTTCTGATGCTGTCAGTTCCTGCTGCACCTTCTCTATGCCTTTGCTTACAGCCTGCATCTCCTCTGCCAATATCTTCAATTGTATCTTCAAAACAAAAAAAAAAATGATGATATTATTTAAATAAAGAAAACCTCAATATATTATTCTTGACAATTAGTGATGAAGTTCCTTGATACATCCATCTCTAACAAAAATAAATGAAGATAGACCTCCAAGGAAAGAAACACTCTCTATTGACTGATTATTACTAATACTACTGCCTTTGGAGAAAAAGTATTTCCTACTCTTTGTAATACTACTTACCTTTGACGCAGCTTCCAAATGAGCAAGGTCCTTGTAAAAATCAAGGAGCTCAGACAGCTTATCAGCAAGCACCTGCAATAACATAAAACAAGCAAGCAAGTATTATTTTTTGAGTATGGTGAAATCATCTTTAGACTCGAACTTCTAAGCCTTCATAATTTCATCAAAAGGAGAAAATTCATCATGATAATTATTCACATGCATCAATTCCATTATAATTCCACTTGATTGATCACGGTAAATTATAACAAATTAAACAACGAATGACATCGACCACCAGCATACACTGCATTTTCTGTCCCTAGCAATTGCTTATGTTGACTTTTGATTTTTAAGTGTGGACTAAAGTTATGTTTTTTTAATTTTATAGTAATTACTTACTTTTGTTGAATATAAGTTATTTTTTTAATCAAAATTGTGTACTTAACGTTAATTTTGCTTCGTACTTATAGGTTGTGTAGATGTTATCTACTGCAGCATTCATCAAGAGCTTTCTGAGGGCAATTTGGGGCAGTGCAAGAGTGACAGATTGAGCAGAGATGAGAAAATCGAAAAAATTAATTTTTCGGTATTTTTCTTTTTTAGAAAAGTGTATTTTCAAAGGCCTTCGGAGTGGACTTTGGGGTTGAAACTATCGTCCATCCCTTAGCACGATGTGCCAAAGGCATGGTGCTAAGGGACTGAAATTAAATCTCTTGAAGACCTTTCCAACAGTGTATGTTGTTTGAATTTTGAGCAATGAGTTGAAAGTTATGACCCCGCAAAGTTGGGGTAACCAAATGTCAAATGGCGTGGTTTCTGCCATATCAGCAGGCTCCTTTTCCTTCAAACTCTTTCACTTTTCAAGTGTGCTCACTACAGAGAGCGTCACGTGTCAGCACTACAGATTTTTTGAAGGCTAAAGGGAAGCCAAATGCAAAAGTAACCCGCCAACATGCCACGTGTCCAAGTTGCGGCCAAGCCGGTCGACGGACTTGCGGGACGCACATCCTTCAAGGCGAAAGATCACTTTTCAGCCCACGGCGAATCCTGAGGCAGATTTGTTCCAAAAATGCAACTGTTTCCACGTGCCAAAAGCGACTAATCATTGCAAGGAGGTTGAAAAACACATAGGTGGCATCCATGATACGCGTGTGGAAGAAGAATAATGATGCAGAGATCAACACACCTAAGGTAGTTGCAACAACCACCATGATGAGATTTCCACATGGCACATTTCCAGAGCCCTTTCTCAGTTGCATTTTTGAGATTTAGTTCAAGGGATTCTTTCTATAAGAGCCAACGAGCACATTGTAAGCAGAGAGCATAACCTAGAGGTTCTGGAGTCTTTTCTTCACTGCTTTGAAGAACACTTCAGAAATAGCTATTGTATCATTCTTCGATCTTAGCTTTGTATTCAGATAATCAATAGAGGAGACATATTGGACTATGCCCAGTTTTCTTTTACTGTGTGTTTTGCTCTGATTTTGTGAATAATATTAAGTTGTGTCATTCTAGAGGGACATAGCTATCATTGTTATCTCAAGCTTTTATAATTTCACCATAGATTCACAAGTTATTGAACCATGTTTTATACTCTTTCAATGTTTGTGATCTGAAGTTATGCTATGTCATTTGTTGAATGAAATTCTCAAAGAATAGTTGTTTTAGTGAGATGATAGGAACAACTCCTGTGAGCCTTAGCGGGTGCTTCTCACGGAGAGATCTGAGTATTTTGCACTATGTCCGTCTGACTTTTGCATCTTGTTCTCTCTCCAACAATAAAGAGTTTGTGGCGTTATATGCCTAATCTTTTGGGAGTTTCTTGTTCTTGTGATTATGAAGGGAAATTCAAAGGGTTTCAAAATCTTTGGTGCATCGCCTTAGTTTTTGTGTTTAATCTTTCTTCCCCTTTTCCAAAAACACCAATACGAAGAGCCAGCTTCTAAAATCCTAGAGGTTGTTTCATAGAGTGCAATTTGTCCCACTTATGTGAAGCTTCCCGACTGCCCTTATTTAGGTGTGATCCTCTTAGGGATCAACAATATTTTTGGTGCACCCGGTGGGACAGAGCTTTCACATTTGGAGATTTAGTGCATTCTTCAGTATTTTCAGCCTTGCAGAGGCATGTTTCAAGCACCTGGTGACTCTGTATTTCAAATTATTTAGCTATTTCAGATGGTTTGTACCCGGTTCTCTGTTTTAAGCAAACATTTCCCTCCTGTTTAAAATATCATTTGCAGACCTTTTTCCTGCCCTATGCTTTGTTATGGAGGAATATTATGGACAATCGATGTTTCCACCCCCTTTTCATGAAAATACAAGCACTCTGCCTCCCTACCCACAATATCAAGCTATAAATGCTTCCAATTTTGCTTCATATTCACCTGCTACATTGAGATGTTGCACAGCCACCTTCTAGTTTCCCCTTAAGGTCATTAACTCTTTGCACCTTGAATGCCAGCCAAAATTTACTCAGCCAAGTATGTAACTCTACTTCCTTTCCAAAATCGTTGGGGATCTCCATATGCAACTTTGCAAATTAATAAAGGATTCTTGTTGGCATCCTTCCCCCACCTCCTCTGTCTCCCCATATGGGAGATAAGATTCACTCCATGGGATAAGATCTTGTTTAAACTCCATATCCACCAATCTTTTCCCAACAGAGATAAACACCATAATAATATTTGTTGTGCATTTTGCAAGAAATCCCATCAAATCTTCTCTTGTCACAAGCTTTGAAGTATTTATTGGATAAACCCCACATGGCATAATTGTAGCAGCAACAAAGACCAATTAGACTCTGATACCACTTGCAGTGTCTCTAAACTGCTGACAAAAAATAAATCAGTAAATATTGAATAAAAAAACAAATATGCAGAAAAATTGATTCTCCTCCTCACCCAAGATGGATTGCACCTACAAATCTAACTGTGAACATTAAACCTTCACTGTTCCTACGTAGTTGGAGCATAACTTAAAAATAGCACTAAGACAAAGCATTAAAACATAAATCTGTAGTATGTTTTCTAGGTACTGAACAAAAGACTAGGACTAGCTTTCACACCTTACACAGGTAGTGCATCAGAGTCATCTTGTTGTTGCGAGCACGTGTATCTGACAATTTCAAAAGACTGTCCAGCCTAAATCCAATTGCAGAACCTGAAAACATTAAAATCAACAAGGATAAGAAAAATAATAATAATTGCACCACACGCAAAAGAGAAACTAGATGAAAGAAAATAGTAGAGCTACAATCACTAAATATGGGAAAACAACATCTCCAAACTGTGTCAAGGTGCTCGCCAAGGAAGGGTAACAAAGGTACACATAACTATATGTACAGAAACATTAAATGACAATAAAATAGCTCTTTCAATCTTTTCTGTCTCGTCTATTATGTTTCAAAAACATGAAAATGAATTGGGTGGGATTAAACTGAGCTCACCTCGTGCAGTTCCCTGATTCATTGCATTTCCTAAAGAAAGAATTGTTTGCATAATTCTCCGTAGCTTGACTGACTGCCTGACCTGTGAAAATGCCAAAGCTCAAGATAAAAGTCCAGAGAGTAATTAACCTGTAGAAGACAGCTATAATTAATTTTTTTTAATATGAGAGAAATAAGAAATCACCTCTTCAGATGCATTCTTTACAATATTTAGGCTTGTACGTAGTTCAGCAACCTGCAAATAAATATGATAATAACCAATGGTGATACTGCCATGGATGTTTCTTATGAGCCCATAGCCTCTACTTATTAGAAAAGCTGAATAAAAATTGTAAAAGACCAATATCTGCATACCTGTGACTGAAATTGAATCTTAAAGGAAAATACTCTTAACTTGGACTCCACTCTTGGAACTTTCATCATCTCTAAGAAAAACTGCATTACCCCACAATTACAACCCATAAGCCAGATGTTTAAATAGATCAATGACGTGAAGCTTAAATCACATATGGGGAAAGAAGAAATATAAAAATACAATTATTTTATAAAATGTCATCAGTAGCTAGAACGTATCTGAAGCTGACAGACATATCAGCAGCCAACCCATTAACCAATTGTTTGCCATTAATAGACATAAACAGATGTCTTTTCTTTCTCTCTTCCTAGCATCTACAGCCATTTATTAAATGCGCACCTTCACTCCATTACACAAAACATAAAACAATTTTGAAAAGGAAGTTTTTATTCCATACAAACAAGGTGTTGGGTAGGAATATCCCTTATTGATAATATGTGAATCAAATAATTATAAAGCCTTACATGAACCGAATTCTCTGTTAAAAGTGACGCTAGATAGTGCAATGCCCAAAGCTGTAGATTTTCCAATACTTCCCATTCTTCTCTCATACTAACAAATGTTCAGAGGTGTCTATGTGATTTTTGACTAGACTCAGAGTTTGACTTTCATCATTTGACCTCTAGGAAAGCAACACAAACATTCTAATCTAAAATCTTTAGCATTTCTGATCACCTAAAACTTGCTTCCATGACTTTGTCTGTAGAAGAGGTCTCCTTGTTAAGAATCTATGTGAAAGAAGAGTGGATTGGGATAAGGTGTACACTAAGCCCTTCCACATCTTGAACGGCCACTAAAAAAAATAAACAAAAAGTAATGTTCTTAATATAAAGTTTTCTTCAAGAGCCAAATCTTGATGCCTCAACTATACACTCACTAAAACCTAGCAAAGCTTAGAAAGTGCATCCACGGGGGTTATGCATAGCAAACATTATCACCATCAGTTGGCATTAATTTTCCAGTCCATGATTGATTAAATACCTGGGGACATGTCCCCGGGTTTTTTTTAGGCGCCCACATTTCTGCAATGTCCCAGGGACTGGGGACATCCCTATAAATCTACATATTGACAATACATCCTATAAGCAATTTGACTTTGACTCTCAATTTAACACAAATTTGGCATAAGAATTCTGCTAGATCTTCTATGTTAAGGTTCTGTAATGTATATATGCATGCTTTATCCATGTTTTCACATGAATATTTTTATTTTACCTTTCCCTATATATTTTAATTTCCCTATTTTTATATAGCCATCCCCTTTGTTGTCCCCTAGCCTTCCCCAAAATTGGCTTGAAAAATCAGCGTCCCAGAAACATGTCCCCCCATCCCAAAAGTCAGGGTAAGCTTGGTTTAAAATATACACAGCAAAACCAGAAGCAATTTTATTATCACCATTGTAGAGTTTGTCAATATCAACACCGGCATAGAAACTACAGTGTTAGATCTAAAGCTCACCTTGGTCCTTTAATTATATTTAAATAAATTATGTTTTTCTTAACTTGAACATCTTAAGTGAGACACAAGTTATTACAATTTTCTGAATTTTATGTAGAAATAAGAGGTTGACAATATGATCTTCGTTTATTAGTTAGAAGCACAACATCACATGAACTACATCCATTACAAAGTTAATATACATGATAATAAGCTATTACAAACTACCTTTCTTGTGTCTGCATACAAACACAGTTGAGATGACATGCACATGAATATACAGCACCAAAGAAATAAAAGTAAAGCAGGAAGTACATTTCTAGCATGATATTCAAACATGCTTAACTCGAATGTAAAGAAAGGTTTGGGTGTGGATGTATGGAGAAGGCTATGGTTATCACAAATCTGTTCTAAATAAATTTTACTTGATGCTTAGGGTTTGCCTCTTGCTGGGATTTTGGGGTAATAGTACGGGTCCAATCTAATTTGTCACATTTGTTAATCCCCTAATCATCCACATGTCATTATGGAGTGCACATCCAATGCAGCACATAACCTTGGAGTAAGCTTTTAGTAGTTTCACAGTTTCTTATTTCTAAATAGGGGCTTATAGGTTATCCAACAGTAATTTTCTCTAAAACCAAAAAAGTCTCCATTTGCAAATTATTAGTTGGGTAATTCATGTCTTGCCCTACTACCATTGCTCTATTATTTCAGTCAATTAGTTATTTAAGGCACTCAACCTTACATATCATTTTCAACCTACTTGCTTCTGACTTTATCAGTCCTTTTGGATGTGTTCATCTCTGCTCTGATTTTCTACTACTGCATGGAAAGCATCTGCTATAATATTAGAACTCAATCTTTTCACTTGCAAGACAGAAAATTTAATTTCAGAAGGTATGTATGTTGCAGTGGAAAGAGAAGGAACAAGGGAAGACTATGACAGTGGTGTCCTATTTTAGGGTAAACATTTCTGCAATTTTATCCTGAATGAAGTATATTCTATCCACTTCCCTCCTCAATAGATGCTGTGTTAGATTTTATCTAGTTCCTTTTCAGCATTTCCTACAGCAATCACTTTGGCATTAAGAATGGGTCGGGCTTGCCCTAGCCCAAAAAGTTGTCTCAAACTGGAAAGAATCTTATGCTTCTGAGTGCAACAAAGAACATCATGTAAAATTAGAAAACATGTCCTAGTATGGGATCTTTTAGGATTTCCTAGAGACACCTATCATTAGATTCATTTTGCTAAATGATCACATTGTATTAGTCTTCCCAATAAATCTCTTTTGACCCCCTGTGTGTGTATTCATACTCATATCTTCGAAGAAGTTTAACCTATGATAATGAATAAATAATGATAATATAGTTGGAAATGTTTATCAAATTTAAATATTGAGAACAATTAATTAAGAAAGTGGGATGTGATACATACACAGACATACATTCTTACATACTAATATAATTCACACTCAAACACTACTATCTATATTGAAATATTGTTAAATTTAATTGACAAGCAAAAACAATTACTTTCCTCAGTCAGATTTATGAAGATTGAAGAACATATGTTTAAATGCAATAAGTTATGCTACCTGCTCGCACTTGCCCAGGTTCTCTTTTTCTCCTCTATAACCCTAAAGTTTCAATAAATAAAATTATTGTTAATCTCAGAAAAGATGACCATTATTGCTGCTCAATAATAGACAAAGCCCCGGCATCAGATCTATCCAGGAAAAACTAAGAAATGTAAAAAATAGAGTGAGACATACTGCATATACAATTTCTATTTCTAATGGGACCCACCTTCAAGAGTTCCATTTCTTCCTTTGTTGGACAAAACTTTATGAGATTGTCTACTTGATCAACATCTAAGACTGTATCATCCAAAGCCAATGCTGCACTCTGTGACCAAAGCATAAAACATGTCTAGTCAGACAAATAAGACAGGAAAAAGAAGCTTCTACAGTGGTTTCAAACTTCTTCATAAATTACTCAAATCCAAACCACCTACAAGCTTGCCTAGAATACAAAATTGAAAATGACTATAGAAGTAACAAAAAGTGGAAGACTGGTTAAATACTCCTGGTCTTGCTGTTCTAGTTTGTTGTTTTGTACCTGGGATTGGAGCTCTTTTCCTGCTGATCTAATCAAAAACAAAAAGTGGAAGACTGGTATAAAACTTGAAAACTAGCATCCGAAGGTGGTAAGCACTTGATAGAGATTTCCAGTTGACAGAGTATACATTTATGTTGACAACTTATCAACTCAAGCTATCTACAGTTCATGCCACTGTGATTGAAAACAACTGTACCATAGAGAATAACAATCTGGGTTCAAGTTTATTATAGGCTCCTCTTAGAGCTTTTATGTAATTAACATTTGCAGGAAGAAATATCAAAGTTTTGCATATAATTATAGTTCAAAATTTCAAATATAAAGCAAGCACATATTGTCGTCATGCGAGACTTTGACATTAGGAAAGCAGGATCTCAATGGCATCTAGTGGCACATCAAAAAGGACATGTTTATAGATCCAAAAAGAGATTGATTACAGTCATCTTGATTGTTGACAAAGGGATGGTTACCATAGGAATAAACAAATTACTTTTTACCCAAAATAAAGAGAACAAAAATGATTGCAGCATTTATTTAAGTTTTATTATAATTAGCTATTCAATAGCTTACCAATACATCAGGCAACGGCATCTTGACCTTAGTGAGCATAATTTCACAGTTATTAGCCCTTCTTAAGTCAACCTGCAAACATCCATGGAATAAAATGTTGTTATAACTAAAAGATTGTTTAGCGTGGGATTCTAATTCATGGGATTCTAATTCTAACCGCCACAAATATCTTTCCCCAGTTACATAGATCTCATATCAAGCACTAAAAAAGCAATAATTTCAACCAAAACCTGTATATATCTTATAAAATCATGCACTTGCATTTAATGCTAAAACATACAAATCCTTGACCTGCCTATGATGTTATAGAAAATCCAGCTGACCATAATATTTCTTGTAAGAACACACTTTTCTAATTTCTACTAATACAATATGCAAACAGAAACAATACTACTAGAGCATTTATGTCCATTTTTCTCATGTCCACTGCTGAAAACGATATTACTGAGATTGGAGAAGAAAGAAATGAAAGACTGACAATCTATTTCTCACACTCGTAGAATCTAAACCTTCAACAAAAGGTCATATCATGCTTATATTGTGCACTAGAAAAAATGTATTATTCTGCTCACAACCAATGTGTTCCAATCAATGGTTTTTAAGAAGCATGATTTGGATGTCAAAATAATACATTGAAATGAATGTTTTTTTTGTCTGTCCTCTATATTAAATGAAAGAGATTAATAAAAAATTCCCAATGAAGTGTTTGAATACTTTAATAGTCCTATAAATTGGAATGATTTTGAGGGACAGTCTTAAGCATGAGAAGCTTACCTAATCACTTGTAAAAATGGAAATATAAAAAGGTGATACAATAGGTAGATCAGATCAAAAGCAAAATAGGGAATGGAAAAGGGAAAAGAACTGTAGTATACACACACAAGAACACATTACCAAATGCACTCTATCAGATTTGGCCCCTCGAGCTGAACGACCTCCTCCTGATCGTTCTGAGCTGCTATTAACAGAAGCTGGCATGGCAGCAGAGAACAGACTCTCAAGTTCTGACATGTCAAACTCTGGTGGCCTGACACAGACGGACAAAATTAAAGTTTATTTGCAAATTCAATCCAAAATACAGAAAATTTATCTGAAAAGCCATGGCCATAATGTGCTCTAATGCTAATGACAGGAAAATAGTAGATACTAAAGAGGATGCTTAGAGAAGTACTTAGTTGCTTCATTATATATCTGAGCCTCTGCCCATAAGCTTCCCTTCACAGCCCTTGTTACTTTGATCCAATGCAATGGCTTCAATGATGACCGCTTAGGTGTTGCAGGAGAAGGCGATCCAAATCCTGAAGATACTCGTCCTCTTCCTAGAGGAGGAGGTGGGGGTCCAGAAGCTCGTGGTGCTTGGCCAGACAATGGACTAATAGTACCATTTGGCATTTTCCCACTTGGTAGTGTTGGTGGTGGTGGAGGAATGCTACGTCCTCCAGGAGGAGGAGGTGGTGGTGGTGCTCCCCTACCAATTGGAGGAGGTGGTGGTGGTGGTGCTCCCCGACTATTTCCAGATGGTGGTGGTGGAGGAGGAGGAGGAGAGTTACGGACTCCACCACCAGGAGGCAAGGGCGGTGGTGGGGGTGGTGCAACAAGTCCAGACTGAGGAGGAGGTGGAGGTGGAGGTGGGGCACCAATTCCTGATCGAGGAAGAGGAGGGGGAGGAGGTGGGACTGGTGCAGAAGTTCCAGGTCTAAGAGGTGGAGGGGGAGGAGGTGGGGCTGGTGGGGCAGTTCCAAATCTAGGAGGAGGTGGTGGTGGTGGTGGTGGTGCAGTTCCAGATTTAGGAGGAAGAGGAGGAGGTGGTGGTGGGGAGGGGGGAGGTGTAAAAGATCTAGCTTTTGGAGGAAGCGGTGGCGGGGGAGGAGGGGGAGGAGGTGAGGGTGGTGGGACAATTCCAGATCTAGGAGGAGGAGGTGGTGGAGGTGGTGGTGGAGGTGGTGGTGGTGGTGGGGGTGGGGGAGGTGTAGAAGTTCCAGATTTTGGAGGAAGCAACGGAGGGGGAGGAGGTGGTGGTGGGGGAGGTGCAAAAGTTCTAGGAGGAAGTAGTGGAGGTGGAGGTGGTGGGGATGTTGCAGGAGTTCCAAATCTTGGAGGGGGTGGTGGAGGGGGAGGAGGTGGGGGCGGTGTAGTAGTTATAGATCTTGGAAAGGGAGGAGGAGGCGGTGGAGGAGGTGGAGGTGGGAGTGATGTAGTAGTTATAGATCTTGGAAAGGGAGGAGGAGGAGGAGGTGGTGGTGGTGGTGTAGTTATAGATCTAGGAAGGGGAGGAGGAGGATGGGGGAGTGCTGGAACACCTCCAAATCGTGGAGGGGGAGGGGGAGGGGGAGGGGCGGAGGGAGGCGGAGAAGGGAGTGATGGTGGTGGCGTTGGTGGTGTTGGTGGGAAAAGATGAGAGGTAAGATTTCCCAAATGAGGCATAGGAGGGGGTGGTGGTGGGGGTGGTAAAGGAGGTGGTGTGGGGGATGCCGTGGCAAGAGAGGAAATAGGTGATGGTGGGTGGGGAGGAGTAGGAGGAACAAGAGCGCCCAAATGAGGGATCAAAGGAGGGGTTGGTGGTGGATGCGTGGAGGATTCAAGGCAAGGTAGATGAGGAGAAGGGGAAGGTGTGGCTGGAGAATTTGCTGCTGTATTAATTCCTGACCGTACAGGAGAGGGAGGGACTGGGAGTGAATTTTGAGGATGTGTAGGAGTGTGAGCCATATGACTGCTTCCAAGTTGAGAAGGACTTGCAAGTGGTGTTTGAAGCTTCATAGGAGTTAAGGAAGATGACAAGGAGGAATCCTTCCCTGGCAGAGGTAATGGTGGAGAAATTGATGGCAAAGGTGTAACAGTGAAACCAGGCCGAAATGGACGTAAGTTGGAAGGCCTCCCATGCACAGGGTTTTGGGCAGAAGTTGCATTCACTTCTACAGTATTTCTATATGCAGCACGCAGTTGCAATAAAGAACGGATTCCAAGAGCTGCCGGTGCACTATGATATCTTGATGGAGGGGGTAGAGATGGTGGCTGTGAAACATTAGCATTTGCATTAGCGATACTATCTGATAAAAAAGGTGGTTGTGTCCATGGACTTAAAGCCTTTGGCTGCCCAGGTAATAAACGTGAGCTTTGGAGTTCCTTCCAGTCTATGTCCTCTTCTTCTGGAAACAAATCTTGCACCAACAAAGTTGAGCTAGGTGAAATTAATGTATCACTTAAATCAGAAGGCACTACAATCTCTTGGTTATCCTCCTGTTTCTCTTTCTCTTCTGACAACAAATAACTTGAATCAGAAGGTAAGGCTTTATCTTGCTTCTCAACTTGATTTGTTCCGTTCCAATGCATCTCCTGCTTCTCCACCTCTTGTTGTGAAGTCAACAAATTTTCTGAATCAGAATTTATGATTTTCTCCTGATTGTCTTCTTGTCTGTTTTGTGTCTCTGGTTTCACCTCGATCTGCTGCTTCACCTGTATGTCCTGATTCTCCTCCTTTTTTTGTGAAAGAAACAAATTGGCTGAACCATTCTCTTGATTGTCTTCTAGTTTGTTTGGTGTCTGTGGCCTCACCTCAATCTGCTTTTTCACCTGGATGTTCAGATTTTCCTCCTTTTGCTGCGAAGAAAACAAATTGTCTGAACCATTCTCTTTATTGTATTCATGTTTGTTTTGTGTCGGTGGTTTCAACTCTTTCACCTCAATCTGCTGCTTCACCTGTTTGTCCTGATTCTCCTCCTTTTTCTGTGAAGAAAACAAATTGTCTGAACCATTCTCTTGGTCATCCTCTTGTTTGTTTAGAGTCTGCAATTTGGCCTCTATCTGCTGCTTCACCAGTGTTTCCTGATTATCTTTAAGAGCACTTGATGACAATATCTGCTGAAGTATGCGAATTGCAGTATCCTCCTTGCCATTGTCCTCGTGTTTGATTTGAGTCTGTGATTTCATCTCTATCTGTTGCTTCGCCGGTGCCTCCTGATTCTCTTGAAGAGGAGTTGATGCCGTTATCTTCTTAAGTATGTGAATTGCAGTATCCTCTTTACCATTAATCCAGGTCACATTGCTGAAGATTTCTTGCACCCTTGCAAATGCTTCGACTGGAAGAACTTGCTTTTCTTCTTCTCCCAATGTTGCCACATTGAGAAGCGATGAAGCAGTATCTAGGTCAGAGAAAAGAACCTGATTATCCATAAAACCCCGATCCAGTGTCGTAAGTTTATAAGTAGACATAACACGTACATTAGTTACTGATGTCTAACAAACAATTAATTACATATAAATGGGTTATAGAATGCACACCTCTGCCCTGAAATCCTTCGGAAAACGATCTTTTGTACCCCATAAAGTATCAATGTCATCACGATTTAGCATCAAAATATTGGATCTAATGAATGCGGTGTTGAACATAACCCGAAACATCATCTCTTCCTGTCCCAATTCTGCATCTAAATTGATGCACTCAAGAACAACATCTCCTTGCACATGACAGCGGATGTCAATTTTAGCAATATCACAATCTACCTGCAATGGAATATTTTGAAGTCAATCCATTGACAGAAAGTCAGTATTATTGTGGTTCAGTCCAATGGATCATTGGAACTTGCCATCAGCAATCTAACATAGACGCTCGAAATCTATATGTCTAATGGTAGGAATCCATTCGCATAGAGGAATTAATTCTTATCCAGTAACAACTTCCACGATCCGAAACCGACACCAGGAACAAGAAAATTCAAAACTAATAATTCATAACTCAGTTTTGAATTAAGGAGGTTTTTCCCCATATAGTGATGCACACCACCATCTTTCTTAAACTATTAAATGGAAACAATAAAAGTAAGTTCTAAACAAAAATTATTGGCATCCCTTCTTAAGAACTAAACTATTAATACCTGTGAGTAATATCGCACATTCTTATTCTTCTTTCCCATGGAAAAGAGCAATTCGGATGCCCGATCATCGCCACTAAAGGGGTTCACACCATAAACACGTAAAATAGGTCTGCATCCTCCCTCACCATCAAAGTTGGGGATGACTCTAAGCATGAGGCAATCCAATGTCAAGGCTCTATCAAGAGGGGGCCATTCTGTCCCAATGTTCCTTCTTGATACGTATTGAAGATATCTGAGCTGAGAAGGTATGGGATTCAAAGGGCACAGCTGTTGCAGAAGCTCCCTGGGTGCTTGTCTGTGAACTGCGTCTAATGCCTTCTGTTCCACTGGATACTGTTTTAAGTAAATAAGAAGACCGGCCAACATAACAGCCAGCACAGGCCACCCTCCTCTTTCACAATGCATTAGCAATATATTGTGTTTTTGATCCAAGGTTAGCCAGCTCTCGCTTGACTTCAAGAAATGGTGAATCATTTCAAGCGAGAGCAGGGGACACCCTTCGTATTGCTTGGGATAGTCCATTACAGTCATTTCGAATGGAGACAAAATCTCTGTGAGCTGGCTTTGTTTCTCCCCTTCCCTAAAATTAAATACCATGAATGAAGAATCCCTAAATTGGTCATGCAACTGTGTAACAATATTTCCCAAGTACACCTTATAAGCCCTCTCGTCCGTAATCTCTGTTGAGAAGCAGGAGTCGAACACTGCACGGCCCAAATTGAACTTCTTAAACCCCAAATACAAAATCAAAACAGCGAATAGAAGAAGTACAGCGTATTATTTAAGTTTGTCGTTTACTCTTCGAATCTAAAACCTTAAAGGAAACGAATTCTCGTCTTTTACAGAACCCCAAATATGGTGGAAACTATGGTGGTTTTCCAGAATACAAAGACATAAAATGTGATGATTTCAATTACTTTGTTGCATTTTTTTCAGTGATAAAATTCAATCTGTCCATAGAAATAAGAACGCAATTGAATTGAAATAAACGCAGTGATCGGAAAACTAACCGTAAACGCGCTCGGAAATCTCAAAGAGCCCGTCCGGCGGCTTTCTGTAGAAAAGCCTTTTGAACAAAGACATTCTCTAATGTTGTCGATGAGGATTAGATTGTCGCAGCTGAATGACACCTCGCTTCTGCTAATAATCGAACGAGAACCGATGGATCCTTCACAATATTTCCTGTACAGATCAGCGATCACAACCAGATCGCTGCGCGGGACTTCCAAATGGCGGATAAATTTTCCAGTAAATGAAAGAATAATAAAAAATAAACAAATGAAAGGGAAAGGGGAGCACAGGAGAATAAATAATGGTGGAAAAACTGTAAGAAGCTTCATAGATGATCAAAATCGATAGTCCTGCGCATCCCTCAAGAGAACAGAGTCATCAATTGTTGAATTGTTTGATCATCTCCTTTTGCAGCAAAAGCAAGCAAACTGCACAGTACGTGCCAGAAGGGAAAAAAAAAGCCCGAAAACGTCCAGTAGCGTGGCAGACCGCAAACCCACCCGGGTTCGAACCCGGGTGTTTTCCATTTAGCCGGACTTTATGCTGACTCTCCTACCCCATATATTACACGCGGCCGCGCCAATTACTCGTGGCGTAAATCAGTTTTCGAACACGTCGTACAAAGTTCCGCGGTACTTTCCACGTCGTCAACTTGAAGTAGTTTATACCACGAAATCCCTACTACTTCAATTGGAAACGTTTCTCGAGTTACCGAAATATTAAATATAAAAATTGAAAATAAAGCATGTACAAGAAGATCTGCAATAAATATATTGCATGGTTCATCAATACAAAGCTCTAAATTAAAATGACAAATTATAATTTATCAGGAATATATAATGAAAAACGCTCATCATAGGAAGGCTTTTATGGAAGAGTTCAATATTTTAAAAATAATCTATCTTAATATTTTGGATTGTAAATAATAAAAGTATTTTTCCATTATGAAATGAAATTATTGTAGAAATCAAATTATTTTTATTTTTTTAAAATAGTACAAATCTTTGCACCATCTTGTATAGTGGAGGGCCTCCTAGATACTTATATATGTGTGCTTGCTAGTTTCCATCAAAAAATAATAGTGAAGGATCTTATAGATGACCTAATAATCTTTCCACACAACTAAGAATTTCAACCTCTTTGTTGAGGAGGAAGAAGCGTTAGAGAAGACTTTGCCTTGAACTATAAAAATGACTCATATATCCAATAGACTACATCATGGACTGCGCAGCTTTTGAGGACATTTGGAGCAAATATATGGATATTCTTAAAGTTGGGTCACTAAATACATTGTTCAAGGAGGAACAAAAGGATGGCAGATTACTTAGTCAAAATTCACATCAAAAGAAACTTGATTAACAAGGATTAATGGTCGCTCTAGGTTTGCTTCTCAATTTGGTTGAAATCTGTCTAATCTTGTGAAAGTCATTAAAAATCTTCATTCATTCCTTCCTTGGAATAAATTATTGATAGTGATTTTGCTCATTATACACAATTATTCCCTTAATATTTAGTTAAGCATGACTTAAAGATCAACAACATCAAATTTCCAAAGTCCATGTTAATTGCTATTGTTTCTTTTGGATTAAACTATAGGAGATTTTTTTAGCACAATGTTTTGTATCATCCTCCATGATCCATCATCGGGATGAAATAAGAGAGCATAAGGAGAAGAATGATGGATGATGGAGTATGTTTTGAAATGTTGATGCTAAAGAAATCTCACCGAGTTTAATCTTGAAACATCACTTACAATAACTTAAAGATGTTAGATTACACAATCACTTGTTTATCTACACTGAATTTTAGAAATATATCCACTTAAAAACATACATTTTCTTATCATTATTTGAAATGCAAGACATACAAAAGAATATAGAGATAAATTAAAGCTCTGAACCTATAGTCCCTTACACTTTCATAAACGTCAATAAAATCCTTCAATTACTTATTATAAAACAACAAACACAAATTTCAAAAAAGATATTATTCTTAAAATTCAACCAACAATAAACACAATATCAAAAAACAAAACATGATTCTTCAAATTTAATGAAAATTGATTTGATAGGTAATTAACTCAAAACAATACTCCAATCTCCACGAGCTAAAACGAACACAACAAATTGGATCCTTCTAAACTGATTATGACCATGGCCAAATAAATTGCTGTCACATTTATCTTATAAAAAAAAACAAAAACTTACACAATCAGAAAAGACAAGAATAATCCATATTAATAATAAAAAACCTTTCCCATCGATATAAACAGTAAAAACCAAAGTGGAACGCCTCGCAAGAGTATCGGTCGTAATTGCGAGAGCCCTTTCGTGTAGGCTAAAAAGAGGGCAATTCAAATATCATAATTAAATGCACTCTACAGTCAAAGCTTCACCTCAACGGAAATATATATAAAGAGAAATCATCTGCAGTTCGGACATCCCCTCAGCGCGGAGGGTGGTGGGCCCGCTTTATTGCCGCCTGTTAGGTGCCGCTCCTCCTCCTCGAGTCTCGAACTTACGACCTCCCATTGCCTTTCCCCCGCCGTCCAAAGACGGAGGCGTAGCTGACGAAGGAAATACTTAACGGAAAACGTTAGCCTGCAGACTGACCGTTGGGACGTTGGAATTTTTGTCGTGGGTAAAAGCCGTCGGTTTATCTCTAGTGCGGGGGACCCACCGTCAAGTTGCGAAGAATGATTTACACGCACACAATTTGTTGTTTGTTGACGGGTAAAAGAAATACGGCAATTGTCGTGAAGTGAAATCTGTTTCCCGTGAGTGTGAGTGCATGATGCATTCTGCAGCTTTTGAAGGTCGGCTATCGGTAATTCTCTTTCGGTTGTTGGGATGTGAGGCATGTTTGTTTGTTTCTTATTTTTTAGTTATTTAACCATTTGCTTGAATATTGAAATTGTCAACATCTGCATTTAATGTAGAGTTTTAGTACGCTATTTTCCATTGCTATTGTTGTTGCAACCCACGAATGATTGCGTTAAATTATAGAATAAGTTTTTTAATGATGTTGACCCTCGATGTTCGAATTACTCAAAATTAATATACACAACTTAAATACATCCATCTCTAAACATAGTGGGAGATATAATTTCATTTATCTACAAACCATCAAAATGGAAACAACAATTTTTTCTCCTAATTAAAATTCTACTAAATCTATCTCTTTATAATTCATGCATCTTTGAGGATTGTACAATATGAATAATAATAAAAAATTATTATTCACCTACAACTACATTTTTTTACAATTAACAAAAAGGTTGTTATATATTTTAATACCATACATGATTTATATTTGATTCATGCCTTGGCGTATTTTCTTTATGTGAATTTATTTTTTCAAATAAATTTAAGTATAGTTTACATACACTCTTAAATGTATTGATATACTCAAAATTATTTATATAAATCTGGTTATATTCTCATTCATATCAGTTGAATATTTTTTTCTTAGTGATTTTATTTATTTTGAATGAATTACAATTAGAAGAGAAGGTTGTCCAATGCCTTAATATACTCACAAAATTATATATTCATGCAAGATGCCTATAAAAATACAAAATGAGCTGGACATTTTTTATATTTTTTATTTGAAAAAAGGTTAATTATCCCAAACTTTATTTAGGGCTTTGACAGAAACATCTAGGAGAATCTATCATAGGAGAGGGACAATATGGCCAAAATTGTTGTTAGAAATAAGTCTTAAGCAAATTTATGTTATATATATGTAAAGGCACATGGCAAATTTGAGATTGGTTTTTCTTTAGAGGAGAGCATTCTATGTACTCATAATAGGAGAAATAGAGCATAGTTTTTTTCTTCGTATCAAACAAGAAAAGACACATGACAAATTTAAGATTGATTTCTCTTTATAGGAGAGCATTCTTTGCCCTGTATAATAGGAGCATTAGAGAAAAAATTTGTTGTTCTTATCAATTAAATTCATTTATCAACCATCTTTTTCTTGTATGCCAACAAAAATTGGAATTCACATACATTAGAGATTATATGATCTTAAAATTTGTATATCCTTATATATCAAGTTGGAACTTTTCCTAATGAAAATAATATGTGAAAATTGTGAGGAATATTTTTAAATAATTTCATCTTCAAAATATATCTTTATCTTTAAAGATCATGTGAATGAATCATAAGTCCAGCATGTAAATAGGCACAAACTGTCTTGGCTCTTTTTAGTAGTTTTCAAAAAACATGTTTTGTTTTGTTTTCATACTTTTTTTAAAGGATTTACTTCTGATATGGTTATATTTTTTGAGTTGACATTAAAGATTTACATATAATTTTCAACAAATAATGTACATTTTTTTTAATTAAAAATAGAGAGGTCAAAAAAGAAAGAAATACAACATCAAGAAGACTCAGGAGGCAAGGCCTCACACCAGATGAGCCTGAAAATCACCAAAGTTTACAAAAAAAGAACTGAGTTCAACATAGTCTAAAGTATAAAATAGAATCAACAAATATAGGAAGAAACAACAAAGAAACGTCAATCTAGTGAAGAATATCTGAGTAAGAATTCGCCCAAGTGGTCCACCCTTTCGGGCCTTCCATCCAAACAGTGTTCATTCTATCTTGTATCTGATCCAGCATACAAATATTATCATCAGATGCATTTTTATTCTTTTTGATCTCCTAGTTTAGCTTCTTCACCGCATCTTCAAAGGTAGCAGAGTTGTCCACGGTCTTCTTCCTGTCATATCCATTCTTCATTTCAAAGACAAACATCGCGGTGTGCCCCACTTTCAGGAATCTCTTCATCTTTTCCTGATCAATCATCATATTTTTCATCACCTGCAAGCAAATTTTAAAAGATATGAGTCTTCTGAAAGATTCAGTAAAGGGTTTTGGGAACGTTTTGATACCTGTCTTCATTTCTGATTTTTCATATCTGGCACAAAATGTTAGAAGAAAGAATATTCCAGAAAATATTAGAATCCTTTTTTAAGCTAGAAATATATCCCGTAATAATTTCAAATATAGTAACATTTCAAGGATAAGTAATGCCAAATAATAACCAAACTTCTTTAGCAATAGAGCAGTCAAAAAGAATATGCCTGCAAGTATCAGGAAGTCTACAGATATCACATATTTCAGTGCAGGTGGGATCTTTTCTCAGAGGCAATCTATCCAGCAGCATAAGCCATTTAAAGCATTTAACTTTGGGATCAATAGAATTTTTCCACAGAAGATTAAAAAACTTTTTCCAAGAAGTGTTATCCAAATCAGTGTACCATAGATTATTAACAAGATTGATGATGGAATTATTACAAGCAAGGACATTGTAAATACTTTTAGCTTTAATTTTAGTAACCATAGATCCATCCGGCCACTTCATATCAAGGAACCTGTGAGAGTTCACATGACAAATAGTAGGAAGATCTTTGCAAGCTTTGACAATCATATTATAAGTTTTCTTCTGAGAGTGGGGGATGTTATACACAGAGCTGAGATCATCCCAACTTATAAGTCTATCTTGCTCAAACAAACATATAAATTGGGAGATTCCCAGCCCCGCCCAAGATCTGGCCGAGCAACCTTGAGAGAGGGCAAGGGGCTTACCTGAGAGGTAGAGGTTCCACCAAATTGATCACTCGCCATGAAGAAGGCTATTATCATGGAAAGCCCTGGTAGGGAGAAAGGCCCTAACATGCTCCCAAGCTTTCCAAATGGATTTAAAAATAGCAGATCCATGAACCATAACAGGGAAATTCCCTTCTATAAGATCCACCATAGGGAGGTTCTTCCAAGTTTTAGCATTTTTAGGGAAACCTCTTTGAATATTACTTCTAACCATGACTTTCCATGGTTCAAAGCCTTCTAGAGAGTGAAATATCCATTTGGCGGCAAGGACAATCCCTTGAATTTTAAGGTCTTTAAGCCCCAGCCCCCCCCCCCCCCCCCCCCCCAAAAAAAAGTTTTATCGGTGTGACACCAATCCCATTTGACAAAATGCATCTTCTTATTACCCATACCATCAAATCAAAGAAAATTTCTAATGGCCTTTTGAATCTCAAGAATCTGGTAGTTGTTGAACATCTAAGCAGAAGAATAGTATATGTTGTAAGAAGAGAGGATCTTCTGGCAAACTTGCATTCTACCAGCCAACGATAGATACCTGTTGTGCCATTTGGACAGCTTTTAATTAATTTTCTATTTTATCCATAACCACATTTCCTTAAGCGAGGGCTCCATAGAAAATGGTATGCTAAGGTAGTGTACAATTTTCTGAGGACGCTCCCATTAATATACAAATTTCCCAATCCAGTCTGAAGGCCGGTTATCCCAACCAAGGAGGATTGATTTGGACTAGGACAATCGGGCACCAAAAATAGAACATAAGAGATTAAGTTTATTATGCAGATTTCCAAAGTTGGTTTCATTAACCTCAAAGAATAAAGCAATGTCATCAGCAAATTGGCATTGTAACATATCACAATTGTTAGGTAAAGAGATGCCCAAGTACAAGGAGATAGAGAATTATCTCTAAGATATGAGAGGGCATCAGAGGCAATCACAAATAGGGCAGGGGCAAGGGGGCACCCTTGTCTAATAGATCTACCAAGCAAAAAGGGGGCCAAGAGAGAACCGTTCACATCAATTTAGACAGAGGCATCTTTAAGTAGCATCATGACCAACTTGCAAAAGGGTATAGGGAATCCAAAAGCCTCAAGCATCATGAGGATAAAGTCTCATTCAACTCTGTCATAGGCCTTCTCGAAGTCCAGAAGAAACATGGCAGCGTTTTGATTAGAATACTTGGCCCAATTCATGGCCTCCCAACTGGTGACAAGATTCTCCAAGATATATCTTCCTTTAATGAAACTAGTTTGAGTGGAGCAAACAAACTTAGGGAGGATTTCCTCAAGTCTGAGGGTGAGAATCTTAGAAAGAATTTAATATGACACATTAAAGAGGGTAATAGGCCTCCAATTCTTAATGATAGCCTTATCACCCTCCTTAGGAATAAGTTTAATGACCCCCCCATCAATAGAGTCACCAAGAGAACCTTTATTCAAGGCTTCAGAATAAATCTCTTGCAGGTCATTACAGATCTAGCTGATATTAGCTTTGTAAAATTCAATGGGGATACCATCGGCCCCAGGAGCCTTGTCATCTTTTAAGGTAGTGATGGCTTTTTGAATCACCTCAAAAGATATGTCTTTGCTAAGCAAATCCAAGTCACTACCAGTAATTATGCTCGGTATGAGGGTTTTGCACTTGTCTCTAAGATTCTTAGCCTCTTTAGTATCTTCCGAGGTAAAAAGCTTTTGATAGAACTGGAGAAAAGCCATCTTAATATCATCAGGGTTCGTTATCTTAGTGTCATTAATAATCAATCTATCAATGGATTCATTAATCTGCTTCTGCTTAAGAATATTAAAGAAAAATTTGGAGCCTTTGTCACCTTGCTGGAACCAATGAGCACGAGATCTAATGATGGCACCCTTGGCTTTGAAATGTTGGTGTCTTCTAAGAGTGTCTCTAGCCTTGGCGACTTGAAAAATAAGATTATCATCAAAGGGATTGGAATGGATGTGCTCTTCAGCCAAAAGGAGATCAACAGAAATATTTTTCTCATAAAACCTGTAGTCTTTGGCTTTCTTTTTACCAATGGTCTGAAGCAAAGTTTGCCAAGCAATGATATTCTGATTCCATCTATCAATGTGAGATCGGTATGCATGGTTGTTCTTATTAATGACTCTAATAAGGTTAATAGCAGAAAGGATGTCTTCATCCTACAAAAGGTTGGTATTGAGCATGAATTTCAAGTTACTTGGCTTGCAACTAGATGACAAGTTGTTAACTCTAATGCAAATATAAATCGGGTGGTGATCTGAAAGGGCAGTAGGGGTGATAGTAACAAAGTTACCCTAATTATTAGGCAAAAAAGAAAAGTAATTTGTATTAGCATAGAACTTGTCCAATCTAGAGTATATTTTGGAGGTGCCACCCTAAAAATTGCACCAAGTATACCACAAACCATAATTAGAGGTTCTCCCTCTAGCAAGCGAGTCAAAAAGAGATTTTTGATGAATCAATCTATTCCATTGGATTTTCTCCAAGCCTTTTGAGGAGAAAGGAAAACCCTTGCTCTTGTCATAATAGGACTCTATCATATTAAAGTTGATGAACTAAAACTGATTGAATATCTAAATGAACTGAAGAAATAGTGATTAGAGATCACCGAGCTACTAAAATAATATGTAAGATGATTAATTCAGTCAATATGTTATCATTGATGTCAACTAGTTTTGACAGTACTTATCATGTTAGTTACAAACATCTGAACATCTGTTGAAGGGAGAAAAGATGAAGAACTGAGATATCTACATAAGGAAAATATGGATATGACAGATAAGGATAAGCAAAACATTGGGTAACTTATTGATGAGTCTATGGCTTTATATTGTTGACTTGAGCATGTTACATTAATCTATTATGAAGAAGATATTTGAAATTGAACATGTCAATGTGGTCGGTATTTGAAGATTTATGTATACACTGATCCAGTGCAATGTATACCGACTGATAGTATTAACCAAGCTAGTTTAACTAGTTATCACTGACGCATTTCTATATCAACCGAGTATGGATAAAAATATTAAATGCTAAGAACAACTGACTGAATCTAATGAGTTGGAAATTGTTATGATTTCAAGGTTAAGGATGAAGTTTGTTATGAGATCCATGACTGACAAAATTCAGAGAAGATCTAAAGGATGAGATTGAAACATGTTAATGACACACCTGTCGATGAAGGTTTAAGAGGCAAAATGGATGAAGGAGATGAAGCAACAAAATCTAATGGCTGATATAAAAATGATTTACTTGTCTATATAAGAGATATGAGTTTCATTATTGAAACATGCCGAAAAGAAGAAGACTACAGAGATTTCACGTGAAGACTTTATTCATGCATGCCTGATCAAACTGGTTAGTGAAAGAACTGAGACTGCAGACATTACCGAGTGTCAGAGAACCATTTACCGAGTAAAAGTAAGTTGAGAAATATTGAGGAAGTGAATTGATTAATGATCAGAGGATATTTGTATGGGCTTAGCATAGATCTAAATATTTGCAATTGAGTTGTATTTGAATCAAATAAGTATTGTATCATTTTAACCATTGATTTAGAAAATCTCTTAACCGAGTGGACTTAACAGTCTTATGTTCTACCCTATGACATTCGTTGAATGTAAAGTGTTATCTTGTTGACCCCATAGTGAATGCTGGTTAAAAGTTGATTGTTAGTGATAAATCTTCTAACCAAGTCACAACTAACAATGTGTATTGTAACCTTTAATAGGGTTGGCTCTTCATCGAGCTCACTTCAGAAGAGTGAATTATTTTGGGTTACCAGTCCTAGGTGGTTTTTTCCTTAGCAGGGTTTCCACGTTAAATCATTGTGTTATGTGTTATTTGTGATGATTGTTTTTCTATCATACTTTACATATTGTATAGTTGATTTAGTCGGTAATCATAGTTGGATAATTACTGGTAATCGGTAAACTGGATAGATAGATTGATATTTTATGTTACCGAGCTACATAATTTGTTGGAATTATTTTATAAGGTACATCTTTGTATTTGGGATAGTAGGATAACTGATCTAACTAATTCACCCCCCTCTCAGCTATTCTAACAATTGGTATCAGAGCATATTGGTTGCTTGGAAGGAAGTTTTAAGGACTTGAGCAAAAATATTACAAGATGTATAAGAGGGAAGTGTCGAAGCTGAACAAAGACAACTTTAATAGATGGCAAAGTTAGATGAGACTTCACATATCTGGAATTGGAGAATATGTTATACATTTACTTGACCATGGCTACATACAACCCATTGTTGGACCTTTGACTCTTGATCAGTTGAGAGACCGACATGAACATAATATCACTATGATAGAGATTGGTGTTGCTCTATCTGATGTTGAATTTGAGGATGTCAAGGATTGCACTACAACGAAGAAAATGTGGGATAAACTTGCTCTAGTTTATGGTGGTGATGTGAATGTGATGAGAGCCAGAGATGAAAGCTTGAGAGGCAAATTTGATGACATGAAGATGAAGGAAGGAGAGAATATTACACAGTACACAAACCAAATCAAAGAGGTAGTTAATGCTATCCGGGGAGCTAGTGGTATCATTTCTGAAGATACATTGGTAAGTAAGATACTGAGAACCTTGTTGCTTGTTTATGCAATCAAAATATCTGCTATTAATGAAATGATGTTTGCACCTAATAGCACTCTTACTCTTGATAGTCTGATTGGAAAGTTAACAACTTTTGAGCTGAATAATTTTGACAATAGTGTTGTACCAAGTGTTGAGTCTGCTTTTATGTCATCTCTTAAGATTGGTAAATCTAGCAGTAAGCATAATATAAGGAATGAAAGTGATAGTAATACTGATGATGAGCTTGATGAGTTTGAAGCACTTATGGCCTGAAGACTGCAGAAAGGTAAAGGTAGATATAAGGGAAAGTTACCTTTATCTTGTTTTAATTGTAAAGAAGTTGGCCATATTGTTGCTAGATGTCCTAACAAGAAAGAGGAAGATAAAAAATGATCTGATGATGGAAAGTTTGGCAGAAGGAATAACAGAGGTTACCGACACTAGAACAGAGACAACCGAGATCACAAAGATAAGGGCAAAAAGGCATGTTACCTTGTTAGAGAAGATGACACCGACACCGACACTGATGATGATATTGAAGTGGTGTTTGTTGCAATGAAAGATGATTCAGAAGAGGAGGAAAGGTATGTAGAAACAACACTTATTTCTAAAGTTAGTAAGATTGATACTTGGATCATTGATAGTGGTTGTACACATCACATGACTGGTGATGAAGATAAGTTTGATCATCTTGAGCATTATAATGGGGGATCAATGAAAATGGGAAATGGCACACCTTGCATGGTTAAAAGGAAAATGATCTATTTTATTGAATGATAGAATTAGATGTGATAATGCATACTGGGTAAAAGGACTTAATTACAATTTGTTGAGTGTAGCACAACTGAATAACTCAAGTCACCGATTTGCATTTGAAAGAAAGAAGGTGAAAATCTATGATGAAAATGGAAAGCTTATCGGAATAGGAGGACAATCAAAAGGTAATTTATTTTATCTTGACAATGCTGAATCTTCTTGTTTGTTGGTGAAAAATGAAGATGCATGGTTATGGCATAAGCGGTTATGTCATGTAAATTTTGATAACATGATTAAGATTAGTAGAAAGAGAAAAGTTAGAGGATTTCCTAGTCTAACCAAACCTGATCATGTTATGTGCCATCAATGTCAGAAAGGAAAGATGACAAAAGCTAGTTTTAAAAGTAAGGACTATTCATCTAAAGGAATTTTGGAGTTGGTTCACACCGACTTATGTGGTCCTATGAGAACTCAAAGCTACTATGGTGATAGATACTTTATTTTGTTTGTTGATGACTATACTATATTGATGATAGTTATGTTCTTGAAAGAAAAATCTGAGGCATTCAATCTATTTAAATGGTATAAGGCTAAAGTTGAAAAAGAAACCAGAAAAGAATTGAAATGCTTAAGGTCTGATAGAGGAGGTGAGTTTGTTTCTGATGAATTCATTAACTTCTGTAATGAGCATGGTATAAAAAGGCAGGTTTATGCACCTAAAACACCATAGCATAATGGAATTATTGAAAGGAGAAACCGATCCATTGTTGATTGTGCTAGAACATTGATGATTGAAAAAAATATTGCACAAATATACTGGAGAGAGGCAATTAGCACAACAGTATATGTCCTAAATCGAGTTCAACTAAAGAAAGACACAAACAAGACCTCTTACGAGTTATGGTTTGGATACACACCGAGTGTAAGTTATTTGAGAATCTTTGGTAGTAAGTGTTATATTTTGAAAGATGATAGGAATGGCAAATTTGACTCTAAAGGTGATGAAGGAATATTCTTGGGATATTCTACTAAGAGTAAAGCGTATAAATGTTTGAACAAAGTTACTAATAAGATGATAGAAAGTGCTAATTTGTAAGAGTTGATGAGTTTACTGATAAAAGTGATGAAGAAATCATGAAGGAACTAGAAGACTATGGTAGGTTTACTTATTTTGAAGATCTAGATCATCTACCAAAGCTGCAGGCTAAGTCTACAGAGCATCAAGAAAATGCTACCGAGAATCAGGAAGAAGCTACCGAGCAGGAAAATGAACCTGAACATAATGATGAGAAGAGAAGAGATCAAGTGCTAGCAAGATTTGTTAGAAGACATTATCCAGAGAATCAAATCATTGGAGATAAGCAAGTTGGCATGCTGACCCAAAGCAAGTTAAGAAAAAACACATGGTTAGTTTATGAGTTTGAACCTAAGAATGTTAGGGATGCACTAAAAAATGAAGAATGGATCAATGCTATGAATGAGGAAATTGAACAAACTGAGTAGAATAAAACATGGACTTTAGTGCCTAGACTGACAGATAAAATTTTTATTGGTACTAAGTGGATTTTCAAGAATAAGTTGAATGAAAATGGAGAGGTCTCTAGGAATAAGGCAAGACTTGTTTGCAAGGGATATGCACAAGAAGAAGGTATTGATTATGGTGAAACCTTTGCACCTGTTGCTAGACTAGAAGGAGTTCACATATTACTTTCATATGTTGCACATAAGGGATTTAAAGTATATCAAATGGATGTGAAATCAACTTTTCTAAATGGAATTCTTGAGGAGGAGGTCTACATAGAACAACTGGAAGGGTTTGTTGATTAGAATCAGAAAGACATGGTATGTAGACTGCACAAAGCCTTGTATGGATTGAAGCAAGCACCGAGGGCATGGTATGAAAGACAACATGCTTATCTTATAAGTGTTGGTTTTGTAAGAATTAGTGAAAACAATAATTTGTACATGAAAGGAGGATCTGATGGTAAAATTTTGACTGCTGAGATATAATCTTTGGTGGACAAGATCAGATTTGCAAATCTTTTGCTAATGACATGAGAAAGGAATTTGAGATGTCTATGTTTGGAGAGATTAAATTCTTTCTAGGTTTGCATGTTATACAATAGAAAGATGGGATTTTCATCACTCAATAAAAATACATTAAAGAAGTGTTGAAGACTTTTGGCATGAAAGATGCTAAACCAATAGGAACACTGATGGTCATTGGATGTAAATTGACAAAGGATGATGAATCTAGAGAAGTAAATTAGACTCTGTACTGATCTATGATTGGTAAACTAATGTATGTAGTACATAGCAGGTCTAATATTGCACATGCAGTGGGGATTGTGGCTAGATTTTCTGCCAATCCTAAAGATTCACATATGGTTGCAGTGAAAAGAATCTTGAGATACTTGAAGAAAATAGAGGACTATGGATTATGGTATACATTTGAAGGCAAATTTGAACTTAGAGTTTACACCGATGTAGATTGGGTTGGAAACATAGATGACCAGAAGAGCACAACCGGTGGAGTATTCTTTTTAGGGGAAAGGCTTGTGACTTGGATTAGCAAGAAAAAAGCATGCATTTCTTAGTCTACTGTTGAAGCAGAGTATGTTGCTACTGCTGCAAATTGTTCAAATATGGCTTGGATCAAACAAGTGTTGGAAGGGATGAATGAGGTAATCACTAACCCAGTGATTATATATTGTGACAACACTAGTGTTATAAATATTTCTAAGAATCCTATGATGCATTCAAAGACAAAGAATATATCTATTAAGTATCACTACTCGAGGGAACAAGTTCAAGAGAAGTAGGTGAAACTGGAATTTGTAACATCTAAGGAACAACTTGCCAATATCTTTACTAAACCATTAGCGAAGGACACATTTGAATATTTGAGGACTAGACTTGGGGTCTCTCCCCTATCTACTGGTCACTGAGGTGATCTGGAGGTTGCATCAACCTATACTTATCAGAAGATCATTCATGTTGATGCACATAGCTCACACTTTGGATTTTGTCTAAGGTTGTGAAAGATTGTAGAAGTTGGAACAAAAATTTGTTTATCTATACACTAGGGTACTTGATTCGAAATGAACAACAAAGAAGTACTTGGCTGCTGCAAAACTGTTTGTATATTTTCTTTGGCATTGTTGTCAAAGGGAGAGAAAATGAATATGGAAAATTAGTTACTGAGAACACAGAGAAAGGGAGAGACTTGAATATTTGTTGCTGAGAACAAAGGGAATATGAGAACTGAAAAGATCAAATCCGCAGGGAGAGTCTTCACTTGTAATGTTGTTATGTTTTGTAGTGATTAAACATATTAAATTTGAGCTTACCGAGCTACAACATTTACTTACATTGTTGTAGAATACATGTTTGGTATGTGTATGGCATATTTTCATATTGATTGTGTTGCCCTCAATGCCAAAGGGAGAGATTGATGAACTACAAATGATTGAATATCTAAATGACCTAAAGAAATAGTGATTAGAGATCACTGAGCTACTAAAATAATATGTAAAATGATTAAATCAGTCAATATGTTGTCATTGATGTCAACTAGTTTTGACAATACTTGTCATGTTAGTTACAAACTGTAATCACCTAAAAATGGACAAAGATAGAATCAAGGCCAATCAAGTTAAATCAAAGAAAATCAAGGACAAAATTGAAGCAATTGAATCATAATGCACATTTAGCCAATCAAAATTAAAATCAAGTCTTAATTCAAGATAAATCAAAATTGAGAGCATTTTAATCAAGTGCAATCAAATCAAAATACAATTAAATCAATTAATTGTATAGTCTTGGATTAAATTAAATTCAACCCATTCAAGGGGTAAGTGGCTAAAATAAATCAAGTAAATCAATTAATAAATCTCAATTACTCTCAACAACCCAAATGGAGAGGAAATTCAATCAACTAATGAGATTTAGGTGTTAGAATAACTGAATAACTGAGAGGGGGTGAATCAGTTATCTAGTGTCCCAAATCAAAATGTATAGTCCAAAACAATTCTACTACTTCTGCAAGTCGGTAAACATATAATACTTTTATTGTCTATGTATTTACCGATTGTCAATCTAAACTTTGTAATAATTAAAGATTAAATCTAACATGTAATATGCAAATTAAAATATCACAATCAACTCATAACACAAGAGATTTAACATGGAAACCCTGTAAAGGGAAAAACCACCTGGGACCGGCAACCCAAAATTGTCCACTCTTCTGAAGTGAGGTTGGTGAAGACCCAACCCTATTAAAGGTTTACAAACACACTGTTAGGTGTGACCTTGTTAGAGGATTTTAGACCAGAAGTTATCGTCCAACCAGCAGTCACTCTGGGGTTGACAGGATAACAATGTTCACTCTATGAATGAAACATCAAAAGACTTTCATAGTCCACTTGGTTAAGAGATTTGACTGTGTACAATGGTTAAATATGTTACAGTAGATGATCTGCCTAAATACAACTTTAGTTTGCAGTTTACAAATCAATGTTTAGCTCATTCAAATATTTCTGACCAATATAACACTTCAAATTCAATATTGTATCAACTTACTATCCATCGGTAATAACTCTCTGTAGCTCGGTAACTGTTGTGCAGCTTGGTTCTTATTAACCAATATGATCAAAATGCATGAAAACTTCTCCACGCGATAATTCTGCAGTTTCTTCTTCTTTCGACTCCTTTTCATAATGAAACCAATGTCTCTTATATAGACGAGTAAATCATTTTCTTTTCCTCCATCAAATTTTGCCGCTTAATCATATTCATAGATTTTGCCGCTTTAAGCTCCCTCCGCTGATGTGTCAGTTGTGTGCTAAAATGTTGTCACACTTCTATGAATCCTTACATGCAAGAAAAATCAAGAATGAGCCCTCACAAATCGATCCATAGCTCCCTAGGCATGGAGTGCAAAGGTTTTTTAAAAATGCTCTCAGCTAGAGCTATTAAGCCTATAACCTTGCTAGTAAACCATGCAATGGGAGATTCAAGGAAGACAAGGGCAAGAATGCCAATATCTCCAATGAAGCCAAATGTATGCAATGCAAAGCAAATCTATATGACAATGCAAGTTAATCTATTGCATAAAAGGAAATCTAAGCTAAGAATGAAGCTATGAAAATGCAAATACTATGCATGAAAATGAAATCTAACTATGAAGCAAGAAAGCCATGATGATGCAAGAATGAAGACAAGAAGATAAAGTGTTGATGAAGATCCAAGATGAATGCCAACAATGCTCCAAATCTTCAAACCCTAGATGCAAGAATATCTCCAAAAGCTCCAAGATGACCTAGAAAACCTGTAGCATAACAAGAGCATAAAAATTTGTGTGTGCAAATGAGGAAGAGAGCTCTTCTTTTATAGGAGGTGAAAAATCAATGGACCATGGAGATTAAGAGGCAAAAGATTTAATCAATGGTGGAGAAAAAAAGAAGCTTGATCCTTGTGCACAAATATCTTCCAATAAGAAAATTAGAAGCATTTACTTTATGTTGAGCATTTACTTTATGTCCATGTGAGACAAAAAGTGCTTTTCTTTTATTTTTTATTTTATTTTTCTTTATAAATAAGAATTAAATGCTTTATTTGTGCAACTTAGGATAAGAAGAAAAGTGGAGATTTTTTTATTTAAATAAAAAGGGAGGAAATTCCTTTTAATTAAATAAAGACTTAGGATAAAATGGTTAGCCCATAGAAAATAATCGAATAAATGATAGGACTAGGATTTGATCAAGAACAAGCAATTGATGATTTTAGCAAAAATGCTAGCAAGGGGCTAATAGTCTAGATGACCATTTTTAGGTGTATACATTTGCCCCTCTTTGACTAATGTGTGATCGATTTGGGAACACATTACGTCAAAGAATAGATCAGCCAAGAAGGCAAGAGATAGCCAACAAGGCAAGCAGATAGCCAAGAAGGCAAGCAAATAGCGATCTGACTCCAAAGAATGAAGTGCAGAGAGATAGAAAATCCTGCATGGTCAGCCTGGTAGCGACAATACTGAACACTTAGGAAAGAGATAACCAATAATATATGATGTGTCTACCCCCTCAGGATCGAAAGCGAAATCCAGGTGGAGGGAATGCAGAAGCAAGAGCAACATGATCAAATCACTAGAAATCATAATCGAAGAAAGAGAATAGAATAACCATCAAGCAGTGAAGATATGCCCCACACATGAGACATGGGGCACGAACCTATCGGTCCCTCAACCCGTAAACACCATGGAGGGGATTTGAACTTGGGATTTGAAAGTGAATGAAAGACTGGAAGTTGAGTGAGATGGGGATGAAGAGGTGAAGAATGCCCCAACGAAGATCGAAGGATCAGGCCTCAAAAGGTTAACCAACTGCATGGAAGAAGGAAAAAGATGAGTTGGGTGATCAAGGTGAACTTGAATTTTGGTTTGGATCCCGAAATGAAAGGAAAATGATGTGATATGAAAGACAAGAAGTGAAAGACATGATTGGGAAGAAGCAAAAGGTGAGCGCAGTTGATTAACAAGTCCACGAAAGATAAAGGAGAGCTCTCTCCATATGCAAGATGCAAAACTAACTAACATGAACTTAAGAATGCAAGCTACATGAAAAGTGGCTTGCAAGGTCACAAAGCCAATAGACATCTAATATTCATCATTGAGCATTATTGGTAGCGTCGCAAGATCATACAATACACACTAGCATAACTATGTGGATCTAAATATGATCTATATCGGATAGAAATTTGGGAATCCCACCTAAGCATCAAAGACATGCAGGTCAAGATGACTAGTGCAGTGAGATTACTTAAGTTTGATATAGCAAGATTATGCTCGCATCGAGACACAAGAAAGTCAAGATGACTATAAGCATGCACTTGCAAAATAGTCAAGGATAATACCTTGTAGGTCCATAGTGTCAAGTAAGACTAGCATAAATGCTCATGACAGTGAGGACCAACAAAATATACCCACAAGCAGATAAAGAAATAAAACATGTTCTCATATCCTCAATCTTCTAGCTATGCATCATCAAAAACTTCTCAGGGAGAGACCACTTAGCAAAGAAATCATCATAGACAGCACGCAAAGAAATAAAGTCAAACAAATCTCAGCGAGTCAAGTGCGTGTGTGTAGGTCATGGAGACAAACTTTGAGTATCACATCTGCCAGTGAGAAATATTGCATCATCCAAGACGGCAGGAAGGATATCTGATAAGTGTTAAGAAACACTTGACGCTAGGGTAGTGTTGAAAAACACAGTTGAGGTGGTGTTGAAAAACACCGTTTGCGAGGTGCCTAAGAAACCCAGATGCACAAAGAGACCCAAGATAAGCTCAAAACAACGAATGCCCCCTAGACTAAGACAAGAGTCAATTCCAGGCTAGGAGAGGCAAAGCGAGAAGTGGAGCGAAAGAGTGCCACGCAAGACTGATAGACATAGGTGCAGAGGGTCTCAAGCAATGCCAATTTCTAGGTTTTCACCACTTGATAGATTTTTTTTTTTTCAGGAATTTTTATAATTTTTTTGTATTTTTGCTACCAAGGCGCCTGTTTCCAGGTTTTCACCAAGGCACTTTTTCAAAAAAAAATTTGATTTTTTGAAGTTTTTTTTTTTTTTAAAAATTTTTTCAGCATCATTTATGAATTTTTTTTGGTATTTTTTCAGGATCATAAAATATGTACAAAGAATACCCCAAACAGAAATGGGCATCAAGAATCTGCTTCCTCTGATGTAGAGAGCTGATAGGCCCCAGGCCCAAATGCTGCAACTATGACGATAGGAGGTCTCAACTAGTTTGACCAATAATAACCAGCCCTAAGCAAAGTTTGAGCTAGCGAAGGATCATTAGAATGTGATCCACATATGCTATTGTGGATTTCAGTTAGCACTTTTTCTGACTCCTCTATTTCTAGACACTTAAGGAGAGTTCCATCTAGACCCTTCCTATACAAGTCACCAAAGACAAAGGCAAAGTGTAAGGGATGGCAGAAGGAATGGCGTGGTGGATTTGCAAGAGGAATATGAGGTGGAAGATATGAAAAGATGGTAGGATTGTAAGATTTGTAAGCATGATAGCGTAATTCATCCACCAGGAACTTGAAGAAAAATTTATGCTTTTTCATTTGTAAGATGGATGTCGAAGCAACCAAAGCATTAGCAACTTTGTTCTCAGCTTTAGGAATAGGCTGAAATATAACAGATATGAGATCATGCTTGAAGTAGTGCACCATTTTTTTGTAGAGAATCAGCTTGTCATCTTTTATTTGATAATCAATATTTTTGAGCAGATTTTTATTTTTACTTTTCTTAGGTTTGGATACCACCACAATGTGGTTTTCACCATCCGACCATTGCTCTTTTCTTTTGACTTGATGACTGTGATGTTTGATTGCTGATTCAATCTTTTTTGTTGCTAGTTCGCTGGTGGAAGAAGTAACAGGTGTTGATGCGAGAGGAAATGAAGTGACCGGTTCAATAGTATTTATGTGAGGGATGTCATATTTGGTGACAAGAGAGGTTGAGCCTATAGGGTAAGCTCCAAAAGTAGCTAGATCTAGATTCGTCATAGAAGGACCAACGTAGTCTACTAAGGCAATATGAGGAACAGACTCATCAGACCCTACACGAGACTCATCAACCACGTCAGGATGGTTACTATAAGAATGAACCATATCAACATCCATATCATCAGTAGATATACATTTTTCTCCCCAAAGAAGTGAGCCATAGTGTGTATTGGTGACTCATCTGTATTTGTGTCTGAATTACTGAGCATGGGAGTATTTCGGGCATCTTCTCTATAGATCCACTCGTGAACAGCTTGTTCTTCTCTTTTGGCTTCAAGGATCACCATAGCAGAAGTGGAAGGTTTCCCATATGACCTAGGAGAAATAGGTATAGAAGCAAAGGAATCCAATTTATATTCACCCATACCAAGGCTCATCATCTTAAATGATTTCTCAGCAGCAACTAGAGACGTACTAGGATCATCAATAGGTTCATTGTGAGGAACAAATTTTTCAGTAGCAGCAAGAGCATTAATAGCAATAGTATGGTCTCCAGGAATCACAATTTCAGTGCCATTGTATGGAAATTTGACGCACTGATGATAAGTGGAAGGAATAGCCTGCATGTCATGGATCCAAGGATGACCCAAAAGAATGTTATATGTGAGTGGAACGTCCAATACTTGGAAGTTAATATCTTTTGTGATAGGGCCCACTCGGACAGGCAATGTGACAAGACCTTTGGAAGATCTTTCCACTTCATCATAAGCTTTTATAGTAATCTTCTTCTTGGAATCCACAGCCAATTCTGACAAACCCAACTGTTGTATGACATTGAAAGAAACAATATTTAACCCTGCACCATTGTCTATCAGGACTCGGCGGACTCGGGTGTGGTAGACTAGAACTTCAATGTGTAAAGCCAGATTATGAGGGTGAGCAATAGATATGTCATCTTCTACAGAAAATGAGAGAGATAGTGGAGATGAAATGTGGTTAACCATAGCCTGAAATTGATCTGGATCAATGTCTTTGGGGACATGTGTTGTATGCAAAGCTTTCTCAAGGATTTCTCTATGTGAAGAGGATAACTGAAGCAACTCAAAAATGGATATCTGAGCTGGTGTCTTTTGCAAATGTTGGACAAGATCATAGCTAGGGGTGGCTGAAGGAGCTGCTTGTTTGGAAGGCAAACCTTGCTTGGGATCTTGCACAGTTTTAAGGACAATCTTGGCTTGCCCCCTAGTAATAGCATTCAGTGTCTCACTTCGGGAAGATGAACTACCACATGTTTGCAAGACCAACTTTGGCTTACCATGATTGGCTTTATTATCATCTTGAGACCTCATCATAAGAACACTCTCAATAGGCTCTACCATGTTGATCATAGGTGTATCAGAAGGATATGTATAATTGATCTTAGCATCATGATTCTTCTTATGTGCTTGAGAGGTTTCCCCCTTATCATGCTTAGGTAGAGGATCTTTGAAAGCTATGTGATCAAAATTTTTAGTTAAGCCATCAGTGGAGATTGTGCCATTATCAATAAGATCCTGAATATCATCCTTAAGCCTAAAATAATTGTCTGTTGGATGTCCCTTGTTTCTATGATAATGACAATAAGAATCCTCTCGCCACCAATCAGGCTTACTTGGTGGATCCCAGTTACCAGGTTTATCAGGAAGCGTAAGATACCCATTGTCAACCAAAGTCTTAAGGATCACATCATAAGGTTCTACCAACTTGGTATAGAATCGCTTTCAAAATGACTTCTTAGGCTTATCTACATATTGAGGTTTAAGAGCACTGTGAATGTTGGCAGCTTCTTGTTGTTTTGCTGCATAGATAGCATTAGAGAGATTGAAAGCAGGCTCTTTAACTTTAGGAGCGTCAACAACTCCATCATTAACAACATACTTGTTCTTATTCCAAGGTTTGTTCTTGTCTTTACCATTGCCTTTAGCATCTTTATTAATAACAATATCCCCTTTTCTTATAGCTACATCCTCAATCTGATATGCACTTTCAACCATGTCATGGAAGGAGGAGAACAGTTGCTTCCTTAGATCATAAAATAGCTCAGGCACAAGTGTGTTGACGAAAATGTCAATCTTTTCTCTTTCGGGTAGCTGACGAGGATATCAAGAATACAATGACCTCCAACGTTGTAAGTAAGTTGCAAATGGCTCACCTTGATGTTGTCTTAGATTACCGAGATCTATCATAGTGACAGGTTGTTGGATGTTGTAAGAGTACTGCTGGGTAAATCGCTGAGCCAACTCATCAAAAGTCTTAAGAGGTGGTGTCAATTTTGCAAACCATTCTAAAGCTTGGCCTCTTAAGCTTCAAGGGAATAAGCGTAGAAGATATGTGTCTTCATGAAGAAAGTCCATACTAAGAGCATAAAAATGACGCACATGGTCATGAGGGTCAACATTTCCATCATACTTGTCATATTTAGGAACCTCAATATCCTTAGGAAACGGGACCATGTATAGATCTTTATCAAAAGGAAGAGCACAAATTGATTCTACAAAAGAGACCTTTGGAGGCTCTCTTTCTAATGCCATTTGGGTAAGGCGTTGATTTGTCTGACGTAATTCTTCTTGAAGAACTTCCAACTCAGTTGGTACTCATTGTTGGACAATTTGTCTGACATCATAGCTAGGAGGAAGCTTGTATCCTCTAGAAGTTATATATTGAAAGTACTAATTGCCGTTACGCTCTAAAAGCTTATGCATCATTCGTTGAGAGACCACATCTTGTTCAAATCTCATAAGATCCTCACTAGAAATCTCATCATCAGCCTCTGCCTCATGTTGAGAGGGAGGAGGTCTAGGAGGTGAAGAAGGCATACCAAAAGTGGGTCTTGGAGGAGATCTTGGTGGCGTGTTGTTGCCATTGTTTCCATTGAAAAGAGATCTATGCTCATGATTACTAGTCTCAGGTTGCTCATGAAATGTCCCTCTATAAGCCATGCGCCTAGCAGCATCCATCCTTTGTTGATTGTGTTCTTTTTCTAAGCGTGCTTGGTTATCCTTACGCTCAAAATGTTCTTGCAAGAGTTGAAATTTTTCTTGTTCCGTCAAAGTGAGTGAGACACTATCTGTGTTTTTGGGGGTCTTGAATGCGGAAAAGAGGAAACCTCCTTTGTACCATGGGGTAGCCTTAGAATCCTCAGATTGGTCAGAACTAGAACTGTTGTTGCTAATGGGCGCTCGTGAGTGTCTAGTTGGAGAAGGTAACTGTGTATAATTGAACGGAGGATGACTCTCCTGCTCAAATTGAGACCGAGTTGTAACCGGCATGAAAAGAGATGTTGGTTGACTAATAGAATGAGACAAAGTTTCTCAGATTTGAGATAAGCAAAGCTAATAAAGATCACTTGTCAAAGTAGAACAATAGAGAGATGGCTCATCAAAAGTGCTCAAGCACTTACAGCAATCAATTGACTAAAGCCAAGCAGTGAGCAAGAAGCTCAATAAGCAAGTAGCTAGAGAGGTAACCGTGATGTGACAAGTGATCAAGAGTAGCATTCGTTAAGCTCAAATCCAATAGTTTTAGCTCATTTGTTTTAGTCTAGAACAAGTCTAAGCATGTAGATAACAGACTAGCTTCAAGTAAGAACAGAAAAAGACACTCTACAACCAGTTAAAATGCAAGTTTAGCAGCTCCAGATTGCAACAGCAACAAGACAGCAAAAAGGTTTTGGGTGACACTGTTGCAGAGTCATACGACTCTATGACCAATGAACATAAAAATCTTAGTTTTGAAGCGTTTTAAAAGATCAAGTAAGTATATCAATAGATTTTTATCATGGATCAAGCACATAAGATAACAATCAAGGAGTTCAAGCAAGCAGTTGTCTTCAAACAATGAGCAAGGGGCAAAGCAACCTTGCACATGAACAAAAATAGTGACTTAGTATATCTACTCCTTAAAGATTCTACTTGTGTATGTTCTTGAAAATGTTTTAGTAGGCACTTAGAACACAACAACACCTTATCAAGATATCTACAAGGATATATATAGCTTTGCTAAAGGGAGTCCTCGATATACGTAAGGTACGTGAGGCCCAAATTCGTAGATGAGAAGAATCCAAAATCACACAGCCGGGGGGAGACGGTAACCCAAATCTCCTCCTTCACTTCTCAAAGGTATAAAGTTCTTTGAGGCTTAGCCAAGAGTGATATCAAACTCAATTCCTAAGAGAGGTGTCTTTCGATTCACCACCTGCTATTTATACTCTGTCGGAACACAGGATTTAAGGTCGTCCCTTGAGGTGGTGTGTCCCCAAGCAGGCCTTCTAAAATAAAAGCTAAGTAATTCACTATCAAAAGTATTTAGAGCACGAAAGGTGGAACACTTAAATCTTCAAGTAAATGCAAAGTGAGTCCAAAAGTGGGACACTTAACCCTTCAAGTGAATGTGAAGTGAGTCCAAAAGTGGAACATTTAACCCTTCAAGAGAATGTGAAGCGAGTCCAAAAGTGGAACATTTAACTCTTCACACCAACTCAAAGTGAGTCCAAAAGTGGAACATTTAACTCCTCACATCAACTCAAAGTGAGCCCAAAAGTGGAACATTTAACTCCTCACATCAACTCAAAGTGATTCCACACCTTAGAAAACAAGTGAGTTCCAAAAAGCACAAAAGGGTTGCCTAGTGGAGCAATTAATGCTTCTTTCCTATAGACCCCTCCCCTTTAATGTAGCGTTGATCTTGCAACTATGGGGCGAAAATGAGGGGCTGACGGATTAGCGAGTCCAATAACCCAAGATAGCAATCTAGATCAATCACAAGTAATCTAAAGTTGCTTATTAATACTACTCACAAATGACAAAGGGTTGAATTAATGAAATATTTAACTTTCCAAGCAAACATAGAGTGAGTCCACAAAGTGGTGCATTTAACTCCTTATGTAAACAAAGAATGAATCCATGCCCTCAATCACTCAATGAGATATTTGATATTGAAATCAAGAATTACTTAAGGTTTAAACACAAACATTCACTTACACAAACTTGTATGAAAGCAAATCTATGTTCATTCATTTTCCATTAAGAGCATCAATTGAAATGTGATCTATGAAAGCATGTAAACACTCAAGCCAAACATATGAGAGATTCAATTTTAATCCCAAGATCCAAATGTTGTAGAGTTGTAACAAAATACCTCAAGTCCAACACAACGCGCTTAGTAGATTTCACCCTTTTTTTGTTTGTTTTAAGCATTTTTCATGAAAGCAAGTCATGCACCTTCAAATGAACAAGACAAGAAAACAAGCAAACAAGATATGCAATGTATATCCAACTTATGCAAACCTTAGGGTTAGATCTGAAAATCAATTGTTAGGAGCAATGATAACCAACAAATAATCTAAATGATAACTCATATCATGCATTGAACAATGAAAAATAAGTGCATACCCATCACAAAATTTTATTTTTTTTGCATTTGACCTAGTCAACAAGATCTGATTTTTACTACATGAATTCGGACCCTAAACCCAAAATACAGAAAAGAGACCTCTATCAAAAAATAGATAGCTTTCCAAAAATATAAAAATTTCAAAAAAATCTCTTCATTTGTGCCCTAGAGACCCATTTTACCAAAACAGACCAGTTTTAATAAATTGACCAAATGAGCTATGATATGATTTTTAAATTAAAAACACAGTGAATGGAACCCATGTATAATTCCAAGACCTTTTCAGAAATATAAAAATTTCTAAAAAATATGTTGATTTGCGCCAAAAATTGATTTTTTATGAAAAATCAAGAAAAAATCATGAAAAATATAAATCACCTCCAAAAATTCTAAAATTGTTTTTAGAGCTTCTTTAATATGTCACCAAGCTACAAAAAAAATTTCAGACTAAAATACCAAGCCATTTGGGAGATATGATCAAATTTTTCAAATCTAAAGTTTTTCCATCTCCAAACAAATCTGCACAAGGGTTAGCTTCAAAAATAATAAAAAACCAACATGTAAAAGTGGGTTGCCCCACAGTGGGCACCAAAAAATGTGTGCTAAAATGTTGTCACACTTCTATGAATCCTTACATGCAAGAAAACTCAAGAATGAGCCCTCACAAATCGATCCATAGCTCCCTAGGCATGGAGTGCAAAGGTTTTTTAAGAATGCTCTCAGCTAGAGCTATTAAGCCTATAACCTTGCTAGTAAACCATGCAATGAGAGATTCAAGGAAGACAAGGGAAAGAATGCCAATATCTCCAATGAAGCCAAATGTATGCAATGCAAAGCAAATCTATATGACAATGCAAGTTAATTTATTGCATAAAAGGAAATCTAAGCTAAGAATGAAGCTATGAAAATGCAAATACTATGCATGAAAATGAAATCTAACTATGAAGCAAAAAAGCCATGATGATGCAAGAATGAAGACAAGAAGATAAAGTGTTGATGAAGATCCAAGATGAATGCCAACAATGCTCCAAATCTTCAAACCCTAGATGCAAGAATATCTCCAAAAGCTCCAAGATGACCTAGAAAACCTGTAGCATAACAAGAGCATAAAAATTTGTGTGTGCAAATGAGGAAGAGAGCTCTTCTTTTATAGGAGGTGAAAAATCAATGGACTATGGAGATTAAGAGGCAAAAGATTTAATCAACGGTGGAGAAAAAAAGAAGCTTGATCCTTGTGCACAAATATCCTCCAATAGGAAAATTAGAAGCATTTACTTTATGTCCATGTGAGACAAAAAGTGCTTTTCTTTTATTTTTTATTTTATTTTTCTTTATAAATAAGAATTAAATATTTTATTTGTGCAACTTAGGATAAGAAGAAAAGTGGAGATTTTTTTATTTAAATAAAAAGGGAGGAAATTCTTTTTAATTAAATAAAGACTTAGGATAAAATGGTTAGCCCATAGAAAATAATCGAATAAATGATAGGACTAGGATTTGATAAAAAACAAGCAATTGATGATTTTAGCAAAAATGCTAGCAAGGGGCTAATAGTCTAGATGACCATTTTTAGGTGTATACATCAGTAACACATTTCAATCTACTCCATTAGATCCTTTTTTATTTATGTTAGTCGTTGATCTTCATAACAAACATTATCTGTTACCTCGATTTCATACACTTTACAACTCATCACTTTAACAGCAAAACTGATCATTTAATTCATTTCTGTTTTGCTCGGTTAACAAAGAAATGCATCGGTGAACAGAAGCTTGGTTAATACTGTGCTTAGTATACACTACACTTCGTCGATGTATACTGAAATGCTTTATTTACCGACAACACTACTTTGTGTCTTTCAACTCTATTCTTCATCATAGATGAATGCAACATAATAAAGTCAATTTCATCAAGTCATAGACTCATCAACAAGTTACTCAGTGTATTCCTTATCCTCATCTGTCATATACATCTTCCTCATGTAGATATTTCTATTCTTCATCTCTTTCACCTTCCTTCAGATGTGTCAGTATAGTAACTTACAAGATAAGTACTGTCAAGCTAGTTGACATCAATGACAACATAATACTGATTTAATCATCTTGCATATCTAATCATCAACTCCTCAATAATCTTGAGTTACAGATTCTTCATTCTGGTTCTAAATCAGTTGTAGTTCATCAATCTCTCCCTTTGGCATTGATGGAAACTCAAGTAATATGAAATGTACCATACACATACCAAACATGTATTCTACAACTTTGTGATCAAATGTTGTGTAGTGTAAGCTCTCCCTAGCTTAATATGTTTAATCACTACGACTAAAACAACATTATAAACTACAGCTTTTTTATTCTGTAGATATAACCTTTTTAGTTCTCAAGTTCCTTTCAAATTATCTCTCCCTTAGATAGTTCTCATCGGTGTATATCTCCTTTTCTTTTCATATTATTTATCTCTCCCTTTGACAATAATGCCAAAGAAACAAATAAATAATCATCTCTGTAGTAGCTAAGTAACTCTCTATTGTCCATTACTTCCTCTGTATCTTAGTATACTAATATCCCAATCTATTTCAGTTCTTCAAACTTAATCACAACCTTGAACAAAATTCAAAGTGTGAACTATGCTACATCAACATGAATGACCTTCTGATAAGATTAGGCCGATGCAACATCCAGATCACATTAGTGACCGATAGACAGGGGACGGACCCCAAGTCTAGTCCTCAAATATTCAAAAGTGTCCTTCGGTAGAGGCTTTGTAAAAATGTTTGCAAGTTGTTCTTTAGATGTAACAAATTCTAACTTTACTTGCTTCTCTTGCACTTGTTCTCTTAAGTAGTGATACTTAATTGATATATGCTTTGTCTTAGAGTGCATCATAGGATTCTTTGAAATATTAATAGCACTTGTGTTAACATAGTATATGATCACTAGATCAATGATTACCTCATTCATTCCTTCCAACACTTGCTTGATATATGCAATGTTTGAGAAATTAGTAGCAGCAACAACATACTCTGCTTCAGTTGGAGACTGAGAAATACAAGCCTTCTTTTTACTTGTCTAGGTTACAAGTCTTTCACCAAAGAAAAATGCTCCTCTAGTGGTACTTTTTCTGTCATCCACATTTCTAGCCCAATCAGCATCAGTATAAACTTTCAGCTCAAACTTACCTTCCTTAGGATACCTTAATACATAATCCTCTATCTTTTTTAGATATCTTAAGATTCTTTTAGTAGCAATCATGTGTGATTCTCTAGGATTAGCAGAATATCTAGCAACAATTCCCATAGCATGTGCTATATCTGGTCTACTATGAACTACATACATGAGCTTACCAATCATGGATCAGTAAAGTGTCTGGTTTACCTCTGTAGTTTCATCTTCCTTTGTCAATTTACTTCCAGTAGCCATTGGTGTTCCCACAAGTTTAGTATCTTCCATGCCAAATGTCTTCAAGACTTCCTTTATGTACTTAGACTATGTGATGAATATCCCATCACTCTGTTGTATCACTTGTAATCTGAGAAAGAATTTAATCTCTCCGAACATAGACATTTCAAACTCATTCCTCATGTCATTAGCAAAAGATTTACATACATGATCTTGACCTCCAAAAATAATATCATCAACAAAAATTTCAGCAATGGTAATAGTGTCATCAGTATCACCTTTCATGTACAAATTGATGTTCTCACTAGTTCTTACAAATCCAATACTTAACAAGTAAGTGTGTAGTCTTTCATACCATGCTCTCGGTGCTTGCTTCAAACCATATAAAGCTTTGTGTAATCTACATACCATGTTTCTATTGTCTAGATCAATGAATCCTTCAGGTTGTTCTATGTAGACCTCTTCTTCAAGTATACCATTCAGAAATGTTGATTTCACATCCATTTGATAAACCTTAAATTTCTTGTGTGCATCATATGCAAGTAACATTCTAACTCCTTCCAATCTAGCAACAAGTGCAAATGTTTCACCATAATCAATGCCTTCTTCCTGTGCATATCCCTTGCATACCAATCTCGCTTTATTTCTTGTCACTTCACCATTTTCATTCATTTTTGTTTCTGAATATCCATTTAGTACCGATAACATTCTTATCTTTAGGTTGGGGTACTAAGGACCAAGTTTTGTTTTTCTCTATTTGTTCTATTTCCTCCTTCATTGCATTAACCCATTCTTCATTTTCTAATGCAACTTTCACATTCTTTGGTTCAAATTCACAAACTAGACATGTACCTTGTCTTGTTTTGCTTCTTGTCTGCATTCCAGCTTGTCTATTTCCAATAATTTGTGTCTCAGGATGATGTCTTCTAACAAAACTAGCCAATACTCGATTTCTTCTTTCTTGTTCATCCTATTCAGGTTCATTTGCTTGCTCAGTAGCACCATCTTGTTCGTCGGTTTCCCTTTCCTGTTCCTCCGATTATTTTCCTGTTGATCGGTTATCACTGGTTGTGACTTCGGTAGATAGTCAGGAAGTTCAATGTAAGTGAATCTACCATAGTCTTCCAATTCCTTTCTTTCTTCTGTGTTTATGTCATCATACTCATCAACACAAACATTAGTACTTTCAATCATCTTATTTGTAACCTTATTCAGACATTTGTATGCTTTACTCTTAGTAGAATATCCTAAGAATATTCTTTCATCACCTTTAGAATCAAATTTCTCATTTCTCTCATCCTTCAGAATAAAACATTTTCTTCCAAAAATTTTAAAATAACTTATAGTAGGTTTGTGTCCAAACCATAGCTCATAAGGTGTCCAGTTGGTGTCCTTCTTTAGTTGTATTCGGTTAAGCACATATACAGCTGTGCTGACAGCTTCTCTCCAATATGTCTGAGCAACATTCTTTTGTAGCATTAGTGTTCTAGCACAGTCAATGATTGACCTATTCCTTCTTTCAGTAATCCCATTCTGCTGAGGTGTTCTCAGTGCAAAGACCTGTCTCTTAATACCATTCTCATTACAAAAATTATTAAATTCATCAGAGATAAATTCACCTCCTCTATTAGATCTTAAGCATTTGATTGATTTTCCAGTCTCTTTTTCTACCTTAGCATTATACTATTTAAACAAATTAAAAGCTTCAGATTTCTCTTTCAGGAACATAACAGTCATCAGTCTAGTATAGTCATCAATAAAAAGAATAAAGTATCTATCACCATAATAGCTCTGAGTTCTCATAGGACCACATAGGTCAGTATGAACTAATTCAAGTATCTTCTTTGTTGAGTAGTCTTTGCTTTTAAAACTAGACTTAGTCATCTTACCTTTCTGACATTCATGACACATAGCATGATCCAGTTTTGACAAGTTAGGCAATCCTCTAACTCTTTTCTTCTTACTAATCTTGATCATGTTATCAAAATTCACATGACATAACATCTTATGCTACAACCATGCATCTTCATATTTCATTAATAAATAAGAAGATTGATCAATATCAAGATAAAATAGATTACCTCTAGATTGTGTACCAGTTCCAACAAGTCTTCCTCCATCATCATAGATTCTTACCTTTCTGCTCTCAAAAGCAAGTCGGTGACTTGAGTTGTTCAGTTGTGCCACACTTATCAAATTGTAGTTCAATCCATCTATCCAGTATGCATTCTCACATTTTATTATGTCATCAATCATCAGTGAACCTTTACCTCTCACCATACAAGGTGCATCATTTCCCATTCTAACAGATCCACCATCATATTCATCAATTAGATCAAATTTCTCTATATCACCAGTCATATGATGTGCATAGCCATTGTCTATGATCCATGTATCATTTCTGCATACTTTAGAGATCAGTGTCATCTCTTCATGTTTCTCTTCTTCTTCTGAATCATCCTTCATAGCAACAAATACTACTTCTACATCATCATCAATGTCAGATTCAGATTCAAATTCTTCGGCTATGTAACATACCTTTTTCCCTTTGTCATAGTTATCTCAGTTGTCTCTTTTGTTGTGTCGGTAGCCTCTTTTGGCTCTTCTCCCATAGCTTCCTTCGGATCGATCTTTGGATCTATCATCATCTTTCTTATTCGGACATCTAGCAGTGATGTGGCCAACTTCTTTACAATTAAAACATGCTAGAGGTAACTTGCCTCTATATCTTCCCTTACCTTTGGGAAATCTTCTTGCCATAAGAGCTTCAAGCTCATCAAGTTCATCATCGGTATTACTGTCACTGTCATTATTCTTATCATTCTTGCTACTAGACTTACCAATCTTCAAAGAGGACATGAAAGTGAATTCAATAGAAGGTACAACACTATTGTCAAAGTTATTCAATTCAAAGGTTGTAAGCTTATCGATCAAAGTGTCAAGGGTGAGGTTGGATGTAGCCCTTGTTTCATGAATTACAGAGATTCTGATCGTATAAACTGACATCAAAGTTATGAGAATCTTGCTTATCATTGTTTCATCATCAATAACTCCGCCAGATGCTCTAATAACATGTAATACCTCTTTTAGTCTGTTTGTGTATTGCACAATGTTCTCACCTTCTTTCATCTTCATATCATCAAATCGACCTCTTAGGCTTTCTGCTCTGGCTCTCCTAACATTCGCATCTCCACTGTATATTAGAGTCAATTTATCCCACATGGCTTTGGCAGTAGTGCATCCCTTAATGTATTCAAATTCAGCGTCGGTACAGGTAGCAACAAGTTCCATCATAGTAATATTGTGTTCATGCCTATCCTTCAGTTGATCAAGAGTCAGGGGACCTGGTGTCGGTTCAATGTAGCCATTTTCCATCAGTTCTAGTGCAGAATTCCCAATTCTAGATATGTGCAACTTCATCTAGCTCTACCATACTATGAAGTTATCTTTGTTCAGCTTTGGCACTTCCCTCTTATACATCTTGAGACCTTTTTGTTAAAGTCGTTAAAACTCTGTTCTAAGCAACCAATGCTCTGATACCAATTGTTAGAATAACTGAGAGGGGGTGAATCAGTTATCTAGTGTCCCAAATCAAAATGTATAGTCCAAAACAATTCTACTACTTCTACAAGTTGGTAAACATATAATACTTTCACTGTTTGTGTATTTACCGATTGTCAGTCTAAAATTTGTAATAATTACCGATTAAATCTAACATGTAATAAGAAAATTAAAATATCACAATCAACTCATAACATAAGAGATTTAACGTGGAAACCCTGTAAAGGGAAAAACCACCTGGGACCGGCAACCCAAAATTGTTCACTCTTTTGAAGTGAGGTCGGTGAAGACCCAACCTGTTAAAGGTTTACAAACACACTATTAGGTGTGACCTTGTTAGAGGATTTTAGACCAGAAGTTATCGTCCAACACACAATCACTCTGGGGTTGATAGGATAACAATGTTCACTCTATGAATGAAACATCAAAAGACTTTCATAGTCCACTCAGTTAAGAGATTTGACTATGTACAATGGTTAAATATGTTAGAATAGATGATCTGCCTAAATACAACTTCAGTTTGCAGTTTACAGATCAATGTTCACCTCATTCAAATATTTCTGACCAATATAACACTTCAGATTCAATACTGTATCAACTTACTATCCATTGGTAATAACTCTCTATAGCTTGGTAATTGTTCTGCAGCTCAGTTCTTATTAACTAGTATTATTAGAATGCATGAAAACTTCTCCACGCAATAATTTTGCAGTTTCTTCTTCTTCCAGCTCCTTTTCATAATGAAACCAATGTCTCTTATATAGATGAGTAAATCATTTTCTTTTCCTCCATCAAATTTTGCCACTTTAAGCTCCCTCGATTGATGTGTCAGTAACATGTTTCAATCTACTCCATTAGATCCTTTTTTATTTATGTTAGCCATCGATCTTCATAACAAACATTATCTGTTACCTCAATTTCACACTTTACTACAACTCATCACTTTAATGGCTAAACTGATCATTTAATTCCTTTCTATTTTGCTCGGTTAACAAAGAAATGCGTCGGTGAACACAAGCTTGGTTAATAATGTGCTTGGTATACACTACACTTCGTCAGTGTATACTGAAATGCTTTATTTACCGACAACACTACTTTGTGTCTTTCAACTCTATTCTTCATCATAGATGAATGCAACATAATAAAGTCAATTTCATCAAGTCATAGACTCATCAACAAGTTACTCAGTGTATTCCTTATCCTCATCTGTCATATACATCTTCCTCATGTAGATATTTTTGTTCTTCATCTCTTTCACCTTCCTTCAGATGTGTCGGTATAGTAACTTACAAGATAAGTACTGTCAAGCTAGTTGACATCAATGAAAACTAGAATACTGATTTAATCATCTTGCATATCTAATCATCAACTCCTCAGTAATCTTGAGTTACAGATTCTTCATTCTGGTTCTAAATCAGTTATAGTTCATCATTAAGGAAAGGCATTCACATGGATCAAGCCAAATTCAATCTCAATCACTCAAAGTGAAAGAGAATCTTGACCATCCATCTTGTCTACTTGTCCCAAGCTTTGAGGACACAAACTTTGCATTGTCTTCAAAGGGTGGAACCAAGGACTCAACCAAGGTTTAATCATGATCAAGTACAACTACACCCCCTACCATTGGAAAATCTATAAAAGGAAGGCTAAAATCCTTCATTATGATCAACCACACATATGAGAATTGCATTGAACCTCTTGCAATTTGAGTTTAGAAAGGCATTTGAGATCTTAATTAGCATTTACTTTGATAATTGTTAGCAATAGCATTTGTTTATCTTTGTCATTCTCATTCTAGGACTATCATTAATGAGAGCTTGCTAAGAGCTTATTCATTAACATCTTAGTTAGAGAGCCATAGGATGCTCAATTGATCATTAATTTGCTATAGTTTTTTCTATTTCTTTGTTGTTTAATTTAGTTGCTATTTCAATTATTGATGATTAACCTTAATTCTATGAAGATACTTTCATTAGTATACTTTTTCATGAATTTTCTGTAGAAAATAGGTGAAGCCACGTGTACAATCAATTCAGTCATGCTTGCAGTCATTTTGATGATGCTTACAATCTCTGTCTTAACGCCGATTAGTTGAATACTCACGCTTGGTTGATCACTTCTATTCAGTCTTATATTCTTTCTTGTCGCCTGGCAGAGAAACGTTCATGCATGTGTGATAAAGTGTTCATGCCTTTGATAGAAACAGTCATGCCTACAATCTAAGTAGTATCACCAATTTTCAATTCGTTATCACCTGTGTCAAAGTTTTGCTCCGCAATTGACAGAAACAATCATGCCAATGATCTTTTGATTCACGCTTTGAATTAATTTTTTGTCACTTTGAATTAGTTTGTTGTCACAGTTTTAAATACTATTTATGCTTTGCAATAATTTATTCATGCCTGTATAACTTTTGATAACGCTTGAGCCACTGGAAAGTGATGCTCGCTATTATTAAAGTTATGCTTGTAAACAATTTATTCACGTGTATTAGCTAGACAATGTTGCCTGCTATCTATTGTCTGAATTTGCTGTTAAATTGGTAAAGTTTATTATCTAACTCTCTATTTGATATTTTTACTATAAATGAGCAGGTACAGAAAGGTCCAGAAACCAGAAAGTAGATTCAATCAAGAAGAAAAGGCTCTAGCTAAAAAGATCAAGAAATAAAACTTTGAGCACATACAGGCTGTTCTTGAGACATCACAAGAGGAAGACAATCAGGTATACCAAAATTATCTTGCAATTGTTGAAGCGTATAAATCAAAATTTGTCTCTTTAAATTGGATTTTTAGTCCTTAGTTCAAGTTTTTCCTTGAAAACTTGCAAATAAGGTGCTTAAAGTTCATTACATAAATCTTTTCTTCATCAATTTCGATTTGGTTTCCCCTCATTATGATTGTTGGTGTTGACTAACTTGCTGGTGGAGAAACACACTTGGGAAGAGCTATTGCCAAGGTAAGGTAAAAAGCAATGGAATCAAACAAAAATGCCCCTAACTTCGGTTAGCTACAAAGAATAAGGTAAGCCTCAAATAGTTAATATTTTCCCTTAGCTTGTGGCATTGGTGCATTCAAAATCTAGTAATTAAGAAGGATTAAGGAATCAAACACTAAGAATCAAAGCCCCTTGTTTGTGGAAGAGAGTAGAAATACTCGAATTCCAATAGTTAGTGGGTGAAATCAATTGGACATTGTTAATTGTGTTTGGGAACTAAAGGGAAAGTTAGGGATATTCTCTTCACCTTTTGGTGAACCAAATTCCCAAAAGCTTAACCTTAATTCCATTTTTCCTTGCTTTACAAATGAACATGCTAGAGAATTAGTGGGTTCGCCTCCCGAGTTGTGCCTTAACAAGGCCGGTGTGAGGGATAGCCCAAAGTGGGATATGCTCACTTTTTTCTGCGGGAATCCAACCCACTCTAAAATGAAACGCATACATCCTTAATGGGGTGTATGACAAACGGATTTTAATTTTTGAACTTCCTCTAGTAATCTTCACAGATTTGCACAAAATCATACCTCGGTGCACGTGGGAAGCCCCTTAACATACTTGGGGGATGAGAGATTAAAGTCTATTTGAACGGAATCAATATTAAATCCTTGATAAAATAGCAAGACCACCTTCTAGAGCCATGTTTACAAACCAAATCTAGTGCTAGGTAGGTGCTTGAAGTGTCTTTTTGTGCAAAACCCGTGACAACATTCTTCAAATCAAACATTTTGTGTTAAAAGGGTAAAAAGAGATAAGTGAATGCATGATTATTGTGTTTGAAATACATAAACAAGTGAGAGATATCCATTGAAAACTCATCTTACATTTTTTTAAATCTCTCCAATATAAAATCAACAATTTTTGAATCAAGGATCATTCCCAATCAAACCCTTGTTGGATGTCGATTTCCACATGGTCCCAAACATATAGGGTATCATTACCAGGAGATAACACTCTTTTTGCAAACCAAGGGCAAGAATTTGAGTACCAAAGTGTTTTCAAGGACCCTAATCAAGAGGAAATTTTTACAAATCTATTTGAACCAAGACTTGAAGAGATGGCGGATAGAAATTCAACATATCATAATCACAATATCAACCATGCCAATTTTAATCCTAAGGAGACACTTGAAGAAATGGTTGAAAAAGCTTCCCAAGACAATGATTTCCTAGAGGTTATGGAGAAACTAATAGACAAAGATAGGGAGAACTTCTTTTTAAAGCTAACCCAAAAGGGAGTAAAACTGCCCTATGATTTTGATATTGACCAACTCAAGAAAGATCAACACCAAAATGATGCTATGAATGTTATGACTAGGCAAATAAAGGCCTTCCAAGAGCAAATTGATATCATGAAGAAGGCAGCCGAACCTAAGGCCTTTTCCATAGAAGCTTTTTGTCCTTTTCCTTTCGACAAAAGCTTAGCAATGGTATCTTTTCCTTTCAATACCATTTTTCCTAAATATGATAAGTACATGGGTAAAACAGACCCACAGGATCATTTAAGGGAATTTTGTGCCCTAAGCATAGAGTTCATGCATAATGATACGTATCTAATGAGACTCTTTCCTAGAAGCTTAGGAGGTCCCGCAATGGAGTGGTTTTCAAAACTAACCCCCGGAATAAAGTCCTTTGAGGAGTTAGCCTCCAAGTTTGTAACCCATTACTCTTATAACATTGAGCATGAAATCACAATGCTCAAGTTATGTGATACCAAACAGAAAGATGGAGAGTCCTTCTTAGGATTCCTACAAAGGTGGAGGAACATTTTTGCAAGGTATCCACAAAGTATCCCAGAGAAAGAGAAGATGGAAATCTTCACCAACAATTTGACCTTGGAAATGAATTATAGATTACAACTTCAATGTCCCCCAACATTTGAGAAACTCATCGAAAATGGGATAAAGATTGAAGATTTCTTGGTCAAAAGAGGTGAAGTTAAATTATTTAAAGATAACAAGTCCAACAATAACAACAACAATAATGGAAACAACAATAATTATGTACCTAAGTATTTCAATAATCAAGGGTCCCACAATAATAATGATAAATCCAAATCATGGACGAAGAACAAAAATAAAAACCTTGTTAATGATGGAGTTGTGGAGGCCCACACCATGAAGTCAACACCTTTTATCCTACCATATGGAGCAAATTCTTCCAATAATGTTAATCAAACAAACAAAGCTCCATATAATTCCAATACTTCCAACAATAATGCTAGTGGGGACAAATCAAAATCATTCTACTCCAATTACAATAAAAAGAAATTCACCAACTTAGGTGAACCTTTGGAGAATGTATTAAAAACTTTGGTTGCCAATAATGTCATCACATTACCCGATATGAAATATTTTGAACCCGAAGTTAAACCTTATTGGTGGAGTGCATCCCATCATTGTGAATATCATAGAAATAGGGGTCATCCCACAAATGAATGCATGAGGTTAAAACACTTGGTTCAAGATTTAATTGACAAGGGGAACATTCAAATTGAAGGACCACAAAATAATGGAGATCATATGGCCTTCAAGAACCCCTTTTTGAATCATGAAAAGGGGGAGTCATCAAATACAAATGAAAATCATAAAAAGAGTAATGAGAAGGTGAACTTTGCTCACACATATGATAACATGATAAATACTCTAAGAGAGGAAGATCAAACCATAAATGTTATCATAGTGAAAGATAAGTCAAGGAAAGTATCATCAAATGTTGTCACTAGGGGGCAAGCATAAAAAATCATCCTACCTACCAATGATCCAAAAGTGGTGATATCAAACCAAGCTTCAACATCATCATCATCAAAGCAATACAACTTGGTTGAGAAATTACAAAGAACTCCCACTCAAATCTCTATTCTTAAGCTGTTCAAATTATCACTAATTCATAAGGATGTCTTGGAAAAAGCCTTTTTGGAAACAAATGTGCCTCTAAACTTGGAGGTAGACAAATTCCAAAATATGGTAGGGCACCTAATCACACCTTATTGCCTATCATTTTCCGAACAAGATGACATGTCTCTTAATCATCCCCAAAATCTGCCCTTACATATAGAAGTGTTGATCCATAAGCATAGGGTGAAAAGAGTCCTTATAGATGGAGGAGGTGGCTTAAACATTTGTACCCTTAGCTTGGTAAAAGCCCTAGGATTTTTTGAGGAGGCTATTGACCCAAAGAAGAAGATAACCATAAAAGCCTATGATGACAAAGAAAGAGCCTCAAAAGGAGTCATAGTATTACCTATAAGGGTTGGTCCCATGCAAAAAGAGACCATATGCCAAGTATTGGACCTAAAGCTGACATATAATATTTTGCTAGGAAGGCCATGGATCCACAAAATGCAAGTTGTTGCTTCAACTTATCACCAATGCCTAAAATTCCCATATCTAGGGCAAGAGATAATGATAAGTGGGAATCTAAATCCATTCCAATATTGTAATAATGTCAAGCCTATCAATGACTCCCTAGTCCCACATAATACTGAAGGGTCCATACCTAAGCAAATGGAGCAAGGTCAAAATTCTAAGAACACTTCTTGGTTGAAGGGAAAAGAAAAGATGGAGGAAGAAGTTATTATTGAAGACACACCAAAACTCATTAACCCAACTACCTCAACTAAAGGAAAAGAGAGGGTTAATGAGGATAACATTATTGAAGAAATAAAAGAAGATCATATACAAGCTACTCAAGTATTCACCAAAGAGGCCCATTATCAAAAGATGGACCAAATGATGAAATTTTTTGATAAGCAATGTAAGATTAAGCAAAAGGGAGTAGGCGAATACTCCTTATCTATGATGGACCTACTTTTATCACCCAAGTCCTTTGGGAAACCCTCAAACTTACCCCATAAATATAATGAGAACTTTGTGAGGGAAAGTACATCATTCGCCATGGACAAAGAAGATAATGAGATCCTAAGTTGGTTGTACAAGGATGAAGAGTCAAGTGCCCATGTCAAACATATCCAAATTATAACAATTCCTACACATCAATATGGGAAAGGATTTGCAATCATGCAAAAGATGGGATACAAAGGTCAAGGACCTTTAGGCACATAGAATTAAGGAATCATTGAACCCTTAGAAAGTACATGGTGAGATTCTAAAGAGAAAGTAGGAATAGGGTATCTTGAGGAAGGATACACTCAAAAACATCATCCTAAACTTTATAGCCAAATATTACAATTAGAGTCTCATAGTGATGAGGATTCTGATGAATGGGAATGGGAGACCCTATTAGATGATTCATGCCAAGATAAGGGCATTGATGTTATTCATACCTATGCTTCCACCAAAAATAAAGGACCAATGACAAAATTGACTTCAAATCAAGCATCTAGTTCTAGCCAAGTGATTCTAAATGATGTAACAAGTATAGAGATAGAAATCAATCAGTGGGTAGGAGAACCACACATTCCTTCATGGAGACCTACTATGGAAGAGTCAAACATTAGGTTTAATCCACATGACTTTTATCCAACAAAAACTCGAGAGGACTCTAGTGAGGGGGACTTTGATCCTTCTTCTTTAGAACATTTAGAGGAAGCCCATGTCTGAGATTTTCAAGATACAATGTACGAACCCTCCAATAATGAGATCTACACCTTAAACCCTATCAAAATGAACCTAAGTGTTGACCCATTAACTCTCATCTGTCCGGATTTAATCGAATGGGATACCATTGAACCAACTACCTTGCCAACTTTCTTTAATGACAACATGGTGTCCCAATAACTCACCGTAGTTGAACCTTCTTCTATCAGAGAATATCAAGAAGAAATGATCAACAAGAGCATCCAAACTTCTAATCTGAGAAAAAAATAAAAAATTAAAAAAAATAGAAAAGGAAAAGAATCAAGTGTTGAAAACCACTTTGTGGCAACATTAGATCAAGAAAAAAACAAAGAAATAAAGGATGTTTCCAAAGGTGAAAACCCAACTGAGGCACCTATGGAAGGAAGTTTGGATGTTCTACTAGAACACTATGAAGAAAGATCTCTGATCTTGATTGAGCCGACAGAAAAGATAAACATTCGATCAGAAACAGAGTCGAAGTTCATCCACTTAGCAGCATCCTTATCTAGTGAAGAAAGGACATAATTCATTAAGTTCTTTAAGGAAAGACAAGTTAACTTCACATGGTCTTATGACGATATGTCGGGTTTAGACCCAAATCTGATAATGCATCACCTAAACATCAAAGAAGGAGCAAAACCTGTTAAGCAAAAACTAAGGAAAATGCATCCTCATATAGCCCTACTTGTCAAAGTGGAGTTAGAAAATCTATTAAAGGTGGGATTTATAAGGGCCATTGATTATGCATAATGGATCTCAAATATAGTGCCAGTATCAAAAGAAGATAAATCCATCAGAATCTACACGGACTTTAGAGACTTAAACTTGGTATGTCCTAAGGATGACTTCCCACTTCCAAGTATTGATGCCATTGTAGACTTAACATCAGGGCACTCTATGTTCTCACTCATGGATGGATTTAGTGGGTATAATCATATAAAGATAGCACCAGAAGACCAAGATAAGAATTCTTTTACATGTGTATGGGGTACATTTTGCTGGAATGTCATGCCATTTGGGTTAAAGAATGCAGGAGTGACCTATCAAAGAGCAATGACTACAATATTCCATGATATGATACATAAGTTCATGGATGATTATGTGGATCACATACTAGCTAAATCACATTCAAGGAAAGACCACCTACCAATCTTGGTGAATTTTTTTGAAAGGTTAGAAGAATTCAAAGTGAGACTCAACCTGAAGAAATGTGCTTTTGGAGTCCAATATGGAAAACTCTTAGGCTATATTGTATCTGCGAAAGGGATAGAGGTGGATCCCACTAAAGTGAAGGCTATCATGGAAATGGAAGCACCTAAGAACATTAGCCAGATGAGATCTTTACAAGGAAGGATCCAATCCATTAGGAGATTTATCTCCCAATTAGTGGAAAAATGCAATAACTTCACCCAACTTTTGCATAAGGATACAATTTTCAAATGGGATGAAAAATGTGAAGAAGCCTTTAATCTACTAAAGAAATATCTCATAAATCCACCAATCTTGATGCCACCTATCAGAGGCAAGCCCTTGATCCTATACATTTAAGCAATGGAGAATTCATTGGGGGCACTTTTAGCACAAGAGGATGAAACAAGAAAAGAGAAGGCAATTTACTACATTAGTAGAACCTTGGTCAGATACGAGCTGAACTATGCATTTATGGAAAGGGAATTCTTGGCTATAGCTTTTGCTTCCCAAAAATTATGCCATTATATGCTAGCCCAAAAGATAAGGCTCATTGCCAAAATTGACCCATTGAAGTATCTACTTAGCAAAACAACATTGAATGGAAGATTAGCAAAGTGGGTAATGGAACTTAGTGAATTGGACATAGAATATGTTGATAGAAAATCAATCAAAAGGAAAGTAATTGTAGACCAATTAGTAGAAGCACCACTTCATGATGATCATCCCATCCAAGTGGAATTCCTGAATTTAGAAATTGTGAAGGTGGAAGCAAAAACATGGCAGCTTTATTTTGATGGTTCCTACACTCACCATGGATCAGGAGTAGGCATACTTCTCATCACACCTCAAGGTTCAAAAATCCCTAAATCTTACAAATTGCTATTTCCATGCACCAACAATATAGCAGAGTATGAAGCATTGGTTATTGGAATCAAGCTAGCATTAGAGTGGAAAGTGACAGAACTAAAGGTTTATGGAGATTCACAATTGGTCATAAATCAAGTCAATGAAGAATATCAAATGAAGGATGACAAATTGATACCTTACAAAAACATGGTGCAAAATCTCAAGAAGTATTTCATACTCATCACATTTGAACAAGTACCGAGAGAAAAGAACAAAGCAGCAGATGCTATGGCAACTTTGGCCTCACTTTTGCAGATGCCGGATCAGAGTGCTAGATACGAGTTCTTGGTAGAAGAAGTGATTCAACCTGCATTTGACCCAAACCACCCTTATAACATTTGCCTACTAACTACAACTAAATCACCCTGGTATGAACCAATTTATGCCTACTTGAAAGATCAAACCCTTCCTATCAATCAAACCAGAAACCAAAAGAAAAGCTTCATTCGTCAAGCCACCAAATACACTATAGTTTCTGAAACATTGTATCAAAAAAGTCTTGACAGAATGCTCCTTAGGTGTTCAGAAGAGGAAGAATCAAATTTAGCCTTATGAGAAATCCATGAAGGAATTTGTGGATCACACTCAAACGGACTATCCCTAGCCAAGAAACTTCTAAGGATAGGATATTTTTGGCCTACCATGCAAAAAGATTCATGTAACTTTGCAAAAACTTGTAAGAAATGTCAATTCCATGGGAATTTGATACATGCACCCTCACAAGAGCTTCATCTGATGACAACACCTTTGCCATTCTACCAATGGGGTTTAGACCTAATAGGCATGATTTATCTACCATCCTCCAATGGCCATAAATTCATCATCACAACAACTAAATATTTTACTAAGTGGGTGGAAGCTGTACCCCTATCAACATCAATAGGAAAACATATATCCTTGTTTATCCTAAATCATATTATTTGTAGATATGGCATACCTCACACCATCATAACAGATAACACAAAGAATTTTAAGAACAAAGACATAACGAAACTGTGCACCAAGTTTCACATGATTCATCATTCATCTTCAATCTATTACCCTCAAGGTAATGGACAAGCCGAAGTGACCAATAAAAACATCTTGAAGATTTTGAAGAGAACAGTGGACAACTCAGGGAGAGATTGGCACATTAAGATAAACCCGACCTTGTGGTCTTATAGGACAAGCATAAGAACGCCAACAGGGGCTACACCTTTTTCATTAGTCTTTGGAACAAAAGCGGTTTTGCCTTTAGAGGTCGAACTTCCATCTTTGAGGATATCTATGCATGGTTTGATAGATGAAGAAGACTATAGGGTTGCAAGGTTGCAAGAACTAGAGCTCTTGGATGAAAAACAAAAGAAAGCATTTGATCATTTGAAGGTGTACCAGAATAGGATGTCCAAGGCATACAATAAACATATCAAGCCAAGAAAATTCCAAATAGGGGACCTAGTTTTGAGAGAAAATCCCACGAACCAAGCAGAATGAGAAAAGAAAGGAAAGTGGGAAGCAAACTAGTTAGGACCATTTCTTATTGTTAAAATTTTTGGGACCGACACATACAAACTAGCAGATTGTGATGGTGAATAACTGCAAGAGCCAATCAATAACATACATCTCAAGAAGTTCTACACATGAGGAAGACAAAAGAGGATAAAGAGTATCAGATGGAGCAGCATCATATTTATTGTACATAGTAAAAAGAGATCCTGAAAAAGACCAAAACATGTGAAAATAAAAAAAGATCAAAAATAGTGAAAAATTGAGCATGAAGAAAGCAAAAACATTCATATATGATTCTGAAAAAAAAAGAAAAAAATTGAAAAGGAGAAAAACAAAAAAAAATCAAAAAAGAAGAAAAGTGCCTTGGTGAAAACCTAGCAAATAGGCACCTTGGTAGCAAAATAAAAGATAAAAAGCTTTAAAAATAGAAAAAAGAGCTAGATCCATTCAATCGGTGAAAACTTGGTAAACAGGCACCATTGAAAGTCCAATTTAGTCGCATACCTAGAAGGTCACCTTGTAAATATTGCATTCACCAGCATTTGTATATATTGCATAATAAAACCCCACAGTTGCATTTGCAAGTACCTCAAGATTTTGGTCACCTAATCGAAACATTGTCCTAAGTCCCATAAATGAAATCAATATCAAACTAGGGGCAATCTACTCTAAAGGAGCGAGGATTCATCAACAAGATCTATTCAATCAGAGAATCAATTCATCACACTTGAATGAGGAACACTTAATCAAATCTACATCCCAATCCAATTTGAGCCTAAAATGAAAAATTGATCCAAGAACTTAAATGACCTTACCTTTATCAAGATTAAAAATTTGAAATGGATGGAACTACACTTGAACTATGGATTTGAAAAACATTGCAAATTTTTTTTCTAAGTGTTGACTCAATTGATGAAATCATTTCTTTCTAGCGAATCGATGAAAGTTTTTAAACTAGACAAGCTATGATGAAAGGATGATATATTTCTTGATTTCTGAATGACTGTCTTAAAATAAAAGTTTTAAATCATGTATTATTTGTCTAAGGACATGATCATCAAAGAATCATCGAGGACTTGTACATAGGATAAAACATAGATTTTTGCTTGTTTACGCAAACAAATACTTTGGTTATTTTGATCTTCCATATCATAATACCAACATCCACTTGCAACATAGAATCAGACAAAATCGATATTCACACTCTCATGATTGGCTTCAATCAATGATAGTCATATCGAAGAGACCGATGGGAAAGCAAACAAAGAGGTACAAAGTATTCATATCATCATAGTTGAACTAATGATGGTTGTACTATAACAAGATTCCAAAAATGCTCAATGATGATTATAAGCTCTAAATCTTGAATAATGACAGTTAGCTGCATACATTTTAGATTAAGTGCATTGTATATATGTGTTTTGCCTTTCTTAGCTTAAGTTGCAAGAGGAAAAATGAAATAGAGGGTTCAATTCAAACATCATCATTATTGATTCCAAACAACAAAAGTGAGATTATCTTTTGCATTCATGCATAGCATTAATCATTATTCATAAATATACCAGAAAAGAAAGAAAAAGAATCATTAATCATACATCATTTACATACATAAGATAGAGTTGCATACATTTGAAAACTAAAAAACATACGATCATCCATATCCATATTGCCATAAAACCATTTGCATCCATACATGGAGAAAATAGAAAAACATATCATAAATCCATACATTAATGCATTCATCTATCTATATCATAGAAATAAGATACATTGCATCCATCGCATAATCACAAATAAATGCATCATACACATCATATAGTTGTTTTAAAAAATAATCTCATAAATCAACTCATCAAGGAGAACAAAGGAATATATCATCACATATCATCAAAACAGGGTTCATCAATGATCCACCAAATCAGTATATCAAGATACAAATGTCATATAAAGTGATACATCAAAGGTTCCGACCAATCAAATAACATGACATGTGATACAAAGGACATAAAAAATAAGTGAATCTATCATCAAATCAATCAAGATCCTGTAGCACCAGATCCATCTGGACCTCTATCATCCTATGGAGGAGGAGCTTGAGAAGTACTCGCTCCACTCTATCTCTGAACCACAGCTGACATAAATTGTTGCATCAAGGCAGCAACCTAATCTAAACATCCAACAACAATGGACATATCTATCCTTAGAGACTAAACCTCTCATACTATAGTACCCATAGTAGGAATATCCTGTGAATCCTATCCCTGATCCTGTGGCTGATGAACCTGTGGAGGCATCTGCTGTGCCAAAACCTAATCCTGCTATGCAGGAACATCATCTTGCTAAGCCAAGGCAACTCTCTGCAACTGAACTAAAGGGTGTAATCCACTTGAAATCTACCTAGTAGCATCAACATGAGCTTGTCTCTACTGTCTGTGAACTCTTTGTTGTCTATCTGCTACTCTAGGATGAACATCAACTACATCATCATGTCCTCTAGCTCGATCTCTCACCCATCCTCTACCAACAATAACCAGAGGATCTCTACGTCCTCACCATCTTTGATGTCTCCTACCACCACCACCACCACCATCATGAGGACCTGGAATAGGCTCTGCTAGATTAATAAAATGAATAAACCTGTTACGACCCCACTAATCTACATACTCACGAGACATACCCGCATCTACTATACCAGGAAGCATTTCCCATATGTAGTAAGCCATACCAGCAATTTGATCTAAGGAAAACTGGTAATCAATAAGAGGACCCCACATAGATCTCTCTACTTGTACCTGAGCATATAACGATGCACCCAGAGGCATATCCTACACTCTACCATACTGTCTTGAAACTCTGCCAAAGTAGAAGTGCTCAATAGTGGTATCAGACCTGCCAATCATCCAATGAGGAGTGAACATGTAAGGTAACTCATCGTCATCCTCTCTCCAACCCTTGCAACCAATGTATGGATGCCACTAAACCTAACCAAGATCATCTATAACTCGGCGCCAATAATCCAGATGACCTAAATGATGTTGAATCACCATACTAGTGTATAGAAAAGCATATGAAAAACCATGAGGCCAAACCCTATCAAAAATAGGCCTGGTAATAGGATGATGCTCCCAAATCCACAACTGAAGAACCACAACACTGAAAGATAAGGAAGAACTCTCTTTATATACCACCTCATGAAGATCATGATATAACTGTGCTAGCACATAGGAACCCCAATCGAAACATCGAGGCTGCGCTAGTAAATCCTCCAATATCCTACCCCAACCAACAAAAAAACCATGACCTCATTGGTCGGGAAGAAGTAAACCACCAATCAATGCGCCAAGTACTATAGGCAATGTAGGAAAAGAAGCAAACTAAGGCCATGTGATAGTATCATCATCAATAGTATTGTCCCTGAACACTCGTCGACAGACAGTAGAATCATAAACAAAATCATAATAAACTATCTCTCCTTAGCATGGGATACGTAGCAAACGATACACATCCTCCGGTGTGATAGTCATCTTGCCATGTGGAAGATGAAAAGTATTGTGGTTGGAGTGCCAACGCTTCACCAGAGTAGTCAATAACCCATGGTTCAGCTGAAACCGGGGAAGATTGAGAAGAAAACTCAAACCGCAAATCTCAATGACATGGTACTCTGCTGGAGTAAGTGCCTGCCCAAGATCGATGACCCATGAAGCAATCGATCAAAGATACAATACAGGAAAGTGAGCCTATTTGGTAAAACAAGAGAATTATATCAGCATATTATATCAAGGAATAGTTAACGTTGATCAAGTTATCTCCGAACTCTATATCTTGACGAAGGAAAATCATTGTTTTATCTCTCTAGATCTTGAGAGTGAAATATCAAACCATCAACCCATCACATCAGATTGACAAATCACATTTGTTGGTATTAATATATGGATATTTTAATCAATTTTTTAGTTCAGAAACAACAAACCTAATCCAATCATTCGAATTGAGCATCGAAAATCATCAAAAAATTTCACGAAAAAAATCAAGTACAAGTGAAAATTTTGCAAAAAGGGCTGTAGGCATGATTTTAATCATAGCAAGCGACATTTCTCTTAAGCAATATCAAAAGGATATTAAGTGTCATTACTTCTATCTCAAGCGACAAATTACGCATAGGCGACAATGAATCATGCTAGGCGATAACGGAATGTAGCCTACGCGACAACAAATTGCTAGGGTTTCCTACGCGGTAACATAACTGGAAACTGGCATTTTTGCCCTACATCTACGCGTGAATGTTTTGTTCTCAGGAAAGAATGAAAGTTTTTTAGGTGACAACTAAATACACATAAGCGTGACTGAAATACATAGATGCAACAGTAAACAGTCTTAGGCGACAATGAAATATTGCTAAGCACGACTTTATATATTCTAAGCAACAACAAAATTCAAATTTGCAATAAATGCTAATAAATGAGCAATAAATGCAATAAGGGAGTTTGAAATAACTTACTAAAGGTCCATAGTCAGGTGGCCTTGCATATCTTTGACACCTCTTGAATTGATGCTCTCGGATAGGTACAACCATCTCAAAATTCACCGCAGGATCAGAGCCAAATCACCAAAGACAAAAGTGAAAATGAATAGTAAATCTAGGTTTTTCAACCTATTTAAGCTAATTTGACCTAATTTTGAGGTGAAAATTGGACTTTGACCTATATTAACCTATCATATTTAACCAGGGCAAATTGTGAAGTACAACATATCGTGAGGTTTTTTTCAGAAATGAAAACATATCAATCAATCATTGGAAATTATCAAACCAAAAAAATAATATGTTTTATTTCTGAGGGGGCATACCATTGGATAATCAGATCAACATCATCAGTAACATCATCGAAAATCAAGGGACCGATCATCAAATCAAAGCAAAAGCTTTTATCAAAAAAATTTTTTGTAATCAAATGAAAGCGACATCATATCAAATACAATCATCAAATCAGGCTTTCACATCAAGAGAGTTTCATATCAATCATCAAATCAGCCATCATATCAAGAACGATTCAATCAAGAGAGTTTCATATCGATCATACCTGCATCAATCTCATATCAAAAATCAAAGGATTGACCATCGAAAGACATCAAACAAACATCAAGGATCGACCATCATTAAATCAGAACCTATCATCAAGAAAGATCAGAGTATTCTTTGAATTAACATGCTTCGCACGTCAACTCAAAGAGGGGCATTTGTAATAACCTAAAAATGGACAAAGATCGAATCAAGGCCAATCAAGTTAAATCAAATAAAATCAAGGACAAAATTGAAGCAATTGAATCATAATGCACATTTAGCCAATCAAAATTAAAATCAAGTCTTAATTCAAGATAAATCAAAATTGAGAGCATTTTAATCAAGTGCAATCAAATCAAAATACAATTAAATCAATTAATTGTATAGTCTTGGATTAAATTAAATTCAACCCATTCAAGGGGAACCCAAAAGGAGAGGAAATTCAATCAACCAATGAGATTTAAGGAAAGGCATTCATATGGATCAAGCCAAATTCAATCTCAATCACTCAAAGTGAAAGAGAATCTTGACCATCCATCTTGTCTACTTGTCCCAAGCTTTGAGGACACAAACTTTGCATTGTCTTCAAAGGGTGGAACCAAGGACTCAACCAAGGTTTAATCATGATCAAGTACAACCACACCCCCTACCATTGGAAAATCTATAAAAGGAAGGCTAAAATCCTTCATTATGATCAACCACACATATGAGAATTGCATTGAACCTCTTGCAATTTGAGTTTAGAAAGGCATTTGAGAGCTTAATTAGCATTTACTTTGATAATTGTTAGCAATAGCATTTTTTTATCTTTATCATTCTCATTCTAGGACTGTCATTAATGAGAGCTTGCTGAGAGCTTATTCATTAACATCTTAGTTAGAGAGCCATAGGATGCTCAATTGATCATTAATTTGCTATAGTTTGTTCTATTGCTTTGTGGTTTAATTTAGTTACTATTTCAATTATTGATTAACCTTAATTATATGAAGATACTTTCATTAGTATACACAAACATCTGAACATTTGTTGAAGGGAGAAAAGATGAAGAACTGAGATATCTACATAAGGAAAAGATGGATATGATAGATAAGGATAAGGAAAACATTGGGTAACTTATTAATGAGTCTATGGATTTATATTGTTGACTTAAGCATATTACATTAATCTATTATGAAGAAGAGATTTGAAATTGAACATGTTAATGTGGTCGGTAATTGAAGATTTCTGTATACACTGAGCCAGTGCAGTGTATACCAATTGACAGTATTAACCGAGCTAGTTTAACTAGTTATCACCGACGCATTTCTATATCAACCGAGTATGGATGAAAACATTAAATGCTAAGAACAACCAACTAAATTTGATGAGCTGTAAATTGTTATGATTTCAAGGTTAAGGATGAAGTTTGTTATGAGATCCATGATTGACAAAATTTAGAGAAGATCTAAAGGATGAGATTGAAACGTGTTAATGACACATATGCCAAGGAAGGTTTAAGAGGCAAAATGGATGAAGGAGATGAAGTGACAAAATCTAATGGCTGATATGAAAATGATTTACTTGTCTATATAAGAGATATGAGTTTCATTATTGAAACATGCTGGAAAGAAGAAGACTGTAGAGATTTCGCATGAAGACTTTATTAATGCATTCCTGATCAAACTGGTTAGTGAAAGAATCGAGACTGCAGATATTACTGAGTGTCAGAGAACCATTTACTAAGTGAAAGTAAGTTGAGAAATATTGAGGAAGTGAATTGATCAATGATGAGAGGATATTTGTATGGGGTTAGCATAGATCTGGATATTTGCAATTGAGTTGTATTTGAATCAAATCAGTACTGTATTAGTTTAACCATTGATTTAGAAAATCTCTTAACCGAGTGGACTTAATTGTCTTATGTTCTACCCTATGACATTTGTTGAATGTAAAGTGTTATCTTGTTGACCCCATAGTGAATGTTGGTCAAAAGTTAACTGTTAGTGATAAATCCTCTAACCAGGTCACACCTAACAATGTGTATTGTAACCTTTAACATGGTTGGCTCTTCACCGAGCTCACTTCAGAAGAGTGAATTATTTTGGGTTACCGGTCCCAAGTGGTTTTTCACTTAGTAGGGTTTCCGTGTTAAATCATTGTGTTATGTGTTATTTGTGATGATTTTTTTGCTATCATACTTACATATTGTATAGTTGATTTAGTCGGTAATCACATTTGGATAATTACTGGTAATCGGTAAACTAGACAGACAGATTGATATTTTATGTTACCAAGCTTCATAATTTGTTGGAATTGTTTTATAAGGTACATCTTTGTATTTGGGACTATAGGATAATTGATCTAACTGATTCACCCCCCCGAGTTATTCTAACAAAAGTCACCTCCTAAGATCCAAGGAATGTTAGGAAGGGTATAGAGCCAATTCCACAAGTAAGCTCTTTCCTTATAGTCATTAGAGGCATAAACATAGCAAATACCAATAGTTAAGCCATGGTGGTTGATAGTAACCCACACAACCCTATTGAAAGGAGAGATACCATGTCCTGTAATTAGATTAGCCCATTTAGGGCTGATGAGGATACCCACCCCACCCCTGCCTCTGTCGTGATTAGTATGAAATTTAATTGAATCTTTCCAAATGTAGTCAAGATTAACATCTAAAAAGAAACCTGTAGCTTTGTGCTCCTACAACATAAGAATGTCAACATAATTCTTCATATTAAGATATCTTTTAACAATAAGTTTTCTATTAGGGGATTCAAGCCCCCTTATATTCCAAGATATGTAGTTCATTGGGAAATATTTTGAGGAGGGGAACATTTAGAGTCTTGATCACTACTAAGTGGTGTCATATGAATATCATGTTGTTCTCCTTATTTTTTGGTAGATTGATTTTTGTTTTTGATGCCTGCCTGGTGGTCACCCCCTCCTTTTTTCTTTAGGAAAATCACACATGTTATCTAAGTCATCATCTTCCAAATGCAAAGGGGAAGTAACTTCCAAGTCCATGGCATTTTGGCTATTGCTAAGGGAATCCTTGGTAAAAGTGTTCTTGATGGGAAAATAACTTTGTGAAGTAGTTTTACTATCAACAACAAGAATGATTTCAAAAACATAGCCATCTTTGAGTTCTTTAAAGGTCTTTTTGGTTTGTAGCTGTGAGGAGTTACTATTAATAATGACATCAGGAATTTCATTACAGAGAAGCGGCTGGGGATCTAAGCCTTCAGAGGAGCTTATGTTATGCACATAGGTTGAAGGAGAGGGGATAACTAGAGGGGTGGGAGATTCAATGACATTTCTAGTAAATGGTTGTTAGACATTTCTTCTTCTTCTCTTGGTGGTTTTCTTAACCATGGTTTAAAAGCCTTCAGAATCAACATTGACATTATTATTGAGAGAAGCAACGGGGAGAGAACTTTTAGGGCTCAGGTTAAAGGATACAATTTGGCTAGGGCTAGGACCAAGTGTGGATAATTCAGGCTTGGAGGATTTAGACACATTTTCTTTCAGAGGATTTGAACTTTTGGTAGTAGATTGTTTACGAGCCAAGATAGGACAATTTTTTCTTAAATGACCTTCACGTTTAAACAAGAAACAAGTGTTAAGGCCACCAAGAATCTCAAGAAGGAAAGTATAAGAATCATTCTCAATATTCACTTCCAAGGAAGCCAGAATATCTATTCTAGGTTTTAAAGAAATCAAAACCCTAGTGTCCATATGAGGAATGAGCCGCGATGTCTCATCCATTTTGATCACTTTTCCTACCGGCTCCATGAGCTAAGGGAGGAAACACCAAAGAAAAGGAGGCACTTGTTTAATAAGCATACATCATGGAGATGAAAGGGCCAAGACCTCTTCATGTATAGCCTTAGGAGACCAAGCTAGGGCACGAAAAGAAGTATTACCAAAAGACCAGTGTTGTCTCTTCAAAACTTCAGCCTGCGAGCTAGGGTTCGTAAAAAATATAACAAACAAACCTCTTTGAATTTGACGATAGAATGAAATATGAAGACCAAGTTTCAGATTCCAAAAATTGTGGAACCAGTCATCCATAAACTTCCTCGCAGGACATTTATCAATTTCCATAGCTGCAAAAAAGATAGCAGAGTCCCTTAATCTACCTTTTTCCTTTGAAATTTCATCTACCATATCAGAATTAGGGGAAATGGAGAGAGGTGGCAAAGTATTGCCAAAAACCTTGCCGATTTTGGAGGCTCCATCATTTTGAGCGAGGATGAATTTTGCGCCGTCCGCTATAGGAGAGGATGGAGAAGCCACCGGCGTCAAGAAATGTTTTGACATAGCAGGTGAGGAAACATCGGTGCCATCATTCGATGCATTAAGGGTTATAGGAAAACCAGGTGAGGAGGCATTAATAACTCATTAATGGTGATTGACATAGGCTCCATAGGAGCCTATGGAGAGATTGACGATCTTAGGGTGGAGAACAAAGATACCAACTAAAAATAAATGAAGCGAGGTAAAAATAGAGCATAGATATTGGGTAGATCACACCTGGCCAGCACGCGCAAGAGGGATCACATTCCGAGGTGAGCGCCGGAGTCGCAGAAGCCAGCTAGCGAAAAAATGCATAGCTCCTCTTCCCTCTGATTCAATATTATGATAGATCATATCTCAATGTACATTTTTTCAAAAAAAATTAACAATTTCATTAGTTCTTTTTATTATCAAATTAAATGTAGATATACTAAAAATAGTTTAATTTATTGTTATTAAATATGTATGTTAATAAAAAAATCTTTTAACACTAAAAAATTATTGAATGGTATAAGTTTATATTCTATATATAGTAAAAAAATTATTATAGATAATATATTATTTTATTATATAATATAAATATATATGTTATTTTATTTATAATAAAATTAGAATATTTATAAATATAAGATATGAATGTTTTAAATTTTAAAATATTTCTAACTTTCTAAATGTTTCTAAATTTTAATGATCATTATTTATATGTTTTTATATTATTTATAGAGTTAGTATATTTAAACTTTATTGGGTATAATTTATATTAATTATATTTTTTTATTAGATATAATATAATTTTAGTAGAATTTAACTATTTTAGTTATTTTTAATAATATATTTTTAATTGAGTATAACTTAAATTAAATTTAGTATTTTTTGTTTGTTTTAGATTCCTTAGAAAATCAAATCTCCAATCGTCTCACCGTTGCATGTACAAAAGCATGTGACTGCTAGTAATATATGGTATGTAAAAAAAATGGCTTGCAATTTGAAGACTACTCATTTTATCGACACTGAAAAATAAGCTGAATTTTTTAATAAAATGAAATATGGTAGGAATGAGGGGTCGAAGAATACTGAAAAAAGGGCCATATTCCTCAAAACCAAATATGGCAATTCAGCAACAGTTCTTGGCAAAGTGGTAGCAAAATTTGGTCCCTCCATTCTTGTGAACCATGGAATCCCCATTACTATCAACCCGTTTAATGCCCTAAATCAAGAAAAGTACGCATCAAGCATAGAAGAAATAAAAGGAACATCTAGGGCTTTTGCAACCCTAGATCAGGCTAGGGCTCCAAAGTTTCCTCCGCCTACAAAGAAATTTGAACTAAATAGGCAAAAAGAGGGACAAGGGATCCCTTATACTGATAATATTGTGGAAGAAGATATACAAGACAATTGGCTCTCGATATTAGGCCGAAGAAAGAAGGGAATCTTCAAAAAGGATGAATCAAATAGAAGATATCTAGGGGAAAATAAAAAAAGGGTTCGGGGCAATTCCCATAACTAGCCCTATACCTAGTTTCGCTATAGGAGCAAACAAGATACCCTTAGGAAAAGCCCCTTCAAAATCAGAATATGCAAGGAACACAGGATAGCTCAAAATCCCTAACATCAGAAGCCACGTGCCTTGTCATTTTACAAAAGAATCCATGTATCCAATTAAAATTAAAACCCAACCAAACCAAAAAGTTAGAAACCCTTATCTGAGCAAATACCCAAAACCTATCTCTAGGAAAAATGTAAACCCTAACAGTGTTACAGAAGATGTATATGCATTAATCTACATCAACACATACTTATAGGATTTATGGGACCACTATAAAAAAATACAGAGTATTTGCGAAGTGGAAAGAGCACAGGTTATCTAGTTTCAATATCATCAAGTGGATGGGTTATAAGTTCAGAAACCACGTAAGTATAACTTCCTTAGATGAAGGTTTTTTCTTTATTGATTGCAAAAATAAAGTTTTAAAGAAGAAATTGTTGAAAGGAATACCAATATTCTATAATGGTTTTCTATTAATATTATACGAATGGAAACAAAATTTCAACCCTAAAGATTTTTAGGAATCAAAGGAACCCAGATGGATAATTATCCCTCATTTTCTAGTAGAATTATTACACAGTCATTTATTGATTAAAATTGGTAATTTAGAATTATTACACAATTATTTATTCACCAGAAAGGTTACCTTACAATTCTCAAATGTATCTAATCTTGTGCATCCTTTGGTAGGCCATCATGTTGATATAAAGGACCTAGGAAATTGAAGGCACTCTTTAAGTCATGAGCCTGGCTTTTGTTCATAAGAAAAGTTGCAGTTTAACCACCAGTTGAGCAATGGCATTATGATCTGCTATAATGGTTAAGACTCTAGAGGTACTCATATTGTCTTCCTTAATAACTATATTTTAATGGCAGGATTTGTGAACTCGATGTTTTTTGAAATGGAATAATTCACTCCCACTCAGAATAGTAAATCAAATATCTATCATGCAAAGAGCTTTGTAATTGTTTCTTATAATTTATTTATATACAATATGCTTTTGAAGATTAGAGCTTATGGGTTTTACAATTGGCTTATAAGAGTGTCTCCAATAGATCTCTTTATTTTTAAGTTTTATTGCGATGGACCCACATCAATGCACACAGTATTCATTTTTTAAAGATGTTGTATTACTCTTTCTATATTTTATTGTAAGGTTCATTGTTACTTTAACATTACATTAAAGTATCTAGAACTCAAATTTTTTTTATAAAGAAGGGAAAGGTGTACTTAGTTTTACATGTGACAAGAAAATGCTTAGTAATAATTCATGTTCAAATCATTTAATTTTGATTTATTCTAGTGGATTGATATATTCTATTTTGATTTAGTTTCACGCTTATAAATCTAATCAGCACCTATAAATTCATTCATGTTTTTATAGTTCTAAACATTCCTCATCCACTCAAAATTTTCATCCTAGATCTCAATAATCACATTTTATTCTAATATCTAACATCTATAGTGCTTAGAAGAAAATCCAGAACTTCTTGTGCTAGATAATGGAAGTTGTCTAGCTTCTCACGCATTGAAAAATCTATCAAGTTGAAATATAAATACCTAGGCATGTTCTTATTATCTCAAATGTTGATGTAATTATCCTAGATGATTTCAAGTAATCATAAGATAAGTGTATGAAAATGTTATTTAATAATCTAAAATGAATTTGAGGTTTTGTCATTATACTACACCCTCTTATTACCAAGTAAGGATCTAAACAAGTTGAGAAACACACCAAGTTGAGCTAAAAGTTCTTAAATATGTCCTCATTATTTCAAATGTTGATGCAATCCTCCTACATGCTTAAGGGGTAAAATAACAAGTGTATTTAAATGTTATTCAATAATCTAAAAAGAATTAGTTTTTTCCTTCTTTTATGCACATCTTAGTGCCAACATTAAATATTTCATTCTTGATTAATCAAGTAGTGACTAATTAGAAGTCAAGTTGCACCCACATTTAAATTTAATTGGAGTTTGGGGATCAAGGGCATATGTGCAATCTAATTTAGGATTATAGACATGGTTTTGAACTAGGATAAGAAATAATAGATACATGATTTTTTGGTCCAAACAATTGGGAACAAGGAATCAAATTCATATTAGGTATGGCTTAGTTGACAAATCTTGCACATAAACATGTTACTTAGACGTTCTATTTAGGATAAAGGGTCTAAATGAACTCAAAATCAATGGAGAAATGTGTTGTAGATGCACTTTTGATGCTTATATTATACCTCCACTTTGACTTGTATGTGAACTAGTATGGTAAATTGAATCAGGCATATAAAACTAAAAAAGAAATCAACATGTGAAAGTGAATTAAATCTCACTCTCTCTCTCTCTCTCTCTAGACACACACACACACACACACAACATCTACATCCACATCTACATCTACACATACACATGAATATGCATATGCACATACACATACACATAACTTTAATTCTATTGGGATGATTTTTAGATTGTTCAACATTGGCTATATCAAACCCTATTATTCCTTCTGAGGAGTATGAGAAGTTTGTTGGGGAAACAAACACTGAGTCTAAATAGGTAGAGCAAATAGAGTATGAAGAGGATGAGGATGACCCTCTATAAAATATGAAAAAGACCCCATAGGGCAAGGTGAAATATATAAAGAAGGGGATAGGTAGGGACATAGACTTTTAGGATGAGGATTTTATCCCCACCATAGAGATTAAAACAAAACCCAAGTCTATCTCTAAAGTGGGTATTGTTGATAAGGAGAAGAGGAAGCATAAGGCCTCCAAACCCCATGGAAACAATGACCTTATTTCCCCTATTCTGGTTGGCTTAGTTGATAAGAGTGAGAAGGAAAATGACAAGAGGAATCAGGTTGACAAAGATTATGGCAAGAATTTGCAAGTAGATATCCATGTTATTCCTTCTCCTCATGCTAGCGAAACCCAACCTCTTATGGTTGATATGCCTAGAGAGGAAAAAGATGAATCCCTATTGGAATTAAGACCCAACTTTGAGTATTTTAAGATAGACCCTGAATATTATGTGGATGTTCTTGGCATGGATAGGGAGAATACTATTGACTCATTTTCCCTTTTCTAGTGGTTGTAGCACAAGATCAAAGAGATATAAATCAAGTAGAGGGGCATGAATAGTAAACTTGAGGATATGGAGAATGTGATCAATAGGAGTACCTTGCATGGCACTACATGAGATTATGAGGACACTGGGGGGATCTTGGTCACTATTTGTGGACTCTACAGGATAATTTTGTTATAAAGTAAAGATCCCTTGGTATAATTGATAGGGGGGGTGAATCATTTCTACAACTTAAACAAATTATGTCCAACTATGGATATAATTTATGACTTTTATACATGCATATAGTAAAGTACTGAAAAGTAAAATCAAGATTAACATAATGAAACACATAAAATTATATTTTGTTAAATATGGAAACCCTAGCCAATGGAAAACCCTAGTGAGGATGGTACCCACAAAATGATCCACTAATCAAAAGTATCTTGTGAAAGATATTGACCCTGTGAGGAGTCTATTTAATCTGTATAGTGTATATGTCCTTGTGAGAGGACTAGGCCATGTTAAAAGCCTTTGACCCTATGAGGAGTCAAATATACAATACCAAATTGAAGCTCACTACTTAAACAAGGTGCTCACTACACATACAATGCATATACAACTTAGCAAGTCTCAATACAAAACTTTAACTGTTGCTAATATCTTCAATATATAATCAATCCTTGTAGGTGCTCACATAAAGAAAAACATATAATTGTCTTTCTCTGCTCTGATCATAAAATTTTCATCTATACATATCATACAAAGTGCACATATGTCAATTATATCATTACAATACAATTGACAACCTCACTTAACCAAAGTCTCTTCCTTTATACCTTTCACTTTGTCTAGTCGACTGTTAACTTAATTACACATTACCAAAACTTTAATATCTTATTCTGCTGTATTAGGATGGACATATAGGATTTTTTCCCAAACTAATCCATAAATTACTTTTACAATAAAAAATAACTTGTTAGCCAAAATCTCGATATACTCTGACTTTCCATGTTTCTACGATATACAAGTTGTCTTAGGAAAGCCTCTAAAAACATAACCAAAACATAGTATCTTCTTTAGCATGATCGTACACATCATCAATGATGTCCCTACTATATATAGTAAAGCTCTCTAAATTCCAACTATCAACAGTAAACCTCGTTGAATAGATCTCTATACCTACTCACTGTAAACTGCCTTATACTTAGACAATTTTGTAAGTATTCCTTATCCAATCTTCAACTATAACTATACTTGCTTCATAGATGATTATATCTCTCTAAAATATGTCTATATGTTTCCATTTATGACAACCCTATCATATCCCCTTAGCCAAATTGACAACAATCTCCCCCTTTGGCATTGATGACAACATATGATTATTTTTTGGCTAAGTATGCATACTTACAAAATCTTCAAAATTGGCTTGTGAAAACTTTATGTGAAAAATTTGTGGATCATCTATATGTTTACCATCTTATATATACTATACTCCCCCTTTCTATATACTCCTATACATTTCCTTATGAAATTTTTGTCTACTTCTCCCCCTTTGACACCAATGACAAAGGTAGGGTAAAAAGTCTATATACATGTCAAAAAATTTCTTCTTACCTTCATTTGTATCCTTTGAAGGCTATGATATTTATGGTGGTGGATGACTGAGTCCCCCATAAGTTGCATACAATCCATAAATGTGGTCTTCAAATTTGCAAGTTCTATGTCCCAAGAGTTCTTCATTGTTAACCCTTTTCCAAGTGACCCACACAATTCATAAGTTGTTACTTCTTCTCCTGTCATATTTATAAGTGCAAATTTCCCAAAATTTGTCCTTGCAACTATTAGGAATGGGAACACTGGGGGGGGGGGGGGGGGGGTGAATCAGTGTTCTATATTATTAATGCTTTTCTTCTTTTTGAAACTTAGCCCAATTACTTAATTATTGAACTGAATATTAAAGCATGTAAAGTAAACAACCATAACACATAACACCAGATATGATTACGGGGAAACCCAAATAGGTAAAAACCTCAGTGGGAATTGACACCCACTATAAACTGCACTAGAGTATAATGATCTCTGTTAGGAGATCTTACAACCCTGTTAAGAGTTGATCTTTACAATGCATTAAGTATAGTGACTTGGTCAAGGGTCAGACCCTGTTAGGAGTCTTTTACAATTAACCTTGTTAGGGGTGAGGACACACTATCCGAGATCTCACTACTCAAATGGTGAAGGCTGCAACCTTCTACATATCACATACACACTATATTTGCAATGTTGAACTGTTGCTATGACACTGCTTGTTTGATCAGTTCCTTTTGAACACTGATGCTTTAACCTCTTGTAAAGCTCTATATCATTCTAACTATTCTTTGCATACTTCTACTCTTCTTCTTCCAACTCTATATCTCATGCCATGCTCAAATACAAGGGCACATGTCTTATTTATAGGCGCAAACAAAACTATTCACTAGGTCAACCTATAACCTATTACATACAATGCTTCCAAATGAATTGGCTCAAGCATGTTTACATACATTTCTATTGACATGTTTACAAAATAATAGGTGCATAGCCTTAACAAAACAAAATTGTACACACTAAAAAAAATCTTTCCTGTCGGTTGCATGCTTTGTTATGTTCTTCCGCTCACTGACTATGTCACTTCAACTCGTTGTAACTTCTTCATACTAACTCATTTGATCATGCGTTCTTGGAATTAGCATGATTACATACTCAAAATATTATCTTCAATGGTACATACCAAAACTCGGTCATATGCATGTGCATTGATGCTTTGTTCATCAGGTACTTAACTGTCTACTCTGTCTTCCATACTTAGCTAAATTCTGATCTTCTAAGTTAGTGCGTTGACTCCAAAACTTCATATGACTTTTTTGCCATAATGACAACACTAATCTTAGTCATAAACACTAGTATAGTCAACTTGCCAACAACAACTACCAAATCTTCAAGTTCTTTCTACAATAGATCAATTTTTGTGGATAATTGGCCTCTAAATAGGTTGTATCTCTTTAATAGCATGTACTTGTTTTGATGGAGAGTAGTCAACTCTTCATATGCCTAGTTTATCTTATTTTACTCATCAATTATCCTTACCTCATTTCTCTTTATATACTCAACCATATCGTCCATTTCCTTTTCTTTGGCTGCTATGGTATCTGTTGTACTAAAAATGTGTTTGTGTGCCCTTTCACACTCAATAAAAATGTCTTTCCCTTCTAAAATTTTGGATCTTATATCCTTTATGCACTTATCTAAGTGTTCCAAGTCTTCCTTGATGTTCTCATTTAACTTGTTGAATAACTGTGATTCATACTCTATTTGGACTGTTGTCTTTGTTTTTTCTTTTAATGAAGAAAATTGTGCATCAAATTCTTCAACAAATTTTTATAGCTTCTTCTCCTTCTCATGCTCAACAAATTGAATTTGATATGGTAATGTTTTTTGTAGTCTGTCAAGTGATAGATCTACACATTTGTCTTCTAGTTCTATTTTTCTTTGTGTTTCCTCAATACCTTTTGAAAATGTAGATGCTGACAATTGCATATAATTTAATGGATCTATCATTCCTTTGAGTAAATACTAAAGATCATCATGTGATGAAGATGTTTCCACTTTTTCTTTACCTTTTTTTGTTTGAGCTAGAATAATTTGTTTGTCTGTTCTATTTATTCCTTCTTATGTTCTACACTCTTATCTTTTGTCTTTGACTCCTTTTGTTCTGTGGGGGGTGTAGTAGAGGGTGATTAAAGTGTCTGAGAGATCTATGTAGCTGATTCATGCTATAGCTCACCTCGTTGAGAATTTTCTTGCTCTTTAGTTTGCTCTTTTTGTTGGTCAGGTTCATTGATTTGCATATCCCCACCCAGATTGCCAACATCATGTGTTTGGTCTTTAAATGGGTCATCTTTATCATTGATGGGGTCCAGTGTAATCCCAACTCCTTCAATAATCAAATTTGGTTATTTACTTGTACTTGGATAATCATCCTTTATAGGTACTTGAATTGAATCTTCAACCAACTTCTTGAATGCATCTTTCACTATTTGTTCAGTCTCTTTGGTAATCTCATTGTATTTTCCCAACATGAATAAATTTATTCTTTTCTTGCTCCTTAGGGAGTTATCCATGATTTTGAGTACCTTCTTTAATTATTCTTCTGTGATATTGGGACTGATTTTCCTTACTACATCATTTCTTAACTTCAAATCCTCTTCCTTTTCTCTATCCTTCCTCACTTCTAATCTATCATAGATTTCTCTAGGTATGCTGCTCTAAATTTCTATAAGTGCTCTTTTATATACTCTAAAAGATAAGTCAATACTATAATTTCTAAAGTTGTCTTCTGATCAAGGTCATATCTATCAAAGAATTTTAATTGATCAAGGTTACCTTCTTTGAGTATTCTATTGTTCAGTTTCCTAAGGTCAGGTTTCCAACCTTTCCTTGTGCTAGTAGGTGTGCTCTATTTAGCGATATTTTCTTTCTTCTTATCTTATTTGCCCTATCCAATCTTCTATTCAGTTTTCTCTTCCTCTTCTTCCTCTTCCTCTTCATCTGAGTCCTTAGTGTAAATTACCTTAGGATTCTTTGTTGTAGGTTTATGCACCATAGCCTTTTGTCTCTTAGGTGTGCTGGGAGAGGTGACAACTGGTTATGTGTTTACTTTCACTCATTTAGTTGTAGGAGATGTTCTTGTTGATCTCTTTGTGACTGGTGACGATGATGGGCTTAGTTGCACATGAATTATTTCTACATCTGATCTACTTGCTGCTGGCAATGATGTTGTTGGTGTTGATAGTTGTGAAGGCCCTGCTACTGTAATAGGTTGAGATGATATTACATTTGATCCTCCTTCACTCATTAACTTTGTTGAATGCTTTGTATTTTTCCATTCTTTGTTAGACATTCCCACTTCTTTATCTATCTTGTCCATAATTTTATCTATCTTCTTCTTTATTACAAAATATTCTTCTTGCCATTTAATTTCATTAAACCTTTCTTCACAAATCCCCCATCTAAGAGTGTCTTCATCTTTTTCTGATTTTAATAAAATATCAATGCATTCCTCCAACAAATCATCTGAAACTTCATATATCAAAGGTTTGATAAAGTGAATTCTAGGCTCAACTGTCTCTAAACATGTGTTATCAGTCTCAGCCATGATGCAAATTTCATTCTTATACTTGTCGACTATAGAGTGTGAAAATCTGAATCTCTGTTTCATCTGATTTTGAAATTCTTTCATCATGCTAGTAATGTCACTTTTAATTCTTTCCTTAGGCTGCCTTTTATAGTAGTTGCTAACTTTCTCTATTGTGCATCTATCTATTCCCATTCAGATGTAGGCATTGTAAGAAATGATCTGGTAAGCTGGAAAAATAAATATACAAGATATGATCCAAGTCTAAATGGTGTATACTTATCTTGTTTGATCCTCCTAACATTATTAGCTAGTTGATTTCTAAATATCTCGTAAAGATTTACATCTTTCCCATAAATCACTATCTTATAGGCTGCATGAACAAAGCTCGTAGCAATATAATTAGATCTTGAGGTGTAAACCATCTTATAACCTAAGTTCTTGCTCAACAATCTCACATCTGTTTTCTTTATTGTGTGAACTCTCATGCCTCTTCCATCATATTCTACCTCTGTGCTCTTTTCCACAAGCTTCTTAACTTTTTTTTTTTTTTTTTTTTTTTTCTGATATAGGATTGATTCCAGTCATGCTTAGGCCAGTTAGATTATGGATAATTTCATCTGTTATCTCTATAGGTTGATCCCCAATCAAGAGTTTATCATTATGGAACCTACTTAGTATAATTCTTATCCATTCCTCATTGTCAAAGTCAACATGAAATATCTTCTTCATTAGGTCAATTTGCTCTAAATATTCAAACCCTATTTATATGTCCCATCATGTAGGTTGTAAAATTTATCCATATCCTTGTATATCTCATTAGCCCATTGTTTCAATTTTTCAATGTATGTATGTCCATGTATTTTCTACATACATTACATCGCTAGGAATTTGCGATAAGGCTCCTGTCAAATCATCCAAAAATGGATTAATAGCTCTTTTCTTAAAATTATGTCTAGGCTCATTCCTAATATCTCCAACTACTTGATTTTCCATTTTAACAATTGAATATCCAAAATTAGCAACTAGGTTAAGTTCACACGAGTGATAGCTACATATCTTTGCTTATGCTAGGGTTTTGTGATAACACGCTTGAAATTTCTTCAGCCAAACTCAAAATCTTCAAATATTTTGTGCTCTCAAACTCTCTAAGTGAAAATGGCGAGTAAATCCATCGATCAAAACCCTTATATTTACCAAAAATTTAAATATGCATTAATTGCTCAAACATAAAAAAAATTGTTTCCTTAAGCCAGTGCCTTCAATCCTTCGGTGTAGTCACATATGTGAATATTATTTTTTGCACAGTTAACTATATCTTCCTTCAATCTATTCCAAGGTGTACCCAACTACGTGGAACTCCATTCAACTAATCAGGGGTTTAGTGATATTATGATATGCTTACCCCTATAAGGTGTAATATTATTTAGTTTAAGGTGCACTTCTCATCAGGATCTGATGAGTTCTTCTTTTCTCCATGTGAATCTTTTGTCTCCTTATCCTTTGATGCATCCTTCTTCTTTTCAACCCAAATCTTTGAACTTGTAGGTAACATTGCTTTCACAAAGGTCTTGTTGATGTCATCCACTTGATTCATGTTCACATTTTGATCATTCCTTTCATTTTTGTTCATGTTTCTTCTAGGATCTAGTGATCTTCTATCATGTGGTCTTCTATTTCCATTGAATATGCAAAATCTTGTTGTATGTGCCAACTTATTGCAAACATTACATGCCAAAACTTTGTTTCCTTGTCCAGTTCCAAACCGGTTGATCTCAAGTCTGCACTCTCTAGAAATGTGTCCAAAGTTTTTTCATTTGTAACACAAAATAGGTATGTTTCTTTCCTCCATTGGTCTCCTTCCTATCATGTTAGTCCTTTCATGCATTCTACTATCATATCTAGGTTTCCTACATTCTCTAGCTCTATGTGTAATATTAAAAAAATTATAACAATAACCAGAAAAGGGTTTAGAATACTTACCTGTGTAGTTCTTCTTCATATGTCCAACTTTATTTCATACAAAACACTTTCCATTGAATTTCCTTCTAGGTGGTTCAATTTGATCTTGTGCTTGCTTTACTGGATCTGGTGTTTGAATAGGTTCTTCAATCAAAATAGATTCATTCTTTATCAGATCTAGTTTTTGCTTTGCTTCAAGATCTTTAGTCATTTCAAATTGCTTTGTTGATTCTCCTTCATAGTAACTAATTCTTGTCTTATCTCCTTTAGGTCTTTGTGCCATGATCTGTTCATCAAGATTTTCTATACTTGAATGTAACTTCTCAATATGTTGTTTTGCTTGTGTAAGTTCTCCTTTGATGATATAATTGTACTTCTCAAGTTCTAAAAAATTTAATCTAGAATCTTCAAGTTCAGATGTCACTTTTATAAGTTGTAATTTCAGATCTGCATTCTCAGATCTCAATTCCATATCCATTTTCAGCTCTTCGAGTGTCTTGCTTGTCTTCTATGTAATGATATCAAGTTTACGTCTTAAAACTTTGTTCTCCTCCTTAGCTGACTCACAAAATTTGATCCAATCCTGTATCTATTTCCTCTTATATCTTGAGTGTTCAAGCTGATCTTTTAACTTCTAAATGTAACCTTGTGCATCTCTCAACTTGTTCTTTAATCTGTCTCTTTCTTGTTCTGCTTGATCCAATTATTTAAGAGTTTCCTCAAGATTTATCTGAATATACCCTCAATCCATAGTGATCTCCTTCAAGTTGTTAGGCTTATCCCTTAAGAACCTAGTGCTCTGATACCAATTGTTAGAAATTAAAGATCCCTTGGTATAACTGAGATTGGGGGGGGGAGGGGGGTTGAATCAGTTATACAACTGAAACAAATTTATGCCCAACTATGGATATCATTTACCACTTTTATACATGCATATAGTAAAGTATTGAAAAATAAAATCAAGCTTAACATAATGAAACACATAACATCATATTTTGTTAACTAGGGAAATCCTGGCCAAGGGAAAACCCCAGTGGGGATGGTACCCACAAAATGATCCACTACTCATAAGTATCTTATGAAAGATATTGACCTTGTAAGGAGTTTAATTAATCTGTATAGTTTATCTATCCTTGTGAGAGGACTAGGCCCTGTTAAAATCCTTTGACCCTGTGAGGAGTCAAATATACAATACAAAATTGAAGCTCACTGCTTATACAAGGTTATCACTGCACATAAAATACATACAAAACTTAGCAATTCTAAATAAAAAACTTTAACTACTGCTGATATCTTCAATATCTAATCAGTCCTTGTAGGTGCTCACATAAAATCAAACATACAATTGTCTTGCTCTACTCTGATCATAAAATTCACATCTATACATATCATACAAAGTGTGCATATGTCAATTATATCATTACAATACAATCGACAACCTTGCTTAACCAAAGTGCCTTCCTTTATACCTTTCACTTTGTCTAGTCAGCCTTTAACTTAATTACACGTTACCAAAAATTTAATATCTCATTCTTCTGTATTAGGATCGACATCTAGGATGTTGTCCCAAACTAATCCATAAATTACTTTTACAATAAAAAATAACTTGTTAGCCAAAAACTTGATATACTCTGACATGCCCTGTTTCTGCGATATACAAGCTATCTTAGGAAAGCCTCAAAAAACATAACCAAAACATAGTATCTTCTTTAGCGCAATTATACACATCATTAATGATGTCCATACTATCTGTAGTAATTCTTGCTAAAGTCTAACTATCAACAGTAAACCTTGCTGAATAGATCTTTGTACCTACTCATTGTAAACTGCCTTATACTTAGACAATTTTCTAAGTATTCCTTATCCAATCTTCAACTATAACTATACCTGCTTCATAGATGATTATATCTATCTAAAATATGTTTATATTTTTCCATTAATGACAACCTTATCATATCCCCTTAGCCAAATTTCCAACAAATTTTTCCATCGTTGAGAGCCTCAAGAAGACTACTAGGGACCTGGAGTAACTAAGGAAGGATAGTGAGAATAAAATCAACCAGATTGAGAGCATGATGAAATGTGAAAAAATGTTTCTTCACACTGTGATGTCTCAGAGTCACAAAAGCATCAAGTTGACTACCAATTCCATGAACTTCTTGGTGGATAATCTAGACAGGATTCATCAGGAGAAACAAGTTTTAATGTTGGAGTAGGAATAGGGCCCAAAAATCTCTGGACCCAACAAAAGGAAAAGTGCCAATTTATAGAGGAAGGTTGAGACTATGCTTATTGATCACACCAACTTGGTGAAGGTGGTGATGGAAATGACCTAGCTAGAGGTTGATGTGTCTGAAGCTCTTAAAGAACTTTCCTAGTTTGTCCTTTATTTCCTCTCTATTCTCTATTTAGTTTTTTGTTGTCTTTCTGCTAGACCTTGGCTACCTTTTTCACTATTTATCTTATGGGTAAATTTTTGTTTTGGGCTTGTTAGGCCTATTTTCTCTAGTTGGTGCATTTTTTTTATCCCTTTCTCTTTTTTTTTAAAGGGTTCCGGGTCCCTTCAAAACTTGTTTTAACCATAATAGAAAACATTGGCTATATAAAGTCATTATTTTCCTTAAGAACTAGTAGAATTCTCTTACTAGAATTTAACTTCCCAATAGCTAATAATTTAACTAATTTATTTTATCTAATCAACTTAAATATAACCCAATTAATGTAATACACCAACATTCCCTCTCCTTATTACATTGATTTGAATAAGAGAGGAACATTGCAAAGATTTTGAATCCAACCCTTTTGGAGACTCTAATGAAGTGCCTTCACCAATCCTCCTCACTCAAGAAACATTGAATTGGCTATATTAGTAGATCTCTTGACTATAGGATCTAAAACCATCTGCACAACATGAGAGAACATAAAGGTGATCCCACCCCCCATGAACAATGAGAAAAATTTCCTCTTGAATTCCAAGTGTATCTAATGCCCCCTCTAGTGTTGCATATCAGATGCCTTTCCTCCAAAAGTCCACATCTCCTTTGAGCGTGTCTAACACCTCCTCAAGTGTTGCGGAAACAATCCATCATGATCAAATTTTTGCACATGAGATAACCTTTCCTCCAAAATTCCACATCTCCTTTGAGTGTGACTAGTTTCTCCTCAGTTACTTGACAAATCTTCAACCAAATGTGAATAGATAACAAAGTGCACTCACAATAATCTTACCTCCCCTTGCTCCTTGAAGGGAAAACCATAATTCCAAGCTCCCTATTTTCTTTAAGGACACTATTAGGGTGCTTCTCATGCAATAAATCATCCTAAGTGAGAACCTAGCTTGGCATACAAATGAATCTCCTACCTTTGTTGCCTCCTACCTCTGGTTTAATCTTCTCTTAAATTATAGTCATTAGTGTTGCATGTGAATCTCTATGAAACTTGAGATCTCTATCAAGTATAACACAAATTGCCCAAAGGACGTGTGACTATAATAATAAATAGAATTGACAAGATGTTCTATTCCACTTGACAATGCATCTTTTATAATATGACTTTGTGTACAAAATATCACCATCAATCTAATTAAAAATGTTTGAAGAAACCGTAGTCAAACTAACAAACACACATCTCTATTGTAAATCTCAATATCCTCTATCGCTATATATACAATGAGATCTATGATATTTGTAGACATATAGCTTCAAAATTGAAACCTTAAAACCCCTCAAACAAATAGCTTCTTATGAATTTTCCCTTTACTAGTGATTAACTTTGAGCTTTGATCAGTTTGATGAGGGACTTATGTCTTCAAATTAAACCTATAAAATAGAATTTTCTCTTACAAGTCCTCTATATGCTACTAATGCCTTCTCAAATATTGCACACAGATCTTCAACTCCCAAATTCCCAAAAGTGAGCACCTTTTCTCATGCCAATTTTCAAGAATATTATTTCACACCTTAATAAGAAATGTTGAACATACCATATATTATGCATAAACAAAGAAATCATCTCTTAGTATAATGATACCAAAAAATCACTTCACAAACTTGAAATATGATAACAAAACCCATGAGAGATGTGGAAAATATTTTGTGTAAGAAATAAAACTTCCTAGCAACTAACAATATCTAAATAATTTATTAAATTTAATCTAACTTAAAACTAACCTAATTAATAGAAAACATCTTTAAACCTATAAAAGTAAGTTCCATCATTAAATGTGAAACATACATAAACAACCAATTAATAATATTGACAAATAATATGCAAAAATGAAGAGAGGGATGTACGTATACAATGGTGCTATCACAAACAAAATAAAATGATATAGGGTTAAGAGGGGTGATCACATAATAATGAGTTACAAGCCTAAGACACCTAAAAATCCAAGTGACCTCAAAATATTTTTACAACCACCTAGGAGTGAAGGAAAACCTTCAAATGAATGTACTTTTCTAGCCTTTGTTAGAAGATACTACCTTCATCCAAAGGTATACCTTCAAGCAAAAGTAATTCACACGCCACCTTCATACAAAGGTTTAAATTTATTGAATAAAATACTAACATCACTTGAATGTAGCCTTCAAGCGAAGGTATTATTCAATATTTCTTTTGAGATTTTTTATGTTCTCAAAATAATAACTACAACACTTCAAAGGTTTGTAGTGAATTATTTGTGCATAGTGAAAATGACCCACCTTAGCCTTCAACTAATGCCACTTCGGGCCACCTCGCCTATCTAATAGGTTTGAGTGAATGCCATGTGTCAGGTACGTGGTTTTTCACTTTCTTTATGCTTTCAAAGTGTCAAATTACTAACTATTCTTTGTAAAACAAGGATTTTAATGATTCTTTGTAAAAGAGAATGGAAACTAGCCTGACTCTGTTGATTTATTGTGTTCAAATTGGCAATTGTAAAATTGGAGCTTTAGATATTAATTTAATATGAATATAGAGTGAAATAAAAAGAAAAAGTTTTCTTGGGCTAGTTTTGTCTATTGAGATGGGTGGGGCCCATAAAAGGGTATTCCTCACCCTTGGGTGGGGGGCGTAATAGTTTTTTTGCATCATACACATCTGCTATTTTTTCATCTCATAAATCTGCATGTACTCAAGAATATTCTTATGCATATTTGAGTACATGCTTAAACATGCATGGCTAACTTAAGTTCACTTAGTTGAGCCCAATTTTCCTTTCCAGCTCTAGTTTCCATATCTTAGATTTTTAGCTTTTTTTCTCTATTTTTAGAGACATGCTTTTTTATAAATGCATGTTATGTATTCATTGTAATTCATCTTTCAATATTATAATATTTTCTTCTTGAGAAAATAACAATTCTTTTCTTTGTACCCTCTTTGTGGAAGGTGTCTTTGTTTTGTTGTTTGAACTTGGAGGAGCTTACCTTACAAATTTCAACATGTGGTACTAGAGCTCCATACTTCAACTTGGTATTAGAGTGTGGATTCATAAAACCCCTTCTCATGTTTTGAGGGTTTCTTTTATCAAGGGAATTGTAAGGTGTCCAAATCTACCTTCTTGGGTGGATTTGGAATTGGGAAATTTTTTTTATCAACTTTCGAGTAAAACATACGTCAGTAAATATTTGGAAATTTTCTTAAATGTCTCAAATTTCTTGTATTTTAATTTTTTGCATTGAAATATTTTTCATGATGATAAGTGGAGGAAGGAATGCCAATCCATTCTAAAGAAAAGCAAGCCTTAGCCACAACCAAAACATACATAAAACTAGTAGCAACTAGTTAGGAAAAGGAACTAAATTAAAGCTAAAACAAATAGGAAAAACCAATAGGGACATCAAGTCAAGAACGAGTGTAATCCATAATTTTAAAAAGTTTCACAACCGCAACATATTTGTTCAATGGCCTAACATGTAGATCCACAACTAGATCCTGCATAGGAGAAGAGACCACAAGTTGAAAAGAAACATTTTCAAAAGAACGAAGGGTATTCTTAGGCATAACTCTCCATTGTCAACATGGTAGAGAGAGGCCACATGAGATTTGAATGTTAGTTGTTTGCTTCATTGTATTATAATGTTAAAAACCATTTAGATAAAATATATTTATAAAAATCTTGATATAAATCTCGATAAATATATATTTATAGTGTCAAAAGTTGTGTAGACACAAGAAATTTGACAAAAGAAGCACAAGGACAACACAAAAGAGTTTGAAGCAAAGGAAAATGAACTTAAATTGCAAAAAGCACTCCAAAAATTAGTAGAAGACAAAATAATTTTGTCCTTTCCACAACAAAAAAAAACACGTGAGAATCTTAATTTATTTGGAAACTAATAATGTGTGCTTCATGTGATCTTTGCATTTTCTAGTGTCAAATTGCATTGTCGTTGGATTAGACCACATGAATTTGTAGATGAAAAATATTTTCTCCATTCTCTTCTCTTGCTTTTTCTCTTTGTCCTAATGATGGATCATAGCATTTTATCTAAAATGTTGGCATAAAAAATTTACATGAGTTAATCTAGAAGCAATGCAATTTGATTGATATAGATTATGGAAAATTCATGAATCTAAGCTTATAATATTTTATAAATTTACAAATTCTAGCCTTTCAATTTTTGATTTGTATCCTCTTAAATTATTATTTAAGGGACACAATCTTTAATATTTATTTCCAACCTCATCCATTTCCAATCTTAACAATTTTTTACTTATCCTCTTTAATTATTATTATACTATAGACAAAAATCTTTAATATGTACTTTCTTGTATTAAGTGAGATAATATTTCTTCATATTTCAATTGAATTAGTGATTGCATTGGGACTAGCTATGTCTAGTCATTCACTATGATAATAAATGTTTGTACATAATAATTATTTATTTTATAGATATATGTAGTCAATTTAATAACCAACTATATTATGGTACAACTTTATTCAGATTTATTTTAGTATTAAAAATTTCAAAATGTAAAACCCTTGAAGCTATATTTTGATGAATTGATATAATTAGAACTAATATTAAATTCATAGAATCAAATAAATGTAAGAATATCAAAATAAGAAATTACAATAATTCTATAATACTGAATAAAAACTATCACATGGGGAATATGAGGATGAAGAGGCTGGAGATGGCTCTCCAACTAGAGTAACCCACATGCTTCCTTGTTCTTCTAGTGGGGGTACCATTAATGGCCTCCACCTCTCTTGGGTATAATGATGATTATAAAACCCAGTCTATTCAATGCCCTATTAAATATGGGGACAAAGGGTTTTTACAAAGTGTTATCGTTGATCCTAGAGCAGTTGTTCACAATGGAGAAAATGCAACGATTGTCCACAGAGGAGAAAACTTAGTGACTATCCATGGAGGAGAAAACACAGAGGCTGTGGAGACTTGCACCCAAGGCAGGGCAGAAGATGGAGAACGAGGAGCGAAACCCAAAGCCAAATCCTTCAAGCAAGTAGTCCAACATGGAAGGATTCGGCTAGAAGGTGCTCATTTCCTCTCATCCATTACCCAAGGCTTGGAAGTATTTGCAAGAGATAGAGGTAAGGTTCCATCACCCCCCAGACTCATTATTAAACCTAATCCATAAATGAACATCACAATAGACAATGAGAAGAATAGGCTTAGAGATAGTGCAATTTTCTTTGCTTCTGTTAATGTTTCTAAGATTCCTTCTCAAAATTACCTTAATGAGTGGTTTCAAAAAAATTGGATTCAAAAGCTAGGGTGTAACTTCTCATATTGTAGAATATTACAAAAGGGTTTATTTTTAATGTTTTTCATTGGTCCAAATTCCCAAAAATCCATTGTTGATAGATAATTCTGAAGATCCAATCCATATGATTTTAGAGCCATCCCATGGTCTCTCGAAGCCTCACATAGTGAAGTTATGGCACTCTCAAGCCCTAGATGAGTGGTTATTGGTAATCTTCCTCCATTTTTGTTAAACCTAATTCCACAGGCTCTCGAACTAGTGGGTAAGGTGTTGAGAGTGGATCAATCCAATGTTTTAATCCCTCATACTGACGTTAGGATTCTCATATCCCTCAAACTAGGTATAGACTTCCCTGAATCTCTACATTTTGACCTCAGTGGCTACCCCATTATTTGCCCTATTACAATATGCTATCTCCATATTAACAATATTCCATCGAGTAAAGGCATGTTCAATCCTTCCAATTCAGGGGAGATGATGCTTGGTAGGTCTAAAAACCCGCACAAAAAATACAAGCATATGCATATACTTATATATCATACCAGACAATGATAGACAATGAAGGGGACCGAGACATCATGTAGATCTTCCACATGAGTAACTATGACTTTTCCCCTCTTCATAAACACATGCCAAATAGAATCATTATAGAGTAATCACATACATATAGAAGTCAATAAACATTAGTAGGGTTAGTACCAACAAAAATCATAAACATGTAAACAATCATTGACATATAACATAATGAAACTTATACATTGATCTCATAATATATCAACGTGTCAATATAATATCAAATATTAATAGACATCACAAATAATGCATATTACAACAAGGTCCACATCACATCAAATTTAGTAGGAGTGATAATAATCCTTCATACATCAATTAGAATCACCTTCACAGAATGATCACAAAAACATATTTATATTTATCCATTCTTGAAGTATTTTATGCTTACTAGCAAATTTTACTTTATTCTACATCAACACATACAAAATTTCTCTCTCTAGAAAAACAAGAACACAAAAATTTGACATATTATCTAATGTAAAGATGATTCTATATATGTTTTATTCATCAATATTTTGAAATCCATTCAACTTCCTCAAATTAAGACAATAATGGACCTGAAATTTCACTTTATGTACATTTCAAATCTACATAATCCAAGTGTGAAACTACAAATGTATCCTTATTTCCACAACTGCACATATGGTAAATACACCAACTTGCACAACAACACAAGGTTATATCTTCATTTATTAATTTACAATAAAGTAAAAACATAAAATACCTATTTTTCCTTAGAGGGTCAATAAATATCTCTCTCAAACAATCTTTTTAACATAATTAACCAACCATTATCCTAAGAATCTAACACTTTTCGTATTTATCAAGACATAATGGACTTGTCTAATCTCCTTGTTTGACATCAACTAAACATAAGTAGACCATGTATAAAAATATAAGTGTACAATTGTAATAATTTATCTATAAATATTCATTTAAAATTAAATTCACTATGAAATTAAAATTTAAGTCTTACCACAATATGAGGGACGAATGATGGATGCGCCTCCTCATGTCTCACATGAGAGGAATCTCTAGGGTATGCTCTAGTCCCTATCATGACATTTGGATCACCACCCATATCATGCACCTCAAACTCTAATGTGTCGAGAGGGCCCTCAACAAGATAATTGAGGGGACCCAAATATATATACTTGCACACATAGTGCAAGCATGAGGCACACAAATTTGTGCACACAAGGAGGATGTGGCACCACCACCAGATCTAACATCAACACCATCAACATGTGGTTTCTCTAGTAACACAATCTACACAATAAAATGGATTCTCAAAGAGTGAGTGACCCTAATGGTGAGCGAGATAACTTGTGCAATAATGTATGGATGCTACACTATATGAGGGGGATAAATGAGAGGAGGTGGAAAAATGGGCCTTGTACTACTCGATGTGCCCCTGGTCTATCATAGGGCATGCCTTTTCCTACACCTATAAATTGTCTCTGTAATGTCCCTAATTTTAATAAACTGACTTAATTAAGTTAATTAATTAAGTGGTCCTAAAATTTAAATAATATCATAAGGACTTATTTAATTAATCAATTTAATTATTAAATAAAGGGGCCAAAATAGTAAAATAATAAAATAATCTTGGTCTATTATGTATTGTAACCTTATGGAAACTTATTTGAGGTCTTTATAAGGAAATGGTTGACATCATAAAAAATATTGTAGAGTTTTATATTTCTTGTGTATTTGTGATTCCAATTGGAACTATGTTCTTGTTTATAGTTTTGGAGGTGCAAGACCCTCCCTAGTTTGTAATTGCAGTTCTGATGGTTATCAACCATCCTAGTCTACTTTTTGTAGTCCGCTTGTTGGTACAAATTTGTGAAGACTTAACTTGAAGACTAATTTGATGTAATATGAGATATATCTTTATAATTTGAAATACAAAATCTCTATTTTTAGTGATTCATTCCTATTGATGGTTTGTTCTGTGTTAATATTTATTCACCAAAAATAGTATATTTGACATTTGAAAACTATATAGTTGAATCGTATCAATTAAGAGTGTTGATTTTTGAAGGGTACTAGAGGGTGCCAAGTGCCAAAGGGTGTTAGAGGGTGCCAAGTGTCGAAGGGTGTGGGAGGGTGCCAAGTGCTAAAGGGTGTCAGATGGTGCTGAGTGTCAAAGGGTGGCAAAGGTTGAGTGTCAAAGGGTGCCAAAGTGATGAAGGGTGCCAAAGGGTGCTGAGTGTTGAAGGGGGTTGAGTTCCAAAGGGTTTCTAAGGGTGATGAGTGCCGAAGGGTACCAAAGGATGAGTGTCAAGTGCTGAAGGTTAAGTGTCATAGGGGAGTATTTATATGGCTAATTACATTTGGTATATTATAGTGGTATCATACCTAGTGATCCTGCTATCTTGTTGGGAGAATCATGGTACCCAGTGATAGAATTGTTAGGATTAACAAGACACAAATAACAGTTACATGTAAATATAACTAATATGAAAAAATAATAAACCACACTAAAGAGAACACAAGACACAAAGATTTAACATGGTTCACCCAATTCTTGGGCTACATCCACCAGCAACAAGTCCAATATTATTATTATCTAATGATTACAACCTGATTATAATCCACAATCCCTTACAACTCAATACCACTGCAAGAAGCTACTAAAAAACATACATATGAAATCCCTAACCCTAAGCTATTTTGTACAAGCTTTTTTTTGCTTTAGGGTTAGAATCAGTTACAATACTTTCCCGATCAGTCAGAACAAGCCAAAAATCTCCCACGTTGTGACTGATCAGACTCCATACACTCCATGACAAATGAAAAGTGTACAGTACTTTCCTGATCAGTCAACACAAGCCAACAAGAATGAGAATTACACATGTGGATATGACTACCTTGTTGAAGAATTCGATAAGAAGTTAATAAAAACTCAATGACAACCTATCAAGGGGAAAAAAAATGGTGGAGACACTATATCACTTAATACATCAGTATAATACAAGATCGATAATGTCAACCTTCCTTCCAAGGATTGAGAAATATGAATTACATATGATTACTTTGGTTAGGTCATTGAAGAAATTCAAATAGAATTGGTTTGATGGTGGATGGAAGATGTACATATATCTCTCAAGGAATACATAGAACTAAGGATGATGTATCCATCTTGTGAGGGTAATAGAATCTACAACAACAATCCAAGACATGAGATTGACAATGAGATGCATAACACCATGTGCCCTAAGGAAGATGAAGGCATGCCCACAATCTCACCTCAGCTAGAGGAGGATATGGCTAAGAAAGAATTAATAATTGTACCTTTAAATGGAGTACATCCAACTATTAAAGGGAACCACAAGGGTGAAGAAGATGCTTGCACAAATTTTGTAGAGTCAAAATTGGCTGATCAACCTTATGGAGATTCATACTCTACTAATGTTTCTTTGAACGAGAAAGCTCTACCATTTGTTGAAGAAAAGAAAACATTTGGAACACATATCAAGAATTTTGTGGCATCATACAAGTCTCAACATGAGGAACCAACACTTGTTGAAGATGACAAAGACACTTCAGGGGATCATGAGGATTTTCTTGGAAATTGTGGGAAAAGTATTATTTATATTAGAGGAGAGCAACATAAGCTTATTGGAGATTTACAAAGCATTAGATTGAGAAAGTATAAGGAGGATGAACATGTGGTCATGATGAGGCATGGATATTTCAGTAGATATAGCTACTAGTTTCCACACATGGTTTGGGATCTAAGAGCTTCTCAGATGGCAAACAGTTATGGATTGCCTGAGGGAAATAAATCTTTGGGTTGAGAAGACTGTAACATCCCCAATTTTAAATAAAGTAACTTAATTAATTAAATTAATTAAGTCATCCTAAATTTTAAATAATATCATAAGGAATTATTTAATTAATTAGTTTAATTATTAAATAAAGGGGCAAAAATATTAAAATAATAAAATAATGTCGATCTGTGATGTATTGTAACCTTATGGAAACTTCTTGGAGGTATTTATAAGGTGATGAATGACATCATAGGAAATTATCATGGGGTTTTATATTTCTTGTGTATTTGTGATTTTAATTGGAATTGAGTTCTTTTTTTATAGTTTTGAAGGTCAAGACCCACCCTAGTCTATAATTGTAGTTTCTCTGGTTAGCAACTCCACCCTAGTCTGCTTTTTGTAGTCTGCTCGTTGGCACAAATTTGTGAAGTCTTCAATTGAAGACTAATTTGATGTAATATAAGATATATCTAAGTTATAATCTAAAACACAAAATCTCTATTCTTAGCTGTTCATTCCAATTGATGGTGTGTTCTCTATGTTAATATTTATTCATCATCAATAATATTTTTGATATTTGAAAACTATATAGTTGAATCATATCAATTGAGAGTGCCAAGTGTTGAAGGGTGCCAGAGGGTGCCAAGTGCCAAAGGGTGCTAAGTGTTGAAGGTTTCCAGAGTTTCCAAGTGTTGAAGGGTATGAGAGGGTATCAAGTGTTGAAGGGTATGAGAGGGTATCGAGTGTTGAAGGGTGCTGAGTAGTGAAGGGTGCAAGAGGGTGCTAAGTGAAGAAGGGTGTCGAGTGTCGAAGGGTAGAAAAGGTTGAGTGCTAAAGGGTATCAAGTTTTGAAGGGTGTTTGGTGCCAAAGGGTGCCAAAGGGTGTCTAAGGGTGATGAGTGCCAAAGGGTGATGAGTGTCAAAGGGTGAGTGCTAAAGGGTACCAAAGGCTGAGTGCCAAAGGTTAAGTATCGTAGGGGAGTTTTTATGTGGCTAACTACATTTGGTACTTTATAGTCTCATACTCTAGTAGTTCATATAATGACCCAACACAAACTCAACATATAGTTTTTTATGAAATAAAATGGTACATCCATATTGTTGTTGGCTGGTTTATCAAAACCCATCCACTAACAATCCCAAAAGTTTTCTTGCACAACAATATGTGTGCAGCATCTCATGGACAACTTTGGTTTTTTGGGATCACATGGTTGTCCAATATGAGGATTCACAAATAGGGAAGCTATTTGTTCTTTCATGATTCCAAGGGCCTTCACCCTGTCATAATCCAACCCATCATTAAATTGGGCATGCATGAAATCTCACCATTGAAGTACAATATTTTGTTGCATTGTGAGGGTATCTCTAAATTCTGTATTACTGAATCTAGTGTATTAAACATTGGGATTAATCTAGGGATCCTATTATACACATATTTGATACCACTTAATTGATTCAAATTATCAGTTATAAGGTCTTTATATGTTGAGGGTTTGTAGCTGGAGGGTATTATTCCTATGGGTTTGCAGGCTGTGGGTTTCCAAGTTATGGGTTTTTGGGGTTTGGGTTTTAAAGATCAAGATTAGCAATGTTATCTGCCATAACTAATTAATTTGAAAATTTGTATAATTAACATGTAGTTTAAACAAATTAAATAGTTTCAAATTAAAATAACCTAACTTAAACCAAAAAAAAGTTTGACTAAAAAATGTAAATAACTAACGTAAAATGGATAAAAACACAAAAAAATCATACCTGGACATTGATTTCACTAAGAATTACCCTCATCTAGATTAGATATCAGAGATGCTTTAGGTATCAAATGCCTTTTTGTAAAATCCATGTGTTAAAATGACCCACGACTATTGCAAATTTGAATTTTATATCCACAGGTATCGGATATTTGATACGTATCAGATATCTGATATCAAAAGTAGTATTTTTAAAAATATATCTCTTGTTGATGTTGTGTGGAGGGGGGTATATATTAAAAATATATAATATATAATATATAATTTATAATATTTTATGTTATAATATATTTTAACATATATATGTGTGTGTGTGTGTGTGTGTGTGTGTGTGTGTGTCTATATGTATATCTATGTATACATGTATATATATCTATATGTATATAAGTATGTATATATATGCATATAAGTATGTATATATATGTATATATATATGTATATAAGTATGTATATATATGTATATATATGTATATATATATATATATATATATATATATATATATATATATATATATATATATATATATATATATATATATATATATATATATATATATATATATATATATATATATATATATATATATATATATATACATACATACATACATATATTGTAAGATGAAAAATATAGACAGGGTCCTAGAACAATGGTTTGCACATAAAAGAGACCCCAAAACCAATATTTTACATATACATGAAATTATAATGATATGGAAAGTAAATATAGAAGACTAATATTGAAATGAAGAAATAAAGGTACTTACCTCCGAAAAAGAATCAGTTGAAAACCCTGTCAGATGGTCTCATAAACTATTGATTTCCATGATCCTAGATCAAAATTGCAAGATCTACAAAACCCAAAAAAAATTTTCTTTTCTGAGGGAGGCCATCCTTGACCTAAAGGTGGGGTAAGATCTTACTCTAGGGTAAGATCTTACCCCAAAAAGTTGACCTTGACCTGCACTGCTCTGATGGAAATTCTGTTCATGGATCCTGAAAGTTCGGCAAAAAGGGTATCTAAATCTGTACTAATATTTGTCGTCCCACACATGTACCTACAAGAAAAATGGTTTTTTTTGTTGGGGGGAGGGGTTTTCCTTAGTCAAACCCCAATTTAGGAATTAACCTTGAAACTGAATTGAAATTATAGAGATAAACAAAGTAAATAGAACAATTCACCTTGCTTATGTTGAAAACCCTTGTGGAGGATTCGAATCCTTGAATCCACAAGTATGGATGCCCCAAATGTATGTAGAATTGAATGTAGGATGTCTCAAATAAATTATCTTTAGATCTTCAACACCAATCTTGAATGGATCCTGGAATAGGAAGAGGCTTGAATGGATGTGGATGGAGAAATCTTCAACAAGAGGGCTCCATAGAGATTGAATCCTTCAATGGCTAACAATGGATCTCCTTGATGAATTGGATCTTGAAGGCTTGAATGCTTTCCTTCTCCTTCTTGCTTGCTTCTTGATTTCTTGATTTCTCTTGCTTGAGAGATGGAGAAAACTTGATGTGAATTGATGGAGAAAATGAGAGAGGAAGACTTCCTTTTATAGAGATCTAGGGCACAAACTCCTAGAGAGGCTGACATATGAGAAATAAATTCCCATTGGGCCCATACCCCTAGAAATGGACCTAGATTAAATGCAATTTAAGAGTTTTCCATTTCAGAGACCAAAACAACTGACCCAAAAGCGAGAAAATGAATATTTCTAAAACCCGGCATATAGAAATCATGGAACCTTTAAATTTGGACTTTGGGTCAATGTTGAGGTCGACTTTGACCTAGTTCAAGGTCGAGGTCATCCTTGACCTAGGTCAGAGTTGAGGTCGACCTTGACCTGAGGTCAAAAATCTCAAGATCTCAGTCCAAAATGCCAGAAAAATGTAGAGAGAAAGTGGAAAAGGGGGCAGAATCAGGGGAAAAAGCTAGATCTAAGTTGAGGACCCATTCAAGGAACTTGACATCACCCCAAACCACTTACTCGGAGGGCTAAACTAGTCCTAAATGGAAGTTCTTCCATTTTCTGATGATGCATATATATATATGTGTGTATACATATACATATACATATACATATACATATACATATACATATACATATACATATACATATACATATACATATACATATACATATACATATACATACACACACACACACACACACACATACATACATATACATATACATATACATATACATATACATATACATATACATATACATATACATATACATATGTATGTACATATACATATATAATGCTGATCCCTAAATTTTTGTTGTCTATTAGTGTCTTACACTTAGTCAATTTCTAGGCAATGTTGGTTGGTCATCACTGTGACCGAGTCATCATATATAGGCTGAGTCATATCTAATGTATATCTATCGAGAAGTAGTCTACTATGTATTGCAAATGTGTATATGTATTTGAGTGTATGTCAAGTAAGAAGGAAGTCTTATATGTACAAATGTAAATCTTTTTGTTTTGTAAGATCAAGCTAAGTTTTAGGGGGAGTATTCTATATACTTCTATTAAGTACTAAGTACTCTTGTAAATGTAATGAAAATGTCATGACAAAGTGTTTTTGCCACTAATGTCAAAGGGGGAGATTGTTGATCCCTAAAGTTTTGTTGTCTATTAGTGTCTTACACTTAGTCATTTTCTAGGAAATGTTGGTCGGTCATCACTACGATTGAGTCATCATATATAGGCTGAGTCATCATATATAGGCCGAGTCCTATATAATGTATATCTACTGAGCATAGTCATTGTCGAGTAAAACAATGGTCACCAAGTACTTTTGTATTAGCTGAATCAGCTTTTGCTGAGTTATGTAAAGAAGAAAATGTCGAGCACTAGAGTATAAAGTACAATGAATGTCGAGTGCTAGAGATATCCAATGCCGAGCAAGCCAGAATTGACATATGTGTTTGTTATGGCACAAACACTTAGGTAAACCATTTTGGTTGACATTTATATTTCATTTGTTTTTTGTTGAGGGAATCATGAAGGTGAATACACTCTTATATTGTAATCATTAATCCCACTAATACATTTTGGGTCATTTTGCGATGGCTATGTGTCGCAATTGCGACAGCTATGTGTCGCAATAGCAACACCCATAGACGTCGCTGTTTTTTAGTCGCAAATTGTGACGTCTATGGGTATCCGTCGCAATTGCGACACCTATCCGTCGCAATGTGGCTAAGATTTAAGAAGCGGCATGGCCGTCGCCCCCCCGTCGCATAGCTTCGGAGGGCCGTCGCAATCGCGACGGACCTCCCAAGCAATATTGCGACGGGCGCCTGCATCGCATTGCGACGGGTTTCCGTCGCAATTGCGACGCCCGTGCGTGGATTAAAAAAAAAAAATTAATTTAATACATTGCTTATGAACCACATTAATGCTTTTTTCTTTCAACAAATGAGGACAGCCACTGTAAAGACAACATGATAATGTACACTCACTGTAAGGACAGTCACAAATGAGGACATCTCACAGTGACTGTCCCTAGTGTAATTGCCACTTGAATGTATTGCTATTCAGCCACATTAATGCTTTTCTTCTTCAACAAATGAGGATAGTCACTGTAAAGACAACATGATAATGTACACTCACTGTGAGTGTACATTATCATGTTGTCTTTACAGTGACTATCCTCATTTGTTGAAGAAGAAAAGCATTAATGTGGCTGAATAGCAATACATTCAAGTGGCAATTACACTAGGGACAGTCACTGTGAGATGTCCTCATTTGTGACTGTCCTTACAGTGAGTGTACATTATCATGTTGTCTTTACAGTGAGTGTACATTATCATGTTGTCTTTACAGTGTCAATATATGCATTATTACTTAAACTGAAGAGTACTCTAAATAATATGTCATTGTGGAGTTCTGATTGCTTCCAATTTGATATACGCTTGTTCTACTTATGTATCCAGCATCATGTAAGAAAAGTTGATGCTTTTAAATAGATTCATTTAGCCATGAAATGCCTGTGCATGTTACATACAAGATTCCAAGGCCCAAAACTGATTACTCATTATAATTCATGTACAGAATGATAATCAACCACAACGAGGCATGCGTAGGCGCTGCTTAGATTTTGAGGCATCAGAAGCTCGTAGAAGAAACTTGACCAATGGCTCATGGAATGCAACAAACTTATTGCCTAAAACAGGAGCATTGGTAACCACAGATGATGGTTTTGAAAAGAACACTTCACCATCAATGTCACGTGAGGGAACTGCAATTTCTGATGGCAAGTAACTTGTAGTATATAAGAGAGATGCAGGTACAGATGCTGGGAATACATTGCTAATGAACCACATTAATGCTTTTTTCCTTCAACAAATGAGGACAGTCACTTTAAAGACAACATGATAATGTACACTCACTGTAAGGATAGTCACAAATGATGACATCTCACAGTGACTGTCCCTTGTGTAATTGCCACTTGAATGTATTGCTATTCAGCCACATTAATGCTTTTCTTCTTCAACAAATGAGGATAGTCACTCTAAAGACAACATGATAATGTACACGGGCTGTAAGTGTACATTATCATGTTGTCTTTACAGTGACTGTCCTCCTTCAAGTGGCAATTACACAAGGGACAGTCACTGTAAAGGCAACATGATAATGTAGAGAAACGTTGTCATTTGTATTTTCAACAGTGCCGAGAGAGATTCCCTCCGCGAAATCACAGCTACAATTTCTGAGTACGTTGGGTTTATTTTTCTTTTGCCATTATTATGTAATCTGGTATTCAGCTGTTACAGAGCTAAAATACCCAGAAATGAGGACATATCTGTGTTGAATTTATTGTTAGCGGCTCTGGTTATTTAGAAGTTTAATTTTATTTGTTCATCTTTCAAGCACAAACATTTTGTGGACCGTAACATCTTCATTGTTTCGGGTATGCAATGAAACAGCCGTAACTTACAACTACCTTCACGGTACTTGTGTACATTATCATGTTGTCTTTACAGTGACTGTCCTCATTCAAGTGGCAATTACACAAGGGACAGTCACTGTGAGATGTCCTCATTTGTGACAAGGACAGTCACACAAGGACATCTCACAGTGACTGTCCCTTGTGTAATTGCCACTTGAATGTATTGCTATTCAACCACATTTATGGGCCCGTTTGGACCCCAGCACACAGTAGCATCTACAGAGAAGAATATCCCAGGTGTAACAAGTTGTAAGAATATACCAACAGTTCTAAGAAGTTCCCTAGCACATAGTAGCATCTACAGAGAAGAATATACAACATGAGGGCAGCCACTGTAAAGACAACATGATAATGTACACTCATTGTATGTGTACATTATCATGTTGTCTTTACAGTGACTATCCTCATTCAAGTGGCAATTACAGAAGGGACAGTCATTGTGAGATGTCCTCATTTGTGACAAGGATAGTCACACATGAGGACATCTCACAGTGATCGATTGTCCCTTGTGTAATTGCCACTTGAATGTATTGCTATTGAACCACATTAATGCTTTTCTTCTTCAACAAATGAGGACAGTCACTCTAAAGACAACATGATAATGTACACTCACTGTAAGGACAGTCACAAATGAGGACATCTCACAGTGACTGTCCCTTGTGTGATTGCCACTTGAATGTATTGCTATTCAGCCACATTAATGCTTTTCTTCTTCAACAAATGAGGATAGTCACTCTAAAGACAACATGATAATGTACACGGGCTGTAAGTGTACATTATCATGTTGTCTTTACAGTGACTGTCCTCCTTCAAGTGGCAATTACACAAGGGACAGTCACTGTAAAGGCAACATGATAATGTAGAGAAACGTTGTCATTTGTATTTTCAACAGTGCCGAGAGAGATTCCCTCCGCGAAATCACAGCTACAATTTCTAAGTACGTTGGGTTTATTTTTCTTTTGTCATTATTATGTAATCTGGTATTCAGCTGTTACAGAGCTAAAATACCCAGAAATGAGGACATATCTGTGTTGAATTTATTGTTAGCGGCTCTGGTTATTTAGAAGTTTAATTTTATTTGTTCATCTTTCAAGCACAAACGTTTTGTGGACCGTAACATCTTCATTGTTTCGGGTATGCAATGAAACAGCCGTAACTTGCAACTACCTTCACGGTACTTGTGTACATTATCATGTTGTCTTTACAGTGACTGTCCTCATTCAAGTGGCAATTACACAAGGGACAGTCACTGTGAGATGTCCTCATTTGTGACAAGGACAGTCACACATGAGGACATCTCACAGTGACTGTCCCTTGTGTAATTGCCACTTGAATGTATTGCTATTCAACCACATTTATGGGCCCGTTTGGACCCCAGCACACAGTAGCATCTACAGAGAAGAATATCCCAGGTGTAACAAGTTGTAAGAATATACCAACAGTTCTAAGAAGTTCCCTAGCACATAGTAGCATCTACAGAGAAGAATATACAACATGAGGGCAGCCACTGTAAAGACAACATGATAATGTACACTCATTGTATGTGTACATTATCATGTTGTCTTTACAGTGACTGTCCTCATTCAAGTGGCAATTACAGAAGGGACAGTCATTGTGAGATGTCCTCATTTGTGACAAGGATAGTCACACATGAGGACATCTCACAGTGATTGATTGTCCCTTGTGTAATTGCCACTTGAATGTATTGCTATTGAACCACATTAATGCTTTTCTTCTTCAACAAATGAGGACAGTCACTCTAAAGACAACATGATAATGTACACTCACTGTAAGGACAGTCACAAATGAGGACATCTCACAGTGACTGTCCCTTGTGTAATTGCCACTTGAATTACACAAGGGACAGTCATTGTGAGATGTCCTCATTTGTGACAAGGACAGTCACACATGAGGACATCTCACAGTGATTGTCCCTTGTGTAATTGCCACTTGAATGTATTGCTATTGAACCACATTAATGCTTTTCTTCTTCAACAAATGAGGACAGTCACTCTAAAGACACCATGATAATGTACACTCACTGTAAGGACAGTCACAAATGAGGACATCTCATAGTGACTGTCCCTTGTGTAATTGCCACTTGAATGTATTGCTATTCAGCCACATTAATGCTTTTCTTCTTCAACAAATGAGGATAGTCACTCTAAGGACAACATGATAATGTACACTCACTGTAAGTGTACATTATCATGTTGTATTACAAATGGACCTTATGTTGGTCGGGATATAAGTGCAAAAAAAAAAAGGAACGTTGTCATTTGTGTTTTCAACAGCGCCGAGAGAGATTCCCTCCGCGAAATCAAGCGGGTTATCATTTGTGTTTTGAACAAAGCGGGTTGTCATTTGTGTTTTGAACAGCACCGAGAGAGATTCCCTCCGCGAAATCAAGCGGGTTGTCATTTGTGTTTTCAACAGCGCCGAGAGAGATTCCCTCCGCAAAATCACAGCTACAATTTCTGAGTACGTTGGGTTTATTTTTCTTTTGTCATTATTATTTAATCTGGTATTCAGCTGTTAGAGAGCTAAAATACCCAGAAATGAGGACATATCTGTGTTGAATTTATTGTTAGCGGCTTTGGTTATTTAGAATGCTTCCCCACAATACTTAATTACACAAGGGACAGTCACTGTGAGATGTCCTCATTTGTGACAAGGACAGTCACACATGAGGACATCTCACAGTGACTGTCCCTTGTGTAATTGCCACTTGAATGTATTGCTATTCAACCACATTTATGGGCCCGTTTGGACCACGACACACAATAGCATCTACAGAGAAGAATATCCCAGGTGTAACAAGTTGTAAGAATATACCAACAGTTCTAAGAAGTTCCCTAGCACATAGTAGCATCTACAGAGAAGAATATACAACATGAGGGCAGCCACTGTAAAGACAACATGATAATGTACACTCATTGTATGTGTACATTATCATGTTGTCTTTACAGTGACTGTCCTCATTCAAGTGGCAATTACAGAAGGGACAGTCATTGTGAGATGTCCTCATTTGTGACAAGGATAGTCACACATGAGGACATCTCACAGTGATCGATTGTCCCTTGTGTAATTGCCACTTGAATGTATTGCTATTGAACCACATTAATGCTTTTCTTCTTCAACAAATGAGGACAGTCACTCTAAAGACAACATGATAATGTACACTCATTGTAAGGACAGTCACAAATGAGGACATCTCACAGTGACTGTCCCTTGTGTAATTGCCACTTGAATTACACAAGGGACAGTCATTGTGAGATGTCCTCATTTGTGACAAGGATAGTCACACATGAGGACATCTCACAGTGATCGATTGTCCCTTGTGTAATTGCCACTTGAATGTATTGCTATTGAACCACATTAATGCTTTTCTTCTTCAACAAATGAGGACAGTCACTCTAAAGACAACATGATAATGTACACTCACTGTAAGGACAGTCACAAATGAGGACATCTCACAGTGACTGTCCCTTGTGTGATTGCCACTTGAATGTATCGCTATTCAGCCACATTAATGCTTTTCTTCTTCAACAAATGAGGATAGTCACTCTAAAGACAACATGATAATGTACATGGGCTGTAAGTGTACATTATCATGTTGTCTTTACAGTGACTGTCCTCATTCAAGTGGAAATTACACAAGGGATAGTCACTGTGAGATGTCCTCATTTGTGACAAGGACAGTCACACATGAGGACATCTCACAGTGACTGTCCCTTGTGTAATTGCCACTTGAATGTATTGCTATTCAACCACATTTATGGGCCCGTTTGGACCGCGGCACATAGTAGCATCTACAGAGAAGAATATCCCAGGTGTAACAAGTTTTAAGAATATACCAACAGTTCTAAGAAGTTCCCTAGCACATAGTAGCATCTACAGAGAAGAATATGGGTCAACGAGGTTGACTTCAAAGCCATGCAATCTAATGGTAATAGTAATATCATAATTTGACATACTATCAGAAATACTTCCTAAATAGACTATTCAATCTTATAAGAGATGGATTCATGAGAACTATTATTTATGAAATATGAGTCAATGACTTTAATTAAAAAAATTACACAATCTAATTCTTGTAAAAATATCAAAATTTGACACATTGAAAATACCTTCCAAAAGTATCGTTAATTGATTAATATGAATCACTACTCATGAAATATAATTTTATAAACCTAATCTAAAAACTACACAATAAAAATCTTAATAGCAATATTGTAAGAAACTATTCCCAAAAGCAAGCCTAATAAAATTTGATGAAAATAATTTTTGTTTCACTCAACTTTGACATTCACAACTTCCTCTTTTATTATAATAAGAAAAAAAATGTCTTTTTAGATATACCTCATGAACCATACTCGAATAATCTATCATTTTTCTTCTCAAAAACATATTTGCAGAGCCTGCTTCTTTTACTTGTTTGTACTTTTATCTCTCTGATGGAAAGGGTTCCTTCAGGACACATTTTTCCAAGTTCACTGCTTGAGATATTTGAGGAGGGTTCCCCTGCTTGAGTATCCATCCAACCCATATTCGAGTAGTTCTACAATTGCACAGTCTAAATTAATAATACTGACAATTGAATGACGAATGATGATACATAGAATTGATATAAACTAATCCTAAAAACACTAAAACATTATTAATATATTTATATTTCATAAATAAAATTGATATAAAATATTTGGAAAGATACATTAAAAAATAGAAAAACAGTAATTTATAATAGAAGGAAACTTAAATTGCTATTTAAAAAAAAAACAAGAGTCTTAAATCTTATCATTTTGTTTCATTATCATCCATAAGTACACACCTCTAGCATAATAATTATATTTTACCACCCATAAAATGAAAAAAAGATTTTCACAAGAGAAATTGAAGCTAGATTATAAAAATGAACCATCTTATTGGAAACTGGAACTGTTATCATACCCAAAAGGACTACAAAATTTCACCTTATCATACCCAGATTGTTGCTTTGCCTGGCGGAGGGAAATTTGATCAGTAAAATTGACACAGAGTATGTTGTCTCCATTGTCATGCTGGATAACAAAACACCAACTTTAATGGGCATGTACTGTCCCTTGTGTAATTGCCACTTGAATGCATTGCTATTTGATGCAGGGGCATCCCTAATGCAAGCCAAAGACACCATGATTGAAGGAAGTTGCCATGAAGCCAAGGAGTCAAATCCTATCAATTGGAACATAAGATTTTCACCTTGGAGCTTTGAAGGATTGACTGGTGAAAGGTCCTTTTGATTGACAAATCAGAGTCTTTTTGAATGACAAATCAGAGTCTTTTTGAATGACAATAAATTAGAATAGGAGTTTTAGATGTTTTCTTGGTTTGTAATAAATATTAAGGATTGATCTTATCTCCTTATAAACATCCACTTGTTGGACACAAGACCCCTTGGTGACTTATAAACCTTTGGCATCTTTTGAGTCCTTGGATGAAATGAGCATAGTAAGTGTTTATTAGGTGTCTTTTAGATGTTGTTAAGAAGTTTGAAGGTCCAAAATAACTTTAATAAGGTTCCTAAAGTTTCACAACACATTTTTAACCTTCTCGGCAAAGTTGTTTGCAAAGTTGTAATGCAACTTTAAAAGTTGCTTAGCAAAGTTGACATTTGTTGGATAAACTGTTCTAACCACCTAGATGGTTGAACCAACGTTTGGAGAGCCTATTTTAGGCTTCAAATGGTCGAAGACAGACAGAGAACCAGTATTGTAATCATTTTGCTTTCATAAAAAATAAAAATAACCCTGTTTTAGTGCATTTCTGGTGAAAAACGAACTCTGTACGGCTGTACGGATGGTGGTTGGATGATAAAATTTGCCTGGAAGTTGTAATAGTGACATCTGATGCTTTGGAAGTTGGTTTGATTGATTCTCTTTGTTTTATATCTAAGTTATTTCAAATTTTCTGTGCATTGTTTACAAACCCTCATTTTCAGGGTTTGACTGATGTAAAGACCTTAACTCACGTTTCAACCATTGGAATTCCTTCTTCCTTGGTGGAATGAGAGTTAAGGATGTATATTTGTATATTCTAAAAGCCCTGACTACTCTGCATCACTATTGAACCACATTAATGCTTTTTTCCTTCAACAAATGAGGACAGTCACTGTAAAGACAACATGATAATGTACACTCACTGTAAGGATAGTCACAAATGAGGAAATCTCAGAGTGATTATCCCTTGTGTAATTGCCGCTTGAATACATTGCTATTGAACCACATTAATGCTTTTTTCCTTCAAGTGGCAATTACACAAGGGACAGTCACTGTGAGATGTCCTCATTTGTGACAAGGACAGTCACACATGAGGACATCTCACAGTGACTGTCCCTTGTGTAATTGCCACTTGAATGTATTGCTATTCAACCACATTTATGGGCCTGTTTGGACCACAGCACACAATAGCATCTACAGAGAAGAATATCCCAGGTGTAACAAGTTGTAAGAATATACCAACAGTTCTAAGAAGTTCCCTAGCACATAGTAGCATCTAAAGAGAAGAATATACAACATGAGGGCAGCCGCTGTAAAGACAACATGATAATGTACACTCATTGTATGTGTACATTATCATGTTGTCTTTACAAGGATAGTCATTTGTGACAAGGATAGTCACACATGAGGACATCTCACAGTGATCGATTGTCCCTTGTGTAATTGCCACTTGAATGTATTGCTATTGAACCACATTAATGCTTTTCTTCTTCAACAAATGAGGACAGTCACTCTAAAGACAACATGATAATGTACACTCACTGTAAGGACAGTCACAAATGAGGACATCTCACAGTGACTGTCCCTTGTGTGATTGCCACTTGAATGTATTGCTATTCAGCCACATTAATGCTTTTCTTCTTCAACAAATGAGGATAGTCACTCTAAAGACACAATGATAATGTACACGGGCTGTAAGTGTACATTATCATGTTGTCTTTACAGTGACTGTCGTCCTTCAAGTGGCAATTACACAAGGGATTTGTGTTTTCATTTGTGTTTTCAACAGCGCCGTAACCCTCCGCGAAATCACATCGGGATATAAGGGCAAAACAAACAAGAACGTTGTCATTTGTATTTTCAACAGCGCCGAGAGAGATAAACAAACTTAAAACTCAGACTTAAGAAAGATGAAGGCAATGCTTCAAAAGGCCGATGCCCTAAATACGGGAAAACACAATACCACCATTAAACGATGCCCTAGTCACCGTATCAATGCTGCCAGCTCCGTACCAGTATGCTGACTGCTCACTTTCATCCTGTGATAAAGGTAACTTCATTAATCATACTTGAAATGGCAGCATACGACCTAAAGCTGATGAACATTTATAAACTAAAAGTTTAAAACTACAGATTACAAATGTAGTAGTTTCATACGAAAAGAACTTGATGTCTGAAATTTACCATTAGAAGTATCCAAAGGAATACCACAGTACTGTTGAACTTGGAGAATCGGAGATGATCTACACAGCAAGGTTCAATAGCTGTAAGGACTGTTACACCATCTTTAGCATTTGAATACATTTTCTCCTTGGCTTCTGGTGGATCCTCAAAGACCCCCAATGACGTTTTCCCTACAATTATCAATTGTTTGTCAATATGAGATATTAATAAATAAACATTAATCACAATATTAGGCAAACAATGTTCTTGATGTCTGAATCTAAATCACAGAAAGCTCTAATAAAGCAGTTCTCAGTTTCACATTAAACTAAGTTTCAATTTCAAATGGTTATAATAATTTTTGCAAGTTATAAGTAGCTGGTTACAGTATATGACATAAAAAGAAAAAAAATCATTTCTATTCTTTTCTTCTTTTTCTCTTTCAACGAAGCTTTTGCACCACACAAATGCATACCAAGAATTTCTCAGGAGGTTTCAAGACCATTGCATACCAAACTTCTTCTCTGTAGATGCTACTGTGTGTCGTGGTCCAAACGGGTCCAAATAGACCTAGTGACTCTAGTAGGTCTCCAAAACCTGTTCTGCAGCAATAACTCTTCAATTTGACAAAGGACCTTATGAACTTATATGTTTTTTGAGTACCCTTTTTGATGTTCTAACAATCCTCCAACTCCCAGACCTTGACTCCACTCCAGAGCATATCAATGTCCTTATTGAGTCCGCAGACCTAATGCATGCCTTTGGGTGTGGGTTCCAAAACAAGGCATTGAAAATGGGTGCATGAAACCAAGATCAGAGTTTGAAGATGTCCACCATGCTCTAAAGATCTAGATTCAACAAGGTTTGAGGTCCTTTACTTGCCGCTACCCTCTGATCTTGCATAATCCATCAACTCCTAGTCAAGAACATTGAGATTCTTGACCTAGGGCTTGCTCTTGAAATTCTCTGGCTTAGTATCCTGTTCCAAAGCTTTTAAAATATGAAAATAAACCCCCTTAACTTGCATTTTACAAAGAACAGAGGATATCCTATGGTTTATTTGCAAGTTAAGGCCATTTGAATGCAATAACCCAAAAAATGAGGGTTTGACAGAACAACAGATAAGAAAAAGGAATAACTTTGATATAAGGTGTCTTGAATCTACCAAATAAACTCTCAAAGCATAAGATATAAATACTCTAACTTCCACACTGGTCTGCCCTCCCTTTCACATCCGTACACTGTACAGTGCTTGAAGGAAATGCACAAAAAAGGCTCTGAAATAGTGGCTCTATCTGACAGAGAGTCCATGCTAGGCTTCATGACTAACCTAGAGCACATTCCTTGTTATGGAGGAAGTTTGAATGGTGAAGAACTTATGGAATGGATAGAGGACCTAGATAACCATTTTGACTACAAGTATCTTATTAATAACCATTTTGACTACAAGTATCTTATGGATAGAGGACCTTGATAACCATTTTGACTCATTTAGTATCTTATTGAGCTTCACTTTGTTTCGAGAATATAGTTTAATATTCTCTACTAAACAGGGCCAACCACGTGAAGGTGGAAGCTCATTTGGCCCCACCCCCCTCCCCCTAACATCACTCTACATTCCCCGTTAACATCTAACATTCATTCATTCTTTCAATTATTAATAAAATGTAACATTCAATCAATATCACATGATAACATTCATTAACACATTAGATTCGTTAACACACAACATTCATCAATATGAAAATAAACACATAATTCATGAACATTCATTAGCACATAATTAAATTCATTGAGACATAAAATTCAGTCATTATCAATTAAGGTATTTAGATGACAATCATTTCTTTTTTCTCTTTCTAATTTTTTTTTCTATGTAAGCTCTAAGAGGAGCATCAGTGTTATCATCAATACCCCCCTCATCAGTTGTTTTGTTCTTTGTTCTTGATGATCTCAAATTCCTATGCTGCTGCAAAGGGGGGTCCTCTACAATAACAAATAAAAGAGTTAAATTTAAAATATTTAATTATAATTGTTACAAGTATTTAATTATTTTAAAGAACATAACTGTGGCGCTCTTTAATTACCTGATCTGGCCACATCATTTTGTCTAGACTCAACCTCAACATGCTCATGAGCACCGACCCCTCGATCCTCTACAGTTGCTATACAAAATGTTACATTAATCCAAACACCAATTGTAATTACATATAAAAATTTTAATAGCAAATGTATACCTCCACCACTAGGATGCACATCATGCGAACCTTCATTATGCATAGATTGTGTAGAAGGATTGTCAGGCTGCATTCCAATATCCTACACATTGTTATCATTGCTTTCTTAAAACAGATATACTCACTTTATATTAGAACTTAACATCAAATAGACTAATTGGTAAAGTATTCAATTTGAAATAAATTTCATTTAGCTTATTTACCTGTGGCTCAGATGCATCATTATTTGAACCTTGCACACTGATTTCAGCTCATAGCCGTTCAGCCACGGCTCTATAGCCTTGTTGGAAGCCAATTCTCTTGTCCTCTTCTGTGAGGCATCTATTGAACTCTGACCCCTACATTTTTTCTTGGTATGGTGAATTTTACTTGCATTGTTTGATCAAAAAAAATTTCCTTGCAATATATAAAAAAATTGATACAAGTTTTCATTTACTAATACTTACAACTCGTGCTTGAAGTTTGGAAAAACCACCAGAGCCGAGCTTGTGTGTCCCGTGCTTTTCTAATCTTGCCTTTGTTGCCTTTGATGTGTCAGGCAATCTATGAAAAGTTTGAAATATGTTAGAGACCAATATAGGAAAAATTTAGAGGTTAATTAGTACATAATTACATTCTCAAAAGTATCACATACCTTGCTCTACTCTCTACTGGCGTAATTCCTTTTTTCATGTCGGCTTTATACTTTCCATCCAAAATCAAACCCTGCCACTCAGCCTCAAGAACACAGGGCGGACGCTCGTGCCTTGGGTTAACCTCTAAATATTTCCTGTACTGGTCCCTAATATACTTCAAACATAAACCAGCTCTTTCAAGGAGCTTGTTTCTCTCGAATGCACAAGGTCCAAAAAGCTGGGTCATACTATCTACAAGATCATCCTTCAACTTTTTATCTTGGTTATTCCACCTTTTAAGTAAAAAAAAACATGTTAGACTCATAAATGAAGAGAAGCTACCTTTAATATAGTTCAAGAAATTGATGAAAAGGAAAACTATTCTAGCAATGATATGAAATCAAAATAGTGGTTTGGGGTTTTAGTTAGGATATGATTTTCCACCATGTACGTATGGTGGGCCCGAATATCCGCAAACACTCATCACCAAGTTTTCGCCAAAAAATATCATTCCCTACAAAATAATCATGGGATCATTAGTCGATGAAGAGTGATCAAAAACTAAATTACTATTATATCACTATAGAATAATAATAACTTTAAAGTACCTGGAAGTTTGGATACTTTTAAGGGAACGCCTTCATCGTCGCTGATGATCAATACGCAATCCTTCACCGTTCCCGTACTAGGAACACAGGAACATCCAGGAAATGATGTTGCATCGGGACTTGTTGCATCTCCTATTGCAAAAAATGAAAACCATTATCAAATGCCTCCAAGAAATAATACTTCAAGGGAAATAAATTGGTGCAGAGCACCCATGGCACAAACACAATCAAGGGATCTACATCGTAAACACATAACACTTAAACACATAACAAAAGAGAGAAAAAGAGGGATTTGTGTACCAGTAGATGGTGCAACAGTTGGTGCATTTAGGCTGTGTGTTGTTGACATGGCAGTCGGCAAGACATTTGTGGCTGTCCTGGATGGAGGCGGCGTTGTCATATCATCATGGAAAGGAGCTGAAGAATAAAATTGTTAGAGCATGCATAAATATAGAACGCGTGGACTAGCATGGACAAGATTGTTAGAGCATTAAAAAAAAAGATTGTTCGAGCATGTATTGTCAATGATTATGATCATTCCTATATATATTCAGTGGAAAACACAAGTGGGGAATGGAACATGTGATCTACCTGAACCACTTGCAATACCGGCCTCATCATGGGAATGGGGTTCAAAATTACGCAAATAACTCTGTAAAGACAATGCATCCATATTTTAATTAATGTCATAAAAGAGCATAACATAAAAACCATTATTGAACTCTTGTAATAATTAAAAATTTCATTAATACTTACTTTAAAGTTTTCAGAAGTGCGCAACAACTCAGCTGCCCTGTCTTTTATTTCCTGAGTCTGAGGATGTATGGATACCAAACGTAGAAGTTCTTTCCCAATTTTCTTTAGCATCTTTTTAATGGAACCGATCGGGTCATCGGTCTCTGCTAAATCAATAAAAAAAGGGTCCACAAGGGGGGACTCCTGAGGGACTGCAGGTTGCTTTCCCTCTCTCCGACCACCGGCCCTCTATGACAACAATAGTATTAGTATTATCAAAATTACTCCAAAACAATGAAGAAAATAACATTAAAAAAAATAACATTTTGCTTCTATCTAGTTTGCACAATTACAATGAATTTTACCTGCTCATGTGTAGATGAGCTAGGAATATCGTCACCATCACCTTCGGGCGGTCGCTCCATATTGTGCCCCTGTGTCAAAGATCAAGTATAAAAATGTTAGCCAAAAATTTAATAACTAAATGGTATGTTGGAGTCATTGATTAGAAGTTGGTTTAATAGTATGTACCACCCCCATGATAGTAGCCTCGTTTGTATCTATGCGGTTCAAATTGTAATCAATAAGCAGCTCTTCCCCTGCACGTATTGATTTTATCGCACAGATGAATACACGATTTCCCTCGCGCGCCTCAAATATGCAATTGGGTTGCTTTATAGTTGACCCAGGTCGTGTACTATTTATAAAACCCGCAATATTCCCTGTTGCTTTTGGCCTTCCATCAATGTATATAGCCACACTTTTACTTTGATTATTGTCTTGCTGTTGTATATAATTTGCCGAGAGTGCATACCTACGCATACTTTTTTTATATTGAACAATATGCATCCAACTTTTGTAATCGTAACATGGTCCAACATACTCCATCAATTCAGAAACTTTGTTGTAAGACACCTTTATGCCATCCATAGAAAATAGGCCCAAACCATGTAATGATGATGGTGCTATGCAATATATCCTCTCATTAACACAAAAATCAATGTTTATTGGAGGAAGTTCCTTGGGTACCCAATGTTTCTGTAGATGTTGGTACCTCAAGGGCACCTCGATGTCACCTTTCGTCTCATCATCATAAGAACATGACCCCCCTTGAGCAAGGAAAAATTTCATGTGTTTATTGAATTTCCTTCTAGTCCTTTGACCTCTAGTTAATCTCCCTATTCTAGATAAACTGCATGTCTCACTTTCCTCTTCTATTCCTATATTTCCCTCACTCGAGGAAGACACTTCTGACAAATACCTATTTGCTGGTACCTGCAAATGGGAGAGATCTTAGAAGACATCAATCTTACTATTGATAAGTGTATTAAATAGACTTTCTATAAGGTGTATTGACTTATACCTGTCGATCCATGAGACTGTGCGGGATGCTCTTGAAAGGGGTTCAATTTCCTGCAAATGTAATTCAATTATCGTGAGAATAATCACATCATAATCATAATCACATCCATCATAAGCATCACATAAAAATTAAAAACATTAAAACGTACACATTATAACACTTATAGCTTTTAAATAGATAATGAATAAACTATGTAACCATTTAAGACAAATATATTTCTATCAAGAAATGAATATTAAATACATTAAGGATTGATGGCATACCTTTAAATTTCATCATCATCATCATCCTCATCATCATCATCATCATCATCATCATCATCATCCTCGTCATCGTCGTCATCATCATCGTCCTGGTCGTCGTCGTCGTTGTCGTCATCATCAACATCATCATCATCAACATCAACATCATCTTCATCATCATCATCAGTAGCAGCATCATAATCTTCTTCTTCTTCATGAAAATTTGTCTCAGGAACATCATCCAATAATTGTCGATCGTGATCATCATCTACATCATCTTCTACTTCTTCGGTATCTTCTTCTTCCATCGCATTATACTTTATCGGCCTTCCTCTCGGTTCATGTCTAACAACAAATGACCAACCCAGTTTATGTGAAACCTCTGAGTAAAATACCTGCTCACATTGGCTTGGAAGAACATAGGGCTCATCCCCAACTGGCTCAAACGACCTTGTATTAACCATTGTAAATCCATTATCATGTTCAATAACAGTTTTATTAGGATCATTTGGATTAAGTCGTAGCCTGTACCATTTGACAACGAAGAGTACTAATTTGAAGGAACTAAAGTCGCACTCAAGTATATCATCCAAAATGCCATAGTATTGATTTTTAGACTCTTGAGGATCTAAGTCATTTCTAGATGAAATATTAGTCACTTGAAAGACTGCAGTTATTCCAGAATCACAAGTTTTCTTCGTGTCATCCAACACTTTGACGCGAAATTTTTGACCATTACAGAACATACCCTTGTGGTGTTTAACCTGTAATAATATGTGAAACATGTCAAAATTATTATATCGTGAGTTGATAAACATACGGGTGATTAATAATTTTGTACGTACCTAGAAATCTCTTAAACCATATGCTAAATCTATTTCCCTTTGCGTAACATTAGAATCTCCATTACGATGAGCTTCTTTAACCAATGAAGATACACCTTCCCATGTTAATGTGTGACCAGAATGTTGACATCGTTCAATCCATACCGTCATCCAATCAAGATTGTTTGCAATATACAAATGTAGTGCATCCCACTCTCGAGCAACTGTACAAAAAAAAAATAGATGACTTACAACCGATTTATTTTGAAGATTAAGAAATAATTTATTACAATAACATCTTATAATTTATTACCTGTCACTTTCCTCAATCTACCTTTCCCCATCAAGTACTCCCCTTTGAATTTTTTAAAAGGGTCGAGATCCCAAATGCGATCTACATGGATATTTGAAGCAAACTTAGGAAGATATTCAGTAATGTACACCATAGTCTGGTATACCATGTATCCCTCTACCATAGAACCCTCAGGATGTGCTCTTTGTCGAACCAAAGCCTTCAAAGATTTCAAGTGCCTCTCAACCATCCACATTGACCTAGTGTGTGCAGGTCCACACAATTCAATCTCCTCAACTTGGTGTATGAGGTAGTGTTCTTGTGCATTGAAAAAAGTTGGAGGTAGACACTTTTGCATTTCACACAATAAATGAGGAATTCTTCTCTTCCAATAGTTTATATCTTCTTTATGGATTTCTTTAGATGACAACCACCTACATTAAGAGATTCAAGTCACAAAAAATATATAAATACGAGACTTTACAAAATAATATACAATAGATTACATAGCAAGAAAAACAAATCGCGAATATAATAAATATATACAACAAATTGAACAGATATTACTGCTTACCTCATGTATTTTCCAAGATCATATATCACTTGTTTGATGTTATTGTTGAAGTGCTCTGGGAGAGATAGAGGTAGCACGTACTGCAGTAATTATAAACCAATCATTTCATTATTTTCTAACATAACATAATGAATAGTACACGTAGTTTATGAATATATTGTAAATACAGAAGAACATAACTTACCTTGATGAAAGTATGCCAATCATGCGTTTTGAGCCCTGGCCCAAATTCACTTTTCTTTGATATGAGATTGCTTATGTTCCCAGCAAATCCTGTGGGAAATCGAATTTTTCGTATGACTTCTTTTATGGCATCACTTTGCTGCTCCGTTAATAACCAAGGAAGGGCACTTATAGTAATCTGATCTCTATTGCTATTTGAGTGAATGAAATTCTTCAGTGCATGATTGGATTCATGAATGTCATTACAAATTTTGACAATTTTTTCTTTGTCACGCCTTCCATCCAGTATTTTCCACAATGTCTCTGTTATATTCTTTCCAACATGCATAAGATCAAACAAATGCACAATTTGTAGGTCCTCGTAGTAGGGAAACCTACTAAATTGTCTAGGATAGCTTTTTAGTCCCTTTGGAAGGTTGTCAGTAGTGCCTTGACGACCTTCACGATCATCAATTACATAATTAGTAAACAAAAATCACAATAGAAATATATAAATTACAAACATAAACCATTAAGTGGAACGACATTACCTCGACGATTAATTCTATTATATTCCAACTTCCATAGGCGAGGTGTCATTCTTCGTGGCTTTGATGTAGTCTCTTCTTTCCCATTGAAAAGATGTTTTTCCATACTTCGATACTTATGATTCCTGTGGAGGAAGTGTCTGTACTCATCAAACACATGCTTTCCTAAACTTTTTGAATGACGAGATTTCATCTTTGGACCACAAACTGGACATGCAAATTTTCCCTTTGTTTGAAGACCTACAAGATAATGATATAATTGGATTATTAAATATGTTGATTTTTATAATTAGAATTATCATGCGCAACTTGAATTCACTATAACATACCACAAAAATGTGTTAGCCCTGGGGCATCATGTATTGTCCATACAAGTATTGCATGGAATTGAAATTGTCTTTGTCCTATTGGTCTAGACACGTCATACATAGTGACACCGTTCCATAACTCCACCAACTCGTCAATAAGAGGCTCAATATATACATTCATATCTTTAACTTGATATTTACCTACTTGAATGAACAGTAACATTACATAATTATTGTGACCATTTTACTGTAAGATTTGTAAGTACATGTAAATTAATAACTATCAAATGATAAAATACCTGGAACAATCATTGCCAACATAATGTGCTCCCTCTTTATTGACATCCACGGAGGAATGTTATTGTTGATAACAAAAATAGGCCACACCGAGCAAACAGATCTCATCTCTCCAAATGGATTGACACCATCCGCTGCCAATGAAAGCCTGAGATTACGAGGTTCTTCTTTGAAGTGTTGCCACTTTTCCTCTATGTGCATAAATGCCGAACCATCCGCAGGGATTCAAATAATGTCATCTCGACTTCTATTGTGTGCATGGTAATCCATAAATTGTGCCAAGCTAGTACACCTGAATAATTGTCGCATCCGTAGAATAATGGGGATGTAACAAAGAACCTTGTGAGGCACCTTTTTTGTTATTCGATCTGTTCGATATCTACTCGTATGACATACAGGGCATTGTGTTGCAAATTCATGTTCTTTATAATATATAATATGATCATTGGGACAAGCATGTATTGCTTGATACTCCATTCCAATATCTTTCATAATAGCAGATAATTCTCGATATGAGCGAGGTAGAATATTTGATGGTGGTAACAAAAACTCGCCTATCAATCTACAGCAAAAAATATAAGTTGTTAATATAAACAATATTAGTGGTACATTATTCACCCTTTGTTAACTATAAAGACATATATGACATACCTTAACATACGTGACATTGTTATGTTGGATAAACCATTCATAACCTTCAAGTTCAACAACAACAATACAGCAGAGAGAAGAGTTGTTTGGGAGTCTTTGTATAGGGGCTCGTATGCCTTCTCAAGTAGAGGTACATCAAGGCTATCATCATCATCATGATCAGATTCGCTTGGACTAAATGTGTCATGGATCAATGTATTTATACCATCATCTTCAATTGTGTTTTCTGGCGCATGATCGTCATCTTCCATGGGATCATTATCTTCACCTTGGATATTCGCACCCCCATGTTCCTCCATATCATGTACTTCCCTGGGGAGATCAACCTATATAAAATTGATTAACATAAATAAACCATGATCTTCAACTCATCATCAAGTGATTTCATATGTATATAAATTGTTAAAATGATATAATGAACAACTTACCAGTGGATGATAGTCATGCCCCCCTTCAATGTGACCATTCTCCCTACAATGTCTCTTAACTATTTTGATTAGCAATCTTCTACGGTTTAAGCCCTTACAAATTTTGCAGGGACAATAACATTTTCCATCACCTTTTCTTTTCAAGTTAGACCATAATCTAGCGATTGTCTCCCTATTTTGTTCTTCACTTATATTATCTGACATGATCGTTCTTCGCAGGAAGCAAAAATTGGGCTATGAAAACTTCGGTCTACAACTTTCAGTGACTAAGCAAAATTGTCAAAAGTACACAAAACATATAAGCTACAAGGCCTTCTTGCTTAGCTCTAGAAGCTCTCTAGCAATCAAAACATATAAGCTACAAGGCCTAACAGAAATTTCAAAACATATAAGCTACAAGGCAAGACATATTACATGACATGGCAAAAGGATTAAAATATACATTAGATTAAAAAATTTACAATTTTCAAACCTGAGCGCGCGGCTATAACTCGTGCAATGGTCTTCTTGCTTAGCTTTAGAAGCTCTCCAGCAGTCAAAACATATAAGCTACAAGGCCTAATAGCAATTTCAAAACAAGGGTCATCAAAAGAACCAAAAACAATGTGTGCAAACAATACCTTGTGAAGTGGTATAGACAATTAGAAGATGCTACTATGTGCTAGGGAACTTCTTAGAACTGTTGGTATATTCTTACAACTTGTTACACCTGGGATATTCTTCTCTGTAGATGCTACTGTGTGCCGTGGTCCAAACGGGCCCATAAATGTGGTTGAATAGCAATACATTCAAGTGGCAATTACACAAGGGACAATCGATCACTGTGAGATGTCCTCATGTGTGACTATCCTTGTCACAAATGAGGACATCTCACAATGACTGTCCCTTCTGTAATTGCCACTTGAATGAGGACAGTCACTGTAAAGACAACATGATAATGTACACATACAATGAGTGTACATTATCATGTTGTCTTTACAGTGGCTGCCCTCATGTTGTATATTCTTCTCTGTAGATGCTACTATGTGCTAGGGAACTTCTTAGAACTGTTGGTATATTCTTACAACTTGTTACACCTGGGATATTCTTCTCTGTAGATGCTACTGTGTGTCGTGGTCCAAACGGGCCCATAAATGTGGTTGAATAGCAATACATTCAAGTGGCAATTACACAAGGGACAGTCACTGTGAGATGTCCTCATGTGTGACTGTCCTTGTCACAAATGAGGACATCTCACAGTGACTGTCCCTTGTGTAATTAAGTATTGTGGGGAAGCATTCTAAATAACCAAAGCCGCTAACAATAAATTCAACACAGATATGTCCTCATTTCTGGGTATTTTAGCTCTCTAACAGCTGAATACCAGATTAAATAATAATGACAAAAGAAAAATAAACCCAACGTACTCAGAAATTGTAGCTGTGATTTTGCGGAGGGAATCTCTCTCGGCGCTGTTGAAAACACAAATGACAACCCGCTTGATTTCGCGGAGGGAATCTCTCTCGGTGCTGTTCAAAACACAAATGACAACCCGCTTTGTTCAAAACACAAATGATAACCCGCTTGATTTCGCGGAGGGAATCTCTCTCGGCGCTGTTGAAAACACAAATGACAACGTTCCTTTTTTTTTTTGCACTTATATCCCGACCAACATAAGGTCCATTTGTAATACAACATGATAATGTACACTTATAGTGAGTGTACATTATCATGTTGTCCTTAGAGTGACTATCCTCATTTGTTGAAGAAGAAAAGCATTAATGTGGCTGAATAGCAATACATTCAAGTGGCAATTACACAAGGGACAGTCACTATGAGATGTCCTCATTTGTGACTGTCCTTACAGTGAGTGTACATTATCATGGTGTCTTTAGAGTGACTGTCCTCATTTGTTGAAGAAGAAAAGCATTAATGTGGTTGAATAGCAATACATTCAAGTGGAAATTACACAAGGGACAATCACTGTGAGATGTCCTCATGTGTGACTGTCCTTGTCACAAATGAGGACATCTCACAATGACTGTCCCTTGTGTAATTCAAGTGGCAATTACACAAGGAAAAATCACTGTGAGATGTCCTCATTTGTGACTGTCCTTACAATGAGTGTACATTATCATGTTGTCTTTAGAGTGACTGTCCTCATTTGTTGAAGAAGAAAAGCATTAATGTGGTTCAATAGCAATACATTCAAGTGGCAATTACACAAGGGACAATGTCATGAGCCGTGACATATTGAACTTAGTATAATAATAAAATGATTAGATGATATATAATAATCTATTATTAACGGTATATAACAATAATATATAATTATTATCAAAAGATAATAATAATATATAGTTAGCATAATAAGTAATATGTTAATTAAATAATATTAAAATATTAATAAATAATATAATTATGATTATAATTATAATATAAATTAATAATAAATAATTATTAATAAATTATATACATTATATTATAATAATATATTAAGTAATAATATTAAATCAATTATTGATATAATAATTTTAATATATAAATAATATTAATAAACCTCTCAATATAAAACAATATGTTATCACTATAATAATATTTATTATAATATTATTAATATTACTAACATCATTAATTATAATATTTAATAATAACAATAACATTAATAATAATAATGATAATAATAATGTTTAAAGCAATATCGAATATCTGTAATCGATATACATCTACATTAAACATCTGCATTATCTATCACGATGAGGAACGAAGAAGTGATACAACAATCACTAGTCATTACACATCGATACCATGAGAGGATGATTAATGAACCAAATACTATGAAGTCAAGATCAACATGATATGAATAAGGGATAGGTCGCTATGGGTTTCAGAAGATGTATTGATAAGCAAGAAGGATAACCATTCATATATTATAAATAATCATTAATTGCACAAGTTTAGACAATGACATATCCGATAAAGCAATATCAAACATGAAGACCCGCTAGCAAATATGCACCATCACTTCCTATGTTATCATGACAATAACATAAACTAGATTGAATTCTACTATCTATATCAATAGACACCACATAGGAGCATATCGACTAAAGGATTGAAAGATTATCGATTGTCTGAGATAAACCACATCTTGTAGAAACACAAAAGCATCAGTGATTATATCACAAGCTATTGATGAATGAGGCATCAGTCATGGATAATAAGTACAATGTATCCTTAAGTATTAACAGGAATGGAAGTCAATTTGAAGATCAAACTCCATTACCAGCAATCAACCAATAAATGGACAATTATCAGAAAATGATATCGACTTATATCAGAGTAGAAAGATTGGATATCATCATAACAATATGGGATAAGGCAAGAGTTAATATCGATTGACTAAATACTAATGATAGTTAGACCAAACTAATACAAACACAATGGATGTTAACTACTGGTTGCACTACCAATTAGGGAAGATTACCTTCATAAAAAGATTTGATATTGAGTCAATCTGGGAGTTATCTATGATCAGAAAATAATGAAATAATATTATGTGAACTGTCGGATTATGGAAAGGTGTGCTTAACAAAGGGACATGGAGGAAGAAACAAGACACGTCTCATTCATAGCATCTCTTCATTTGTTAAAGACAATATAAGAATGCATTCTCGTCAGTCACTCAAGGCATCATTAGAACTTTATTTACTTATCCATATTTGGATATACTCAATAGAGCATCTGCCTTTGGCAGTTTGGTTTCAAGTTTATCATTGCAGATCAGAGACAACACCATGATTGCACAGATAGAAAGGATAGTCAGAAACAACATCAATATTTGAAGTTGCAAGCATATAATTCAGAATCTGAAATAGCAACATATCACTCATAGCGATATTACACATTTGCATAATTACATCATCATATCAGACACAGCAAATACATTGCTGTAAGCAATACTTATTGATTGTATATCGATATTGTTTATATCAGACATACCATCATTATACTATCACTATAAGTGATAGGAAACATCATATTCATAGCATATTTCATATCATTATATCCGACAGTGCTATTAAACATATTGGTATCAATATCATCTTGCACACATATTGTGATTGAATCTGAAATAGCGGTTGATATCTTAAGTAACCTCCATTACTTAGTTTAATTGTAAGTATCTGATAGAGTAAGTCTGAGAAGTGGAGTAATTGTTCCTGTTTTCCAAGTTAGCCAAAAAGGGGACATTACAGACAATCACGGTGAGATGTCCTCATGTGTGACTGTCCTTGTCACAAATGAGGACATCTCACAATGACTGTCCCTTGTGTAATTCAAGCGGCAATTACACAAGGGACAGTCACTGTGACATGTCCTCATTTGTGACTGTCCTTACAGTGAGTGTACATTATCATGTTGTCTTTAGAGTGACTGTCCTCATTTGTTGAAGAAGAAAAGCATTAATGTGGTTCAATAGCAATACATTCAAGTGACAATTACACAAGGGACAATCACTGTGAGATGTCCTCATGTGTGACTATCCTTGTCACAAATGAGGACATCTCACAATGACTGTCCCTTATGTAATTCAAGCGGAAATTACACAAGGGACAGTCACTATGAGATGTCCTCATTTGTGACTGTCCTTACAGTGAGTGTACATTATCATGTTGTCTTTAGAGTGACTGTCCTCATTTGTTGAAGAAGAAAAGCATTAATGTGGTTCAATAGCAATACATTCAAGTGGAAATTACACAAGGGACAATCACTGTGAGATGTCCTCATGTGTGACTGTCCTTGTCACAAATGAGGACATCTCACAATGACTGTCCCTTGTGTAATTCAAGCAGCAATTACACAAGGGACAGTCACTGTGAGATGTCCTCATTTGTGACTATCCTTACAGTGAGTGTACATTATCATGTTGTCTTTAGAGTGACTGTCCTCATTTGTTGAAGAAGAAAAGCATTAATGTGGTTCAATAGCAATACATTCAAGCGGCAATTACACAAGGGACAGTCACTGTGAGATGTCCTCATTTGTGACTGTCCTTACAGTGAGTGTACATTATCATGTTGTCTTTAGAGTGACTGTCCTCATTTGTTGAAGAAGAAAAGCATTAATGTGGTTCAATAGCAATACATTCAAGTGGCAATTACACAAGGGACAATCGATCACTGTGAGATGTCCTCATGTGTGACCTTTGTGAAGGCAAGTGCCAATTTGTACCCAAGTTACCAATATTGTGGCAAAAGTGGGAATGAAGCATTTAGGGGTCAAATTGGGCAAAGAAGTGTAGAAGTGGCCTATGTGAGGTCTAAATAGCCTAACTAAGTCATGGTTAGGGTCTTATGGTGTTTGAACAATAAGTTTTGAACCAAAATCCCAAAGGTTGTAACAAGTTGTCAATGTTGTCATTCACAACATTGACAACATTTGTGCAAGGGAGCATTTTCGAGTAAGATGGTTATGTAACTATATGAAACCATTGAATTAGGCATCAGATCAACTATAAGAGGCCTCCATCGATCTATGCAAAAGGTTGGGGGGAAAAACATTTGGAATTAAGAAGATTTGTAGAGTAACACGGTTTTAGTGAATTCTTGAGTTTTTTTGTTTCTTTGTTTTCAGTTGATTAATGGATTAGATAGCTCGCAGTGTCTATTGGAAAAGTTAGTACAAGTTGTTTTTTTATTCTGTGTTGTGTTTTTTTTGAGTTTTGAAGCATTCCAACTAGTTTTTTAATTCTTTTGTTAAGTACCCTATCATTGGTTTGAACCAGGCAGGTTGAACAAATGGAGTCTTAGCTCATCATTCCATTGTCAATTTTGTACGGGCTCTTGGAATGGGTGAGGAGACTCCATGTACTATATGTTTGGAAGGAGGGGCCCTGGGAAGCTCATTTTCTATGTTTGCAATGATGTCCTAGGTGAGTCAGTTGAGCACAGTTAGGGATGACAAATCATTACAAGAAGATTACAACAAGTTGAATGCATTGGTTGCTTCAACTAAAATCTCATGGAGAGGTAGACACACATCTAAAGAAGCCCCAAGTCAAATTAGAAGATTGGGTGAGTTTCTTTGGCTGCTAAGAAAACAAACTCTTAGTCAGACTGTCCAAGTTGTGTCAAAATACTTGTTTTCAGGCATGGCTGTAGCAGTTGGTGTACAAAAAATCTAGGAGGAGAAGACCTTAGATATCTTGGAGTTCTCAATAAAGGGCATCTGAATCCTAAGCCCTTTAGGTGGCTTAATATAAACAAAAAGGCTTGACAAAGGCCTAATTGCTAGCAGCCTATTTTTGGGTGCAATTGGCATGCATGGTTTGATGAACCGGATTGAAGTACTGATGAAAAGTATAGGTGAAGGAGTAATATTGAAACCAATAGAGGTCCTAGTGGCCAGCCTCTCCATGGAGTAAAGTTCTAGTTGAATGTGTTTCAATTTGTGAAGACAAGACTAGGAGTGTCCTAGTAGCTAGATTGGTATTGAGCAGAGTTCGTTGTATTTCTTGTTGGTGTGCACTAGTTGAAGGAGTGGGATCTTGGGTAGAGATACCTAAAGAGTGTAGGGATAGTTAAGTACCCTATCAAGTCAAAACATTGGCCTAAAGAGACCCTAGTGAAGGATAGGGAGTGAGCAAGACAAAGTGTTACATCAATTAACAAGATCATTTTTTGGTAATTGTGTACATTATCATGTTGTCTTTACAGTGACTGTCCTCATTTGTTGAAGAAGAAAAGCATTAATGTGGTTCAATAGCAATACATTCAAGTGGAAATTACACAAGGGAATATCACTATGAGATGTCCTAAGTGTGACTATCCTTGTCACAAATGAGGACATCTCACAGTGACTGTCCCTTGTGTAATTGCCACTTGAATGAGGACAGTCACTGTAAAGACAACATGATAATGTACACAAGTACCGTGAAGGTAGTCACAAGTTAGGGCTGTTTCATTGCATACCCGAAACAATGAAGACATTACAGTCCACAAAATGTTTGTGCTTGAAAGATGAACAAATAAAATTAAACTTCTAAATAACCAAAGCCGCTAACAATAAATTCAACACAGATATGTCCTCATTTCTGGGTATTTTAGCTCTCTAACAACTGAATACCAGATTACATAATAATGACAAAAGAAAAATAAACCCAACGTACTCAGAAATTGTAGCTGTGATTTCGCGGAGGGAATCTCTCTCGGCGCTGTTGAAAACACAAATGACAATGTTCTTGTTTTTTTTGCCCTTATATCCCGATGTGATTTCGCGGAGGGTTACGGTGCTGTTGAAAACACAAATGACAACGTTCCTTTTTTTTTTTGCCCTTATATCCCAACAACATCGCAATTGCAAGTTAGGGCTGTTTCACTGCATACCCGAAACAATGAAGACGTTACGGTCCACAAAATGTTTGTGCTTGAAAGATGAACAAATAAAATTAAACTTCTAAATAACCAAAGCCGCTAACAATAAATTCAACATAGATATGTCCTCATTTCTGGGTATTTTAGCTCTCTAACAGCTGAATACCAGATTACATAATAATGACAAAAGAAAAATAAACCCAACGTACTTAGAAATTGTAGCTGTGATTTCGCGGAGGGAATCTCTCTCGGCGCTGTTGAAAACACAAATGACAACGTTCTTGTTTTTTTTGCCCTTATATCCCGATGTGATTTCGCGGAGGGTTACGGCGCTGTTGAAAACACAAATGACAATGTTCTTATTTTGTTTGCCGTTATATCGTGATGTGATTTCGCGGAGGGTTACGGCGCTGTTCAAAACACACATGACAACGTTCCTTTTAAATTTTGCGCTTATATCCCGACAACGTCGCAATTGCGACAGTTACAAATGTATTGTCGTCGCAAATTGCGACGGTGTCGGGCTATATTTGAAAAAAAAAGAGCAAAACCACATGACATTTGCCTGCCGTCGCAAATGGCCATCGCAATGTCACCCCAAATGTATTAGTGTCCCTATGTAATACATGGAACCAATCAGAAATAGGGAAAGGTTAAGCAGAAAAATGAGATAATCTAGATTGTAGATCTTAAATCTTGGAGAAAGTTAATTGTCTATATAAGATGTGGTCTAAACCCTAAAACAATGTATGAGTGGAAGAAAGAGTGTGACATAGATAATATCTTTAGAATAGAGAAGTATTGTGATAAATTTCAGTGACTAAGTAGAACATAGGAAAGCAGTCAAGGGTAGAACATAGACATACTTGATAGATGAGATCAAATCTATACTGGAAGGAGAAGATCTGTAATCAACATCATAGTGCAAACTGAAGGATCAGGTACTAAGACATTTTAACAAGTGTATTAGGGTAAATCTTTGAACAAAGTGGTTTTGACAGACCTTAGTAAATCTCTTAATCGAGTGCTTACTTAGTTGTAAGTCTTAAATACTTTTGCAAGGTAGACTATATAAGTCTCAAGATCTTAACAAGGAAGGCCCCTCAAGGGTAGATCATATTTTGTGATCAAATTTGTAGCACTAATAGGCAAATGTTATACTGCAATAGTAAAGATTTGTGGGTGTCATCCCCACCCTAGTTTTACCTTTCAAGGGTTTCTGGGTAACCAAAATTACTGAGTTATGGTTATATTTATTTTCATGGTTGATGTTTAACTTATCAGATCTAATATACTGTTGAAGTTTTATGTAATGCTAGGCAAGGTTTCATTTATGTCAAAATGGATTTACCAGTGATATTTGATTCACCCCCCCCTCTCAGTATCACATTTTCCCAATAGATTTCCAACAATTGGTATCAGAGCATTGGTCTCTTATAGAATTCTAACCACTTGTGAGATAAAGATCTTGAGATGGAGGTTTATAAGTTGGGAAAAATCATAGAGAATCAGAAGATTGACATTCGGCTGGCATTAAAACAACTTGAAGTAGCCAAAGGAGAAATAAAGAAATCCTTAAGAAGAAGAAGAGAAATTTCTATTCAACAAAATGAAACACAATATCAAGAAGAAGATACTAATAGACTATTTGATAGTGGAAAATCTGTAGAAAGTGACAAAGCCATAAAAGAACTATTGAAGAAAAACAACATACTAAATGAGGACATCATAAATCTAAAGAGAGAGCAAGAAATTCAATCTATGAGGCTCTATGAAGTAGTTGAACAGAAAAAGAAAGTTGAAGAAGACAAGACAATGACCGAAGAATATAAAAGATAAATATCAATGAGACTTGATGAAATGACAAATGACATGCAAAGTTTTACAAACAATCAACTAGACATGGTAAATCAATTGCTACTAAATAATCAAGAATTGGGCAGGAAAGATGTGGAACTCACCAATATGATATCAGAAAATAATCAACTGGGGAATGAATTGAGAGTTGAAAAGGAAGGTAATTAAAGGATGAACAAGCCTAACAAAGCTATAAGATACTTTGAAGAGCTATTAAGGTCACCTATAAGATCTAGTGATACATCTAGACTTGGACTTAATGAGAAATCATCATCCACTGAGGAAGGAGAATCATCAAAGAGTGGAGAGAAAAGGAGTGCTTAACCAAATAACAACAAGCCTACATGTTATCACTGTGGAAAGCCAGGACATACAACCAACATCTATAGAAACAAACATGGTAAGTCTGATCCTAAACCAAAATTTAATGGACATTGTTTTAATTGTAAGAAAGATGGACATCAGGCACAATAATGCAGGACAATGATCAGTAATCCACCTACCTCACCAAAATTTCAAGGACATTGTTTCAACTGTCAGAAATATGGACATAAAGCATTTGAATGTAGATCAAAACCCAAATGGTCATCAAATCAATAGACTAATTCACCTAAGAAGGGTAACACATATAATTGTCATTACAACACTTGGTACAGTTGTCATTACTGTGGAAAATATGGGCACATTGGAGCAAATTGTCCGAAGACACATTTTAGGGGTAAATCCAAGAGTTGGATGAATGGAAGTGCGGTATGATATAAATGCAATAAGATAGGACATCTAAAGAAAGATTGTAGAACACCCATACCGAGCAATGACCAAAGCAAGAATGAAGAAATCATTGAGAAAATGAGAAATTAGATGAACAAAACTTGGAAGAAGAAAGAAGAGGGAAGCAATAGTGAAGCTAGTGCACCTAAGGTCACCTAATCCAATGGATCAAGTGATCACACCACTTCAAACTAAGAAAAGAAGGTATGTATGGAATTGAGTCCTATAATGTTTTAATCTTACATCAGCTCCTAACATATATTGAGAAAAAGTCCATATCTAGTGCATAGATTAAGATGCATTAGAACATATTTGAGAAAAGTGCAACAATTCATATTTGATGTTGAGCATCGATATTTTAGTCTATAGTGACTAAGTCACTAATGTTTTTTGAGTACCTATGATAGCTTAGATATGATGTACACTGAGTTGTAACTGAATGGTTGTATCGACCGAGCTTATGTTATCTGAGTTTAACATGAGATTGCAGAGACAGTTGTATCTCACCTAGAAAGTGTATGGATCATTAAAGAATCCCTAATTTGACCTTTTGAAGTCTATAAAGTGGGAAGTTACCATTTATTTCATTTCACTACGAATTGAGAATTTCTAAGAGTAATTCAGAGAGCGAGTAACCAATGTGATTAGTGCTAAGTATGATTTTAGAAATCTTTACAACGTGCCATTGGCAAAATCATTTGAAGAACACTTGTGCAAGGTACTTTACCGAGTAAAATATTTTCAATACTTTAATCCTTAAATTGTGAGACATGGCATCATTATCATCAGTTGCGATGAAGAAGAAAGGAAAGGAGGTATTTAATGTTCAATTAGTGAAGAACGAGGCATGTAAGCCACAAAAGTTTCAGGTTGTTCTAGAAAGTGCGATCATGGGAGATCTGACTGGAGCATTGTCATCAATTCTAAAGAATGTTCTAATGATAAATGATATCTGGTCATGTTACATGTGCAAGATTGGAGAAATTGGTGATTATGAACTTAGAGAAGCATATGAGAAACTATGCAGTAATGGGGTGTTGAAGCCGAAACACCAGAAGGTTTTCGAGCAAGGGTTAGTTCATGCCCTTGACTTTCTACAAAATTTCAAAGTAGAATGGATCAAGATTGTACTGAGCAGGGTACATGACATGAAAATATGGCTGGAGGATGAACCAATCCAAATAACCAAAGACATGATTCATTGGGTAACTAGATACCCTAAACTCCCTAGAAAGAAAACTATGAGATGTCAAAGAAAAGAGGAAATTTAGGAAAATACATAGGTAGTATGGAACAAGTGTGGCATGACTATTTCTACTATCACCAACCCAAAAATTGAGTTTTCAGTAAGGGTGATAGCACACAAATTCTATCAGTCAAGTCAGTTGGATAGTGTCCCATGCATGGCAGTGGACCAAGCTTGGAAAATAATTAAGAAGGATCACACCTATGACCTTACTGACCTCCACCTACAATCTTACTGAGCTCCAACTGACACAACTTTCTGAGAATCTTACATCAATCTAGAAAGTAAAGAATTCAATGTGTAAGTTCGGTTCCTTACTTGTTTGTATATTCTTTTATATTTAGAAAAGTTTTCCTACTGTTGGGGGCATAGTACGAGATAAGAATAGGCTAGTGACAACTCAGATAAATGAGTTTGTTAGTCAAATGGGTGATAACTTTGAAAGAAATATGGAGAATTATTTTGTAGAATTTAAGAAGAAAATGAGGAAGAGAAGAAGGATTCCTGTATCCCTAGTAGAAAAATACAAACATGGCATATGCTTCCTAGTTGACACTGACCTCACATATGATCAAACTATAATAAAGAGGGTATCATGGCTAATTCCATTACCTTATGAAGTGAACATTGATGAAACTACATCAACAATCATATCCTTTTTAGCCAAGGAAGTTGATAAGAAGGCTACCTACTTTGGAACCTATGAGGAAGTGAAGGCTAAGATAACCATGGGACTAAAGTCTGCTACCATGGAGAGAAAGAGGAAAAGATAGTGGAAAACATAGAAAAGATGATAGGAGAAAGAGAGGAAGATGCACCTCTAGAATTGACTCAAGGATTAGGAGAAGATAAATCAAGTGAATCTAGTGAAAGTGAAAAGGAGGAGAAAGTAGTAGAGAATAAAGGAAAGAAGGCACCAGTTGCTAAGCCTATGAGAAAAACAATACAAAAACCTAAGTCTATCTCCTCACCTATACATAGGCCAAGAACTAGGGTAGTCTCTACAACTGTAGCTACCGAGCCTCAAAAGAAAACCCCTGCATCAGGGAAGAGAAAAATTGTTCAGCCTAAGGTAGTGTCGAGCCAGTTGAGGAAGAAGCTGAGAAGAAAACTTATTTTGGATAAAGATGATGAGGAAACTAAAAGTGATGAGGAAACAAAGAAAAAGGCACCACTACAGAGAAACACAATGACTATAGATGAAATATTCCACAACATCAAGAGCTCTGCTGGCCTAGTAGGCTTCAAGCAAGTAAAATTTGAAAAGATGAGTATAGAGGACAAGGAAAAAGTTGAAGCAATGATTGAGATTCTCTGTACATTCAAGATGATACTACTTCAAATGGATAATTTGATCCTAATGAGTTATACCAGAAGATAGCACATAAATGGGAATATGCCCTTATAACAGAAAAGGAAATTAGGGAAAGCACACTAGCTCAAGTCACACCAGACTTGTCCCCTATTAACATTCAGCAATACATTGATTAGTATAGGAATAGATTCATTCCTAAGCTCTAGGCATACTCTATTCTTCAACACAAGGTTGAAGATATTGTTCAACAAAGTCTCAAGGTATGGAAGATATTTTTTGATCTTATAATTGATAAAAGCACACAACAAGAAGCTAGCACATCTAAGGGAGTTGAGATAGATAATAAAGAAGATGTTAGTGAACCTCATATTCATGAGGAAGAAGCTCAGAAGACCGAGGAGAATAGGAAGACAACCAAACCAAAATAACTATTGTTGACATCACTAAGGACACCCCGGTGAAAACTCATGTGTTGACCAAGGAAGAAATTCAAGCTGAGGCAACCAAAGATACATCTTTTCTGGGTAGTAATCCTGTGTTATTACAAGTACTAGACTATCCAAAGATTGAGGATTCATCAACTGTTAAATTTACCTCTTCCAACCCACACAAAGCAATAGTTGATATGCTAGCCGGTCATGATACTAATACTGAGGAACAAGACAAGTCGGTACTTACACCTATGTCTACATCTATCGAGGAGTCAAATAAAAGGAAAGCATAACAATCTTCATTGGTAATAGTAAATCTTCATATGGAGGAAAAGGAACTAGAAAAGAAAGAGACATGAACTGAAATAGATACTCAAGAGCCTAAGGAGAAAGAGGTAATAAAAGCTCTTGTACAGATGCCAAGTGGAACAACACCTAAGAAAAAGTCACAAAAAAAGAAGGTAAAACCTCCTACCCCACAGGTGACACTCAAGAAAGTTATTGTGATTCCTAAATGGGACACAACTAACTTATCCTATGAACATATGCAAATTTTTCAAGATCTACTAAAGAAGAAGAGAAAATAGGAAGAAATGAGAAGGGAACATCAACAAAATAAAGTACTTCATTAAATCAAAGGTATATTTATTGATGCTTTTGAAATGACTGATGTTAATGACTTTGACCCTATACTAGAACAACTTGTTCACATTGTCAAGAAAGTGACTGATAATGAAAATGAGGCGAATGATAAGTTGTTGCAGTGGTCAAAAAGAAATTTTGAGACCAAGGTACTTAATAAGGTCTCTACTGATATAGCAGTGAAGCAGGTAGAGCTTTCTACCTTAATAACCGATTCAAAAGAAGTTGTCCAGAATGCACAATCTTTATTCAAGAAATTGTGTGATGTAGAAATATTCACCAAGGACAACCAAGAGTAGGTCGATAAGCTATAACTAGACATCTGGTCTACTGGTCACTCATTGAGCTTGGATGCAAGTTCTAACTCTATACATTACACCATGCTTCTACACACTCAAGGGAGGTTAGCCGAGTTGATGGCTAATGATGGTAAGATAAGGGCTCACTTAATCTCCATTAAAACAATGTTAACATCTCATATGGAGGCCATACAAAGAGAGTTAGCTATGGAAAAGGAATTAGTACATAAATATCCCCATCTTTGTACTACTGAGAGCCTAGTTGACCTATCTACCGAGCTAGAGGTAAAATCTGAGATTTTGAAGATTGCAACATCTGGTTGGGACAACACATTGCATATGATTATGCAGCTTCATAAACCATTTCTGGAACAAAATTCCAAGATCCCTACACCCCAAGAACTTCAAGTGATAAAAACAAGGGGGAAATAGTACAGTGACATGACATGTTAAGTCACAAAGAGGGAACAAATTCAAAGAGAAAAACCAGATTGAAGAAAGTAGAAATGAATGGTATGACATACTACGTTTTGTAAATGTGTATATGTATTCGAGTGTATGTCAAGTAAGAAGGAATTCTTATATGTACAAATATAAATCTTTTTGTTTTGTAAGACTGAGCTAAGTTTTAGGGGGAGTATTCTATATACTTCTATTAAGTACTAAGTAATCTTGTAAATGTAATGAAAATGTCATGACAAAGTGTTTTTTCCACTAATGTCAAAGGGGGAGATTGTTGATCCCTAAAGTTTTGTTGTTTATTAGTGTCTTACACTTAGTCATTTTCTAGGCAATGTTGGTTGGTCATCACTACGATCGAGTCATCATATATAGGCCGAGTCATGTATAATGTATATCTACCGAGCATAGTCACTACCGAGTAAAATAATGGTCACTAAGTACTTTTGTATTAGCTAAGTTAGCTTTTTCCAAGTTATGTAAAGAAGACAATGCTGAGCACAAGAGTATAAATAATAGTGAATGCCGAGTGCTAGAGATATCCAATGCCAAGCAAGCCAGAATTGACATATGTGTTTGTTATGGCACAAACACTTAGGTAAACCATTTTGGCCAACATTTATATTTCATTTACTATTTGTTGAGGGAATCATGGAGGTGATTATGCTCTTATATTGTAATCATTAATCCCTGTGTAATATATGGAACCAATCAGAATTAGGGAAAGGTTAAGCGGAAAAATGAGATAATCTAGATCTTAGATCTTAAATCTTGGAGAAAGTTAATTATCTATATAAGATGTGGTCTAAACCCTTAAATGATGTATGAGTGGAAGAAAGAGTGCGACAAAGATAATATCTTCAGAATAGAGAAGTATTGTGATAGAGTTTAGTGACCGAGCATAACAAAGGAAAGTAGTGAAGAGAAGAACATAGAAATACTTGATAGATGAGATCAAATCTATATTGGAAGGAGAAGATCTGTAATTAGCATCACAGTGCAAATTAAAGGATCAAGTACTGAGCCATTTTAACAAGTGTATCATGGTAAATATTTTAATAGAGTGGTTTTGACATACCTTAGTAAATCTCTACCGAGTGCTTACTTAGTTGTAAGTATTAAATCCTTTTACAAGGTAGACTGTATAAGTCTCAAGCTCTTAACAGGGAAGACTCCTCACAGGGTAGATCATATTTTGTGATCAAATTTGTAGCCCTAATAAGAAAACTTTATACTACAGTATTAAAGATTTGTGGGCGTCATCCCCACCCCAGTTTTACCTTTCAAGGGTTTCTAGGTAACCAAAATTATTGAGTTATGGTTATGTTTATTTTCATGGTTGATGTTTAACTTATCAGATTTGATATACTGTTGGAGTTTTATGTTAATGCTATGCAAGGTTCATTTATGTCAAAATGGATAAACTAGTGATATCTGATTCACCCCCCCTCTTAGTATCATATTTTCCCAATAGATTTCCAACAATATACATATACATATACATATACATATACATATACATATACATATACATATACATATACACACACACAAACACACACACACATAGATATATATATATATATATATATATATATATATATATATATATATATATATATATATATATATATATATGTATATATGTATGTATGTATGTATATATGTATGTATGTATGTATGTATGTATGTATGTATACATATGTATATGCATATACATATACATACACATGTGCACACACACACACATATCCAATACCTTTCAACTTAGGTGTTTTTCATGGTCGAGTTTACTGACACCCAGGCCTACTAAAAAGTCAACACAAATTTCCACATTTTTGGGTAGATGAGAAATGCATTTTTTCCACATCACCACTTTTTGGCCCCCCATGATATGTACATACATATATAAGAAACAATAAGAGAGTTAACTTTTATTGTATTATATTTAGATAAAGTTATATTAGAGCATAATATTATTTGGGTGTGTATGCATATGTATAAAAATGTCCTACAACCTCATCTACACTCTATGTTCATAAATTAAAAGAAAATACAACATCACTTAATAGATATAAATTAATTTGGAAATATTTTGAATGAAATGAGAGATACAAATGGATACTCAATTGTCAATAGGATGGTATTCAAAATTTCTTTTACAACAACACACTACTCTACCATTTCCCTCTTCTTAGTTTTTCATTTTCCCATTCTTATTCCATCTAGCAAATTAACCCAAGTTAGTAAGGAGGGAAAAAATGCTAAGCCATTGAGGGCATACATATCACAAACATCTTCACTAATCATCTCTATTTTCAATTTCTAGACATGAGGTTTTAATTTATTTACTCTCATGTTGTTAAATAATTTTATAAAATATTCAATAAAGATAGAAACTACAATAGATTATGTGTTGATCTTTGGAATTAGATCATTGTATAATAAATTAGAAGTATTTAGATAGGTTCTACTTGTTTTATTACATTATATTTATTTATTTTGTATTGTATATTTTAGATTTAGTTTAGCATAATAATTTTCAATCCATTATAAAGAGTTATTGTTAATAGGAATAAATGTTGACAATAAATTCTTTACTAATAAGACAATGAAAAACTCAACTGAGGCCTTCCTGATAAGATGATAAAATTAAATAATAATAATAATTAAAAAAAGGGTCAAAATTCTCTTAGATATATGTGTAGACACCTAAATTTGATTACATTATTTAGTCATCTTATTTAGTTTTCTCTTAGGACATCTTATTAATTAAATATTATTATTTGATTAATTTATGCCATCCCCTAGTTAATTAATTTAATTAATTAACTATACTCCAATTAATTATCTAAATGACAAACCTATAGTCTGATAATTAATTAATTCCCTATTCTGTTGGAAACTGAATTGAAACAATTGTTGTATTGTCATTGATGTCAAACCTTAATTGGTAAGACTGTTGCTACTTAGGAAAGTACTATATCTATTTGAGTTTTGCTAAGGGGCTAAGCAAGGCTGGTAACAATAGCACCTAAGAAAAGGTTGAGTTATCTTGATACTACAAAGTGTACTTGACTATGTTGCACTATGATGAGATAATGTATTGTTTATCTTAGTAAGACTGAAGACTAAACTGGTAGGCTTAACCGAGCAAAGAATGGAAAAATCATGTTTAAGCTGAGTGATGTTAGTGTCGACCGAGTAGTATATGCCGAGAAAAAGTATAGTGTGGACCGAACACCAATAAATTGCCAAGGAAGACAGTGCAAGCCGAGGAGACAATTTTAGTATTGACCAAGCATTCTACAAGGAGACCGAGTGAACAATCACAGTATTGACCGAGCATCAGCAATTTTATATTTGAAGAGAATTTAATTTTGGAGACGACATTGTTGAATTCTTGGATTATGTAAAATGTGTTGACTTTATTTATTGATTGTTTGGAAGCATTAAATGCTTTGTAAAATGTTTTATTGTAAATTTTTAAGAGATTTGAGATGATTCTAGAAAAGGAGCCGAAGAACATAAAGCGGGTAGATTCAATGAATTTGATCTAACCCTAAGATCTACGAATAAGATTGAGTGGCAAAAGATGAGTTAACTTAATTGAGGAAAATATAAGGGAACCTGAACATTGTGATATGTATGCACATGGTGAACAAAGAATGCTGGAAGAGGAAAGCTTTATTGACTGAATAAGCAGAAAAGGCTAAAGGAGAATGGTGGTGATTGCTTGAAGAAAAGTTCTGAGCAGATCAGAGATGGAAATGACAAAGTTTCAAAGTCAGTAAACCAGCATTAGTGTACAAAATCGGATTTGATATTTGCAAAGTGAGTTGTATATATATTTTAGATAATACTGCTACTACTTTATAACCATTGTAATAGTTAAAATCCTTTTAATAGAGGTTGACCTAACAGTCATATGTTAAATCCTTTGAACAAGGTTGCATTCTAATGGAGTGTATGTAAGTCCTATGACTAGGCTCACTTTTAATAGGGTGATTGAAATCCTTTAACCAGGTCACATTTGACAATGTGTATTGTAACCTTTGACAGGGTTGGATTTTTACCGAGCTCACTTCAGAAGAGTGAAAATAATAGTAGCATGTTACAAAGTGGTTTTTCCCAAATTGGGTTTCCACTATAAAATTTGGTGTTTATACTTGTGTGAATGTTTAGATTTGAACATTGCTATGTTTTACAAGTTAAGTTACAACTGGTTAGTGAACTGCATTGTTAGATGTTTCTATTATTGAATCAGTGATGACCAAGTTTGTTTTGGCTTTGGATCTGATTTAAGGATAAGTTTATGAGATTGTTTTTATACATCAGGACCTAAGAACAATTGATTCACCCCCCTCTCTATTGTTCTAAATCATATTAACAATTGGTATCAGAGCTAAGTTGCTTATTATTAGTGTTGACAGATATCAAGTTTAAAGGGGCTTGAAGAAAATGATCAGGATGTATAAGAAGGAGGTACCGAAGTTGAACAAAGAAAATTTCCCTGCATGGCAAAGCTTGATGAAGCTGCATCTGGCCAGTATTGGTGACTTTGCAAAGTACTACATTGAGAACAACTATGTCTCACCTGTTGCACCTTTGATTGCCGAAGAAATGAGAGCTAAGAAAGAACATAATCAGGCAATGCTGGAAATTGCATCTGCCCTAAGTTATCCATAATTTGAGGACATTAAGGACTGCACAACTACAAAGGATATGTGGGACACTCTTGCAAGGACTATGGTGGTGACTTGAATGTGCTGAAAGAAAAGGTCGAGAGTCTTAGAGGTAAGTTTGATGAAATGAGAATGCAAGAAGGTGAAAACATTGCACAATATTGTAGTAGAATAAAAGAAGTTGTGAATGCTATTAGAGGAGCTAATGGGACTATTGATGATGCAACTATAATTGGGAAAGTATTAAGAACCCTATGCCCTATATATGCTATTAAGATCTTAGCTATTCAGGAAACTAGATGTAACTCTACTAATGTGCTTACCTTGGAAAGTTTGGTCGGTAAGCTGACTACTTTTGAACTCTCTAATTATGATAATTTAACTATTGGAAGTATTGGAAATGTTGAATCTACTTTTAAGTCACATCTAGTTCTGAACAAGCCAAAGAAAGAAAAAGAAAGATGCATCAGTGAAAGTGAAAGTGATAGTGAAAGTGACAGTGACACTTCTGATGAAGACCTAGAAGATCTAGAAGCTTTTATGGCTAGAAGACTAAGAAGGGGAAAAGGAAAGTATAAAGGTAAACTCCCTATTATATGTTTTGCATGTAATAAAGTTGGTCATATAGCTGCTAGATGTCCTGATAGGAAGGATAAAGATGATGAAAGGAAAAACAAACACAAAGATAGAAAAGATGACATAAGCTACTGATGAAATAGAGATTACAAGGGAAAAGGTAAGAAATCTTGTTACATTGCTGAAAAAGAGACTGACATTGATAGTGATGATTGTGAAATTGAGGTAGTTTATGTGGCAATGAAAGATGAATTTGATGAGGATGAGAAAACTGCACTGATATCCTATGTGAACAAGAATGATAAATGGATTATTGATAGTGGCTATTCACATCACATGACTGGTGACAAAAATAAGTTTGAGACTTTACATCATTATAGAGGTAAAAGTGTAAAATTTGGTAATGATGCACCATTTCCTGTTAGAGGAAAAGGTTTGATTAAACTAACTGATAAGATATGCTGTGAAAATGCATATTGGGTTGAAGGTCTTAATTACAATTTGCTAAGTGTTGTTCAGCTTAACAAAACTGGTTACCGAGTGGAATTTCATCACAAGCAAGCTAAAATATTTAATGCTACTGGAGAACTGATTGGAAGTGGAGATCAGACTAGAGGTAATTTTTTCTATCTTGACCTATCCAAAGAAACATGTTTGATTGCACAACTTGATGATATTTGGTTATGGCATAAAAGGCTGTGTCATGTTAACTTTGACAATCTGGTAGAGATAAGTAAGAAGAAAAAAGTAAGAGGTCTACCTAGATTGAAGAAACTTGAGAATGTGATGTGCAAGCAATGCCAGTTAGGAAAAATGACAAAGTCAACTTTCAAGAGAAAATCCTTTACTTCTGAAAACATTTTAGATTTGGTTCATACTAACCTTTGTGGACCTATGGGTGTACAAAGTTACTGTGGTGCTAGATACTTTATCTTATTTATTGATGATCATACTAGGATGATGCATATGATGTTTTTAAAAGAAAATCTGAAGCTTTTCAATATTTTAAGTGGTATTTGGTAGAGGTTGAAAAGGAGATAGATAGGAACCTGAAATGTCTTAGATATGACCGAGGTGGAGAATTTACATCAAATGAATTTAATCTATTTTGCAATGATAGAGGAATTAAAAGATAGATGTCTGCACCTAGAACACCTCCACAGAATGGTATAGCAGAAAGGAGAAACAACTCTATCTTGGATTGTGCAAGGACATTGATGATTGAAAATAATGTGGCACAGAGATATTGGAAAGAATCTATAAGGATTGCTATCTACACTCTTAACCAAGTACAGATCAAGAAAGGTACGAATATGACACCTTATGAATTATGGCATGGACATGCACCAAGTGTTAAATACTTTAGAATCTTTGGAAGTAAGTGCTATATATTAAAAGACACTAGAAATGGAAAGTTTGATGCTAAGAGTGATGAAGGCATATTCCTAGGGTACTCCACAAAAAGTAAAGCTTATAAGTGTTTGAACTCTAACACTAACAAAATTGTGGAAAGTGTGAATGTAAAAATTGATGAGTATGCAGAAAGAAACGAAGTTGACAGTAAAAGAGAACCAGAAGATTATAGATCTTTTGTGTACATTAAAGAAGAAGACGAGGCAAGTAACTGACTTGCACTTGATGCTGAGTCTTAGTTAAGCAATGTCAAGCAATAGACAAAAGCTCCCGAGCGTCAGGAAAATAGTGCCGAGAGAGAACAAGAACATGCCAAGCTACAAGAAAATGCTGTTGAGTATCAGGAAGAGGTTGCCGAGCATTCTAAAGTTGAATCTGACAATCTTATTGAAGAGCATGATTAAATAGAGGAGAGAACAACTGAACCTCTTTTGGCAAAATATGTGAGAAGACACGATAAGCCTGAATAGATAATTGGAGACAAAGATACTGGAATCCAGACCAGAAGTAAGACTAAGGATCCAACATGTCTACTATGTGAATTTGAACTGAAGACAACTAGAGAATCATTGGAGAATGAAGTCTGGATACAAGTAATGAATGAAGAAATTGACCAGATTGGGAAGAATGATACTTGGACTCTGGTGCCAAGACTTGAAAACAAGAATGTTATAGGAACAAAGTGGGTATTTCGGAATAAGATGAATGAAAATGGTGAAATCAATAGGAACAAAGCTAGACTGGTATGCAAAGGCTATGCACAAGAAGAAGGAATAGATTATGGGGAGACATTTGCCCCTTTAGCTAGATTGGAAGGAGTAAGAACTCTACTTGCATATGCTGCTTATAAAGATTTCAAGGTATATCAAATGGATGTCAAGTCTACATTTTTGAATGGTATACTAGAAGAAGAAGTTTACATAGAACAACCAGAAGGTTTTATTGATCCAAACAGAAGACACATGGTGTGCGAACTGAACAAAGCATTATATGGATTGAAGCAAGCACCTAAAGCATGGTATGAGAGGTTGCACAACTACTTGATACATATTGGATTTTCAAGAACAAATGACATAAGCAATCTGTACATGAAGGATGAAGAAGGTAATAGTATCTTGTTGGCAAAAATTTTTGTTGATGACATTATTTTTGGTGGACAAGATGCATTATGCAAAAGTTTCTCAAATGAAATGCAAACTGAATTTGAAATGACTATGTTTGGTGAGATCAAATTCTTTGTTGGTTTACAAGTATATCAGAGGAAGAATGGAATTTTCATTACATAGTATAAGTATGTTAATGAAATACTGAAATTTTTTTGGGATGGAAGATGCTAAACTAGTAGGAACTCCTATGGTTATTGGACAAAAGTTATCTAAGAATGATGATGCTGCAAAAGTGAATCAAACTCTGTACAAATCTATGATTGGAAAATTGCAGTATGCTGTACACAGCAGACCAGATATTGCATTAGCTATTGGGATTGTGGAAAGATTCTCTGCTAATCCTAAGATGCTAAACCAATAGGAACTCCTATGGTTATTGGACAAAAGTTATCTAAGAATGATGATGCTGCAAAAGTGAATCAAACTCTGTACAGATCTATGATTGGAAAATTGCAGTATGCTGTACACAGCAGACCAGATATTGCATTAGCTATTGGGATTGTGGAAAGATTCTCTGCTAATCCTAAGGGAACACATATGATGGCCGTGAAAAGAATTATGAGATACTTGAAGGGAACTGCTGACTATGGTCTATATTATAAGAAGGATGACAAATTTGAACTCCAAGTTTATACAGATGTTGATTGGGCAGAAAATGTAGATGATAGAAAGAGTACAAGTGGTGGAGCTTTCTTTCTTGGACAAAGATTAGTCTCTTGGACAAGCAAGAAACAAAATTGCATTTCCCAATCTACTGCCAAGGCTGAGTATGTTGCTACTGCAGTGAACTGTTCAAACTTGGTATGGATAAAACAATTGTTGATAGGCATGAAAGAAGAAATCACTAAACCTGTTGTTATTTTCAGTGACAACACAAGTGCTATCAATATTTATAAGAGTCTAGTGATGCACACTAAGACCAAACACATTGCAATCAAGTATCACTACTTGAGAGAATTAGTACAAGACAAAGAAGTCCGAATGGAATATGTGAATACAAAAGACCAACTAGTAGACATATTCACTAAAGCTTTACCCAGAGAAGCTCATGAGTATTTGAGAAGTCAATTAGGGGTTCTTCCCCTAATTGAGGCTGCCTAGACAAGCTAGGAGCACTGCATCAAATGTGCTACAACATAACATTTGACAAATTGATGTAGAAGATTGTCACACTTTAGGGCTGGCCTAGAGTTGTGAAGAGAAGCAAAGACAAGAAATCAGTCATAAGCAAGATGATAGAGGGAGAAACATAGAGCTGCATAGATATTATCTACATCTAATGGATGTAGGTTTTAGTTGTTGCTTTGGCATTTTTGTCAAAGAGGGAGAATGTACTAATATGATAACACATGAGATATGATAACAAATGATACTAAAAACTAAGAGTTGATGAGCTGATGGAACTAAAAGGAAAAAGGATGTTGAACTGAAATGAAGAATCAAGATAGAGGGAGATCTATATACTTTTGATGGTCACAAGAGTGAGGCTTACAGGATTCTGAATTAGAATGAAGCTAAGGATATTATAAATAAGTTTCTAATGGACAGATAAGATTTTGGATTGGTTGGTAATCCATGTGCTATTTAGATGATATCATATGGTGTTGCCATTAATGCCAAAGAGGGAGATTGTTGGAAACTAAATTGAAACAATTATTGTATTGTCATTGATGTCAAACCTTAATTGGTAAGACTGTTGCTACTTAGGAAAGTACTATATCTATTTGAGTGTTGCTAAGGGGCTAAGAAAGGTTGGTAATAATAGCACCTAAGGAAAGGTTGAGTTATCTTGATACTACAAAGTGTACTTGACTATGTTGCACTATGATGAGATAATGTATTGTTTATCTTAGTAAGACTGAAGACTAAATTGGTAGGCTTAACTAAGCAAAGAATGGAAAAATCATGTTTAAGCCGAGTGATGTTAGTGTCGATCGAGTAGTATATGCCAAGCAAAAGTATAGTGTCGACCGAGCACCAGTAAATTGCCGAGGAAGACAATGCAAGCCAAGGAGATAGTTTTAGTATTGACCAAGCATTCTACATGGAGACCGAGTGAACAATCATAGTATTGACCGAGCATCAACAATTTTATATTTGAAGAGAATTTAATTTTGGAGCCGACATTGTTGAATTCTTGGATTATGTTAAACATGTTGACTTTATTTATTGATTGTTTGGAAGCATTAAATGCTTTGTAAAATGTTTTATTGTAAATTTTTAAGAGATTTGAGATGATTCTAGAAAAGGAGCCGAAGAACATAAAGCGGGTAGATTCAATGAATCTTACCTAACCCTAAGATCTATGAATAAGATTGAGTGGCAAAAGATGAGTTAACCTAATTGAGGAAAATATAAGGGAACCTGAACATTATGATATGTATGCACATGGTGAATAGAGAATGCTGGAAGAGGAAAGTTTTATTGACTGAATAAGCAGAAAAGGCTGAAGGAGAATGGTGGTGATTGCTTGAAGAAAAGTTCTGAGCAGGTCAGAGATGGAAATGGAAAAGTTTCAAAGTCAGTAAACCAGCATTAGTGTATGAAATCAGATCTGATATTTGCAAAGTAAGTTGTATATTTTTCAGATAATACTACTGCTACTTTCTAACCATTGTAACAGTTAAAATCCTTTTAACATAGGTTGACCTAACAGTCATATGTTAAATCCTTTGAACAAGGTTGCATTCTAATGGAGTGTATGTAAGTCCTATGACTAGGCTCACTTTTAATAGGGTGATTGAAATCCTTTAACCGGGTCACATTTGACAGTGTGTATTGTAACCTTTGACAGGGTTGGCTTTTTACTGAGCTCACTTTAGAAGAGTGAAAATAATAGTAGCATGTTACAAAGTGGTTTTTCCCAAATTGGGTTTCTACTATAAAACCTGGTATTTATAATTGTGTGAATGTTTAGATCTGAACATTGCTATGTTTTACAAGTTAAGTTACAACTCGGTAGTGAACTGCATTGTTAGATGTTTCTATTATTGAATCAGTGATGACCGAGTTTGTTTTGGCTTTGGATCTAATTTAAGGATAAGTTTATGAAATTTATTTTATACATCAGGACCTGAGAACAACTGATTCACCCCCCCTCTTTGTTGTTCTAAATCATATTAACATATTCTTCTATTAATTTAAATAGATACACTTATCTAATTAAATTAATTCATAAACCCCTTTTTCCTCCCACTTGGAATTAAATAAAATATTTAATTCTAAAATTCATGTTAATCCTCTTTAATTAGCTAATAACCCATGCTTAGCTAATCTAACCCTCCTCTCATTCTCTCTCCTCCCATCACATCCTCCTAATCCCCCACTTGCCCTCTAATCCAAAGCTAATCACCCCTTAAACATTTGCATAATCATAATCCAAGGATTAAGAAATGCTAAGCCAACACAAGTCAACCCTCATGTCACATCACCACATCCTCCAATGCCAAATCATAAAGTCTCTTACACATTTTTTACACACTTGTCCCCTCTCACACCTCCCAAAGTGGTCACATTCCTCAAGGATTTGGCCTCTCCTCTCATCCTCCCCCATTGTGACACTTGTTACAATGATATGGATTTGAGAAATCACAATCCATGTGCTCTCTCTTGGATGCATCTCAACCCTTCCTGAAATTTGCATCTTGACCATCCATTCACTTCCCATTTGCCTTTATATTGAGTCTCTTTCTCCTTCATTTTCATCCACCATTGAAGAAAAGTTATTATGCCCATTTGAGAGCCAAAATCATCCAAAGCATCCTTATTATGCCAAAATCTCCATTGAAGCTTTGAGCAATAGCATTGAGCACACATCCAAATCTTTGGACTACATCTAAAGATCAAGAAGGCTTTTGGGAGTGTTTCGAGGTTTGCATTCTCATTTTTGTGGCTTTCTTTTAGTCTAATCTAAGTGTTTACTTGCTTTGTTTTGTTGAATGCTAGCTTTGTTTTGTATTCTTAGACACTACATTTTAGGTATTACATTTTGACATGCCCAGTGGGACCCACTTCAAAGGTCATTCCTCTTCATCTTTCTCATTTTTATTTGCAAAACTAACCCAAATACTAAAGTTTTTTTTGTTTGAGTGCTTTGCAAGGTTTTTTTTGGGTATTTTCCAGGTTAGAGGCCGAAGAAGACACATTTGCGGAGGCATTCCTGCTCTTGGATTTTACACAGTGACCAATTTTAAAAATTGCAAAATTTTGGGAGAACACAGTTTTGTCTGCAGGAATGCTTGTTTGGTCATGGGAATGCCTGTACGGACCGCAGGAACGCATTCATGCAGAGAAACTTCTGATAGCCTATCTTTTTCTTACTCTTTGTCTTAGTTTACCAGTTTATTCTCTATACCCATTTTGCGGGATCACATTCGCACAACGTGGGAACGTTGTTTGACCAGGCAGGTTTGCCTGTTGATTTCTGTAAGCTGTAAGGCAGTGTTAACAATTTTTGAAGTTTTTGTCTTCATTCCTGCAATGTGAGATTGCTTGTTAAATGTTGTGGGAATGCTGTCAGATCAGGTGGGATTGCTTGTTGACCCTCTATAAGCCGTAACGCACTGTTAATTTTTTTTTGAAGTTTCTTGCTTCATTCCCACAACGTGGGATTGACTGTTGACTCCGTGGGAACGCTGTTGACTGCAGGAATGCATTCGCAAGTATCATCCCGTATCCAATATTTATTTCTCTCTATCAATTTTTTTTTCTGACAGTCCCGTGGGAATGCTTGTACGGTTCTACAGGAATGCGGTTTTTCTATTGTAGGATTGTAGGTATTTGGAGGAATGTCAGTTAAAAATTTGAAAATAGAACTCATACATTTCTCTTGGTGTTTAAAATAAACCAAAATCCAATCTCGAATGCCTAAGAAAAATAATAAAAAAAATTTGCATTTTTTTAGATGTTTTAGTAAATTGCATTTTTGGAGGTCTTCAGAGCATTTTTGGGCTATGATTGATTTATATTGTTGAAATTTGCCTCTAGATAATTGGATTATCTTTCCAACGGTGTAAACAACGTGTCATTTTGAGCTGTGAGCAGAAAGTTATGCCTTCTGCAAGGGGGCATAAATTTCAAAGTAGTTTTTTTTCATCATTTAGTTGTTTGTTCTAATCAAATTGGGCTATAAACAATCAGATCTTGAGTGCATAAATCAGAATGAACAAAGCAATCAAACAATTTCATTTTGGATTCTAAAAACAAGCAAACTCAATCTTGAATGCTAAAAGGAGTAACACTTTTCTTGTTTTTCAAAGCAATTTCCATTTCCAAGCATTGTCATTTACTTTTCAAAAAGAACCTTGCATGTTAAAAATGAGTGTTTGATGTTCTAGAATAGAAAAGACTTAGTCTAAAGTAGGTTCAAATTGGAATGAATACTTCTTGGTGTGTTTGAAGGAGTATTTTTCAACACTTCCTTAGAGCTTTCATTTTTTGCAAAAACCTTGTTAAAGTAAGTGACGTGGAAGAAATCCACTTGTATCCATATCCTCTCCCCTTTCCTTCATAGATCTTGGGTGAAGAGAAAGATCAAGTTCAATTGACAACACTTCTAGCAAGGCCTGTCTAGAGAGAAGTGCTTCCTCTTTAGAGAACGACCTCAAACCGGTAATTCCCCGATTAGTATATAAATAAGGTGTTGAGAAAACTCTCACCTTATCCCCTCAATCTTAGGCGAGGCATGTTGATGGTAGCCCAAGGTAGGTGAATATCCCTGTGATTTTGGCATGGTCAAGTAGGCTCTTAATTGAGTCACACGCGTACAAATTGATTGGGGGGATGCCACAGATCTTACTAGAAGCCATTAATCAGAGTCCCACTCGATCTACTCCTGAAAGTATCATAATATTTATGCAAGGATTGACCCAAGTGGTTTCTCGAGTCACCTAAAGATTACTCACCATCTGTATTCCTCTTTTGGGATACCAAGTTGTGGTTAAAGGTTGTGATACTAGCCTGTCTTGTAGGTAGAAATTGCTTGTGCATGTTCTCGAAGTTACAAAACTAGTGAAAACATCTATTGAACATACACAATCAAAAAGTTCTACAAACAAATCATTTGCCATGTCAGTCTAACCCTCTAGTCTAGAAGTCAACCAAGCCTCCAAAATCCTATCATCCTAGTCTCCTAATCATGGTCTTCACGTCATCCCACATCCTTTCCATCCAGTATTGTCCTCCTTTCCTCCTCATACCCTAGGCTAGCAAAGTCATCTTGGTCATCCCTCATCCCCTTTCCATCCTCTTTAGAGTCAGTCTTTCCTCCTATCTTGAGCTTGATCTAAATCTCAATCTGAGCTTATTGACCATCCTAATCTGAGCTTTAGCTTTCCTTCCATCCTCATCCTTCATCCCTATCCAACTCATCTGCAAATCATCATGTCCCAATTCTTTTATGATGAGTTTGATCATCCCACCTTTTCTCCCACCTATTCCAATGATGATGATAGTCTTGTTGATCATGATGAATACCTTGAAAACCTTAGCAAGCTTGCTCCAAAAATCCCCCAAAATCCAATCATCCCTCCAAACTACCCCACCAGTTCTCCATACATATACACTAGTACTCCTTATCATACCTTTAACAAGGGAAATCCATTATCCACACCTTCTTCCAATATTGTACCCACTTATCTACCACATCCTAATCCAAATCCTCCATCTCCTTATCCTCCAACCCATTTTCAAAATCAAGTTCCTAGTCTTCCAATCCAACACCATAATCCCCATACTATTGCCAATCCACCATCCAATCTATCCTACCTTTCTCCTCCATCTCCTCCTTCCTATCTCAATCTACCATCTTCCATTCCTACCTACATTACCACAAATCCTCTTCTATAAGAAATATGCATCCCTCCACCCACTTCATATCTCATGCCTCAATCCATCACCCCTACCTCACTAGTTAGTCAATCTAGTTCACAAGCTTCCTCCATGCCCATTTATGTGAACTATCTAGTCATGCCAACTTCCACCTCCTTTTTTGCACAGTCATCCCCTCAACCAAGCTCATAATACACTACCCCACCTGCATGTGTGGACTATCCTAGTTGTCCATCTTCTACACACTCCAATCCTTCACCTCAACCTCCATCGCAAAAGTTTCCAAGGAGTTTCACAGGGAAGCTAGAAAAAAATCCATCTCCTAAAGTTGAAGAGTCATGTCATCTCAATCCTTCATGTGAATCCATCATTGATGGATCCCATCCACCTCTCCCATCAACTATCCTTCCTCCATATACCCCACTTATTGATCCTCTTCCATCTCTTGACATCATTGAGTCATTCCCATGCATTGGTTCCACCCAGTCCCCATCCACTTCTCCTCCTCCCAACATTTTCCAAGCCACATCCAATGAGCCTCATGATTTTACCCCTCTTCCTACCATCACAATTGTAGAATCTCCCACCCTTTCCTCCATACCATTTAAAGAGTTCACCCCTCTTCCTACCATAACAATTGTAGAATCTCCCACCCTTTCATCCATACCATCTAAAGAGTTCACCCTTCTTCCTACCATCACAATTAAAGAATCTCCCATCCTTTCATCCATCTGATCTGAAGAGTCCATCCATACATCCCCCATGACTCTACCCACACCCATCCAATCAAGTGAAGATCTTGTTTGAAAGCATGTTGAATCATCCATTGAACTAAGTCAAGATCCAATCCCTTCCCTCCCTCTATTGCCTGTTCTATTACTTCCATCACCCCCAATCCAAGATCCCATCATCCCAATTCTTCCAATCCAAGAGCTTATAATCCAATTTCCTCCAACTCAAGATCCTACCATCCCACTTCCTCCATTACATGATCCATTTCTCCCATCCACTCCTCCATCTCAAGATCCATTGCCATCCCCCAATCCCAGTCAAGATCATATCATCCCATCCCTTCCACTTCATGATCACCTAACAGCTATCCCACCACCATCACTCTATCCCCTTGGTCCACTTATGTATGTCAATGGTGGCCCACTTAAAGTAGAAGAAATAAGTTTCATATCTTCCACCACGACACCTAATACTAGAAGTTTATCTTATTCCCCAAGTCATAAGTATCCTTGCTTGGATAAAATGCTCAAGAAATGGAATTATCAAGCTAAAGGCCTAGGTGCTCATGAACAAGGAAATCTAGAGCCGATACAAGACAAGAAACATCCAAAATCATGTGGTATTGGTCATACATCCGAAGAAGGTACTTCCTCCAGAAATGTTGGTACAGATAAATCCAAATTCAAACATCCTTCCAAGAGCACCACTACATCTTCCCATCATCCCTCCAAATCCTACAACGCCATTCCTCCTCCTCCATCATTACAACCCAAAACAACCTATCACATTCCTCCTTCATCTTCCAAATCCATTTTGGGTCCCTATGTCCCAAAATCTACTATTACATGTCCTCCACATACCAAATCCATTTTGGGGCCTTACATCCCAAAATATCATCCCCCATCTTATCGTACTCAATCCTTCATCCACCATAAAGGTCCCATCCCATACATTCCTAGTCAGGATCAACAAAGGCACAACCCAACATCTACTATCTGCCAATCTCCTTCCATCTCTCCATCCATAGCTCATCCATATCATCCACCTCCGCATATTCTTTCCAATGCTCCTCGCAATTTGGATACCAATTCAAAAGTACATAAAGGCAACTATCCACAAAAATATAAGGATTGCCATGTCCACTCTAAATGACATGATCAAGCAAAGAAAAAACCAATCAAGCAATCCACAACATCCCAATGCCACAAAGGCCCATCAAAGAAAAAGAGAAATCCAATACATCCCAATGGCCACAAAGACCCACCAAAGCTAAAGCAAAGATGATGTGGATCCCAAAGCAAAAAGATCCAATGCATCTAACAACAATATCCATAATGGCATCCAAAGTTGCTAATCCACTAGCTACCCAGTCTTCTCCTCCATCTACTAAATCCATTTTGGGTCCCTATGCCCCAAAATCTCCTAGCACAAATCCTCCGTCCTATCCACATTTATCTTCCGCAACCCATGCACTTCATCCACTTTCCTCGCAACATGTGCCAATGCTGGTCCTGACATCTATTAATTTGATTTAGAACAATAGAGATGGGGGTGAATCAGTTGTTCTCAGGTTTAGATGTATAAAACAAATTTTAAAACTCTTCAACAAATTAGATCCAATAACCAACAGCTACTCAGTCATTATTGATTGCATAACAGAAACATATAACAGTGCAGTCCACTTATCCAGTAGTATCTAACTTGTAAAACATAGAAATGTTCAAACTAAAACATTCACACAAGTATCAACACCAGGATTTATAGTGGAAACCCAATTTGGGAAAACCACTTTGTAACATGTTACTATTATGTTCACTCTTCTGAAGTGATCTTGGTGAAAAGCCAACCCTATCAAAGGTTACAAACACACTGTTAGGTGTGACTCGATTAAAGGATTTAAACCACTCTGTTAAAAGTGCACCTTGTTATAGGACTTAAATACACTCCATTAGAATGCAACCTTGTTCAAAGGATTTATACAAATGACTATTAGGTCAACCTCTATTAAAAGGATTTTGAATGATACAATGGTTAGAAAGTAGCAGTAGTATTGATCTAAAAAACATACAACTCACTTTGCAAATATCAGATCCAATTCTGTACACATATGCTAGCTTACTGACTATGAACCTTTACCATCACCATCACTAATCTACTCAGAACTCTCTTCAAGCAATCACAACACTTCTCCTTTAGCCTTCTCTACTTGTACAGTCAATAACATCAACAATACTTCCAGCATCCTCTCTTCTGTTAACCTTAAGCTTAGGTTTCCTTAATACTTCCTCAATTAGGTCAATACATCTTTTGCCGCTTAATCTCCTTTGTAGATCTTAGGGTTAGGTCAGATTCATCGAATCCTTCCTACTTTATGTTCTTCGGCTATCCTTCTAGAAATATCTCAAATCTCTTAATAGATTTATAATAAAATGTTTTACAGTGCATTAAATGCTTTCGTACAATCAATAAATAAAGTCAACACATTTTACATAATCCAAGAATTCAACAATGTTGGCTGGAAATCTAAATTCTTCCTCAAATGTAAATGACTAACGCTCGGTCAATACCATGTTCAACTCCTCGATCTTCATTAGAAATCTCGGTCACCTCAAAAACTATTTCCTCAGCTAATATTGATGTTCGGTCAACACTGAATTTACTCGGCATATACTAGCTCGGTCGACACTAACATCAGTCGGCTTAAACTAGATTTCTTCATTTTTGCTCGGTTAAGCCTACCAGTTTTGTCATCATTTATACTTCAATAAACAATACATTATCTTATCATTGTGCCACATAATTAAGTACTCATTGAAATATCAAGATAACTCAACCTTTCCTTAGGTGCTATTGTTACCAACCTTGCCTTTCCCCTTCACAAAAATCAAATAGATATAGTAATTTCTTAAATAGAAACAATCTTACCAGTTAAGGTTTGACATCAATGACAATATAAAAATTGCTTCAATTGCTATTTCCAACAACATCATCTCCCTATCATGATCACTTTCCATCATTCCATCCAAACTCTTTCTACCACCATCTCTCTCATCCCATGCGTATCGCCCATCTCACCAATCTCATCCATGCCTTTTCATAATCCACTAATCCCAATAAAGCTATCCCAATATCCCGATGAATCAAAAGGTCAATGATAGATCAATAAAAAGTCAGCAGCAAAATCAGAAAATCCATAAAAATTGGAAAAATCAAGAAAAATATCAAAAAAAAAAGAAAAGAAAGAGAAAAGCATTCATGCAATGGTGAAAACTTGGTAATTCAAGCACCTTGGACAAGTACCATGATAAAAACCTAGCAAATAGGTGTCATGTGTAATCCCTCCATCCAGATCCACTACACAACTAGGTGCAATTTTCCTTCTAGCACATCCTATCCAGCATCTACTCCATCCCATTTATCTCTCACCTCCTGCATCCTCCTTCAGATCTTGATACGGAAACAAAGATCACCAAGTATACATGCTTTTGGCACACCTATCCTCTATCCATCCATCCTTCCTATCAGCTTATCTTCCATCCATTTCCTTCTATCCATTCCCCTTATCTACCTACTATTCCCAAGCTTCCATCTACCTTCCTCATCCTCTTATCATCTTATCTTCCACCCTATCATACCCCCTCCTAGTGCCTATGAATACATGAACTATCATAAGCAGGGGCATCTTATTCCTTGGTGACATATTCCTTGGAGACCTTATCACATCTGTATTCCTTTCATCTCCCTATCCTTTCATATCTTCCCATCTTTATCTTCCAAATCCATATCTTCCTCCAATACAAAATCCTTATCTTCCTCCAATCCTCCCATCCAAATCCCTTAGCAGCCCCTCCGGCATCAATCCGTAAGCATTTCCCTCCAATCCTTCCAAAAAATACATCCCTTAGCAATTCCTTTATCCACACCCCCAAGCGATGCTTCCATCTAATCCCCAAGCATTCCTCTATAACAATCCCTCAGCAGTTCCTCCATCCCCATCCCTCAGCATTTCCTCCATCTTTCCATCACTTGGTACTTCCCTTGTTATTGGTATCTAGCTCTAGGCTACCCCCCATGCAATCCAATGTCATCCATTCATATCCTAATGCTAGTAGCAATCTACCATCATATGCAAATTCTATCCATATCCTCTAAGCTATCCAAACCCAAACATCAATCAACCCATCAAATCACATCCTTATTTATTGTTGCAAGCCTTGATCTCAATCCAATCATCATCATTGGGATGCAACCTTCCCATTCCATCATCACCCTACCCATCATCAGTCCATCTTGGCTTTCCATATCGATCGGGGCATCATCATGTCCATCTTTGCATCACATCCTTCCTCCCCAATCCCTTGTACATATTTTAGTTTGTGTCTTGTACATAGCGTCAGTCGTGTCCCCACCTAGGCCCATTTGTACATATGTGTCTTTAGGTCTCCTCCTTTGTGTTGGTCAGTCCTTGTATCATCATGACCCGTGTCCCTATCTAGCTAGCACTTTAGCAACCATCCCCTAGTCCCTTTGAGGTTTGAGTGTCTCACTTGTCTCTTGTCATAGGAATCTTAGTCTAAATCAATCTACCATCGATCTTCATAGGATGTATCCTTCCTCTTATCAGACCAATCAAATCAGTCATCAACCATCATCCTCTTTATGGAAAAATATTTTGTGAGATACTTTTTATTTCTCTGGTACTTTTGGATCTTTGTTTATCTTTTATATTGGGCTTCCTTGGTCCACCTCCTCATGGTCGCTACGATCCTTTATATCATGGTGCACCGTGAATGGTGGAACTTGGGGCAAGGTCTTGATCTTTTCTGTATGAGAGTCAGTTGCACATGACCCTTGCATGATTCACATGTGATCTTTTGGATTACTTGGTGCACTTGGGAAATGTTTTTTTTTTGTGGGTTCCCTCGCATCGTTTCCACCATGCTTCCCTCCAGGTGCAAACCCTTGCATGTCTTTTTTGTGTCAGTCCTATGCAACACTAGCGACATGACCTCAAGTTCTTAGTAACTTTGGTTAGCCCCTTTTGTTGCTATATCAAAATAAGTGCTCAAACTACATGGTGGTGTTCCCCTTTGGAATACCTTGCACTCAAGCTTCACTAAACACCCTTCCTATCCAATCACAACAATTATCCTAAGCCAAAATCTTCAACAACATCTTCCTCACATCTCCTTTCACCCATCTTTCCCCAATAAGCACCTCATCATGATGCAAACCTATCCACCTCCTTCACCTCATGTTCTTAACCCATGGATTGTGATTATGAAAACACCCCCTTGTTCGTCATCCCCTCCACACCAAACCCCTTCCCCCATTGCCTTTTTCAACCCCATTTCCCTTGTTCATCCCACTTCTTAGCCTACAACATGCCTTCTTCACCTTTTCCTTTCGAGACGTCGCCTAGACCCCTTTCTTCTTTCCCTACCGCCCTCTCGAGGGGGCATCACCTAGTCTAACCATCCTAGCCCATAATCTGGGGCATTCTCGCTACCTAGTCCATTCTTCATGTCATATATTGCTAAAAACATCTTTGAAACAATGTTATTTTAACACTATGTCATAGAGGGGCAAAATGTAGACACCTAAATTTGATTACATTATTTAGTGATCTTATTTATTTTTCTCCTAGGACATCTTGTTAATTAAATATTATTATTTGATTAATTTATGTCATCCCCTAGTTAATTAATTGAATTAATTAACTATAGTCCAATTAATTATCTAAATGAAAAACCTATAGTCTGATAATTAATTAAATCCCTATTCTTCTATTCATTTAAATGGATACACTTATCTAATTAAATTAATTCATAAACCCTTTTTTCCTCCCACTTGGAATTAAATAAAATATTTAATTCTAAAATTCATGTTAATCTTCTTTAATTAGCTAATAACCCATGCTTAGCTAATATAACCCTCCTCTCATTCTCTCTCCTCCCATCACATCCTCCTAATCCCCCACTTGCCCTCTAATGCAAAGCTAATCACCCCTTAAACATTTGCATAATCATAATCCAAGGATTAAGAAATGCTAAGCCAACACAAGTCAACCCTCATGTCACATCACCACATCCTCCAATGCCAAATCATAAAGTCTCTTACACATCTCTTACACACTTTTCCCCTTTCACACCTCCCAAAGTGGTCACATTCCTCAAGGATTTGGCCTCTCCTCTCATCCTCCCTCATTGTGACACTTGTCACAATGCTATGCATTTGAGAAAGCACAATCCATGTGCTCTCCCTTGGATGCATCTCCACCCTTCCTCAAGTTTGCATCTTGACCATCTATTCACCTCCCATTTGCCTTTATATTGAGTCTCTTTCTCCTTCATTTTCATCCACCATTGAAGCAAAGTTATTATGCCCATTTGAGAGCCAAAATCATCCAAAGCATCCTTATTATGCCAAAATCTCCATTGAAGCTTTGAGCAATAGTATTGAGCACACATCCAAATCTTTGGACTACATCTAAAGATCAAGAAGGCTTTTGGGAGTGTTTCGAGGTTTGCATTCTCATTTTTGTGGCTTTCTTTTAGTCTAATCTAAGTGTTTACTTGCTTTGTTTTGTTGAATGCTAGCTTTGTTTGGTATTCTTAGACACTACATTTTAGGTATTACAATATGAAAGTTAAAAAAATTATATCACACTAAAAAATATTCTATCATTTCCTTTTTCTTAGTTTCCTATGTTTTTTTCTTGCTTTATCATAAATTAATCTGAACTAAAAAAGAGAACAAACTACAAACATTAACTTATTGAGGACAAATATGTTAGAAGCATTTTGACTACCAATATCTAAGTATGATATTTTGGTATCTTTTCTTTCATGATGTTAAATAATTTACTTTTAGTTGCTAGGGTTTCATACGTATGACTTCCTGTCTATGTCTTTGATTTGAGCTTTCCATCTATCATACTACATTTACTACAAGATTTTTGCATTAGGGTGAGCTTTTAGTATGGCTCCGACCAACTTCGGCACAACAGTTGATGCTGGTGCTCAAGTTGAAGCTTCAAAAAGCCATGGTGCTTCCTCTAAACAAATGTCCTCACAAGTTCATCCTGAAGGTCTTTCATGAGGTAACCCTAGCATTGTTCTTAATCTGCAAGAGTTTGATTCTTCATGCAAATGGTTAGAAAAGCATACTTTGATTGGATATTTTATGGGTCACACTCCTCCTGAAAGTATCCTCAAAGATTGGGTAAATAAGATCTAGACCCCTCATGGGGTCTGCCTTGACGATGTGCAAAACCTCACCAAAGGTTTTTTCCTATTCTGTTTTGCTAACCCTTCGCAAGCGGAAGCTATTTTTAGTCATAGGCCCTGGACGGTTAGGTCCTCCATGCTTGTTTTTCAAAGGTGGTCTCAAGACTTCACTATCTCAGATGACAAGAAACTTAGGGTTCCCATTTGGGTTGAGTTTCTTGGTCTCCCCTTGCCATCCTAGCCATTTATTGAGTCTATTGCCAAAACCCTTGGTAAGGTCATTGTCATGAAGCATGACAAGTTTTTTAATGCCTGCCCTTAGAAGCACGTCTATGATGAGGTTGACCTTTCTAGGGACCTCAAAGACACTGTTGAGATCTAGGTTGGTTCCCTCACCATCTCTCAAAAAGTTCTTTATTTGAACCTTCTAAACACCTATTATAGGTGCTAATCGGCGGAACATAAGATTAAGGACAACTCTTTGGTCACCCCTTAGGTGAAGCCATCGTGAAAGGAAGCGCCTGTCAAAAACTTAGAAGCTGGGAAAAAAGAAGAATGGACTACAGTCATGTGAAAAGGAAAGAATTCCCCAGGCTCTAAGATGGCACATGCTACTTTTGCAACTGTGTCACCTCCGGAGCCTTCGACTGGAGAATACCCTCTTTCCCCCAAAGCACCGCCGGTTGCTTCTCCTACTTCACACCCTTTTATTAAGTGGAAATCTCCTACTGTGAGGCCTACCACTTCAGAGGTGGTGCTCACACCATGAGCTATACCATCTACTTCTCCTCAGTCTCTATGTTAGTCTCACAACCTCGATGGACGTGCAGACAAACCAAAAAAATGACATTTTATCTCTTCTGGAGATTTACTTCCTAGCTTTGGTTCAATATCAACTCTCTTGCAGAATAGTTTCTCCTCTCTTGGGGGTGAGGAAATCATGCAAGTATTTTTATGAATTTTTTGTCCTAGAATGTGTGAGGTCTAACTGACCTCTCCATAAAGTACTATGTTTGTGATACCTACCGTAGACTTCACAGTCTGGTTGTTTTGTGTTTATAGGAAGTGAAAATTTCTAGTTTCTTGCTTAATTATGCCTGTCGAGTCATTTGGCTGGATGAGTCATTTGGCCAGACGACATTGTTTTTTCTACTCAGCATGAAGCTGACAAGAGTGGTGTCATTACTATCCTATCACCTTGCCTTCATTCTTCTATTATTATGCATGGATCTGATCCAATGTAGTGTGTCACTTGGATCTTGTTATCTTTTCACAACCATTCTTTTGGCATCATTAATGTTTATGCTCCCAATGATGTTGTGGAAAGATCTCAACTTTGGTGCTGGCTGGCGGACAAATTGTCTCCTGCTACTTGGGTGATGTGCGGGGACTTTAATATGGTTGAGCTGGCCTCTAACAAGGAAGGGATTTTTCCTTTTCGATGGACAGCTGGGGAGAGAGAAGCATGGTACCATATGAGCAATAAATTGGACCTTTTTGATCCCAATGCTAACCACCGCTAGTAGGGTGGGGTCTGACATACTTGGTCTAATTTCAAAGCTAGTTTTGACTGTATATTTAAGAGATTAGATTGTTCTATGATAACTACTCAATCTTTTTTCTCTTTCTCTAAAGATCAGGGCCTACCTGTCACTCCTTTGACAGATGTGACCTTGTCAGACCACTTCCCCATTTCCTTTTCCATCACTTGGCATTCCTCTGCCAGGAGGGCTGCTTGCACTCAATTTTTTCTCAGCACATCTATGCTGACGCATGCTTCCACTATTGCTCACATCCTTTAGGTCTATAATTTAGAGCCTCGGACCTACAACCACCTTGTTTGGATACAGTGGTGGAATGATGCCATCAACCATACTATGAGATTTCTTTGCATGTACAGCCGACAGTTGGCTTGCTATAGGAAATGTGCATATGAAGCTAACACTAAGGCTCTTTGCAATACTTCTGATGCACTTACATTGAAACCCTTTGACACTGAGCTTTAGCTTCAGCTTTCCCAACTTTGACATGAGAAGAAAATTGCAGATGCCTATACTGCTCATGGAGCTAAAATCAAAGCTTGCCTCCACTGGTTAGAGGTGGGCGATAAAGGCTCTAAGTATTTTTTTCATGATCTCAGGGCCCAACATACCAATGTTGGTATTCAAAAGATCAAACAAGGACCTGAAACCCTTACTAAGCTTCTTGCCATTCTTCAAGCTTTTGTTCAACACTATGAAATTTTTTTTGCTTCGCAGGTAAATTCTATTGCTTGGGAGGAGGCTCTTAGGGCTTGTATTACTGTTACTCCAAACTGTGTAGCGGTTGAGCAGTGGGCCTTTTGTGAGAAACTTCTTACCATCAGTGATCTTAAAGAAACTATCTTTTCTATGGCCGATGATAAATCCCCAAGATGTGATGGCTTGACCTCTGAGTTATACAAACACTTATGGGATGCTATAGGACCTAACCTGCATAAATTTTACCTTGAGGCCTTCCATAATAAAAGTTTAGGTGCTATCATAAATAAAGGGAACATCAAATTCATACCTAAAGCTAGTGATCCTGAGGATATCTACAATTGGAGGCTCATCACCTTGCTAAATGTCTCCTACAAGATAATTTCTAAGGCTTTAGCTCTCAAAATCAGACATCTCATTCTGCTTATTGTTTGCCCTGAGAAAAATGGCTTTATTAAGTCCAGGTATATTCTTGACAACATTATTGATATCTGGGAAGGGATGGAATGGGCTTGTCAGTCTAAGCAGCCCACTTTATTTCTCAAGATTGCTTTTGCTAAAGCATATGACCACATTGAATTTCTGTTCATTCTTGCCATGCTGCAAGCTCTCGGCTTTGGTCCTAATTTCTTGCAGTTCATGGAGATGATTTTTGGTGATGCCTCTACATGGATTACTATCAATGGGTCTCAATTTGATACCTTTGGGATTTTTAGATCCATCCAGCATGGTTGTCTACTGGCTCCTGTGTTATATGTTCTTGCTACTGAAGGCTTTGGTTATTTGCTTGCCAATTCTGTTTCCTCTGGTTTGGTTTGGGGCATTTCTCTACCTGATTCTTCTTCCCAGCTTGTCAATGGTCACTTTACTGATGACTCCTTTCTCACCCTCATTGAGGATGAGGAAAATATCTCTAATGCCTTATAGTGCCTGGACACCTTTTGTCGAGCCTCTGGATCTACTATTTAGTGGCATAAGACCCTTTGCTTCAGACAGTCTTTCCTTCCAGCCCCTCCCTAGCCTGCTAAGTTTGATTGGAAATGGATCCAACATGGGGAAGTCTTCCACTTCCTGGGCATTCCCTTTTCCTTCCATGGATCTGCTGTGGACTTATGGAATGCTATGATTACCAAGATTGAGAAAAAGTTGCAATATTGGATTTGCAAGCCCCTCTCCCTTGTAGGGAAATTCCATATTTGCTCCAAATTTCTAGCTACTACTCATGTTTATTACTCCTCTTGCTGGGCTCCTTCTAAAGCCTTGTATCTCAAACTGGAATGCCTTCTCAAAGACTTTCTCTTGGCCTTTGGAGCTGATAGCCATGGGTTCCATAGAGTTGCTTTAGATTATTCTTATCTCCCCAGAGACTCTAGCGGCCTTGGCCTTCTCTCCAATCAGAAGCAAGGTCTTGTTCTATGTGCCAAGTGGATTATTCATGCTCTTACTAGTGATGAGGCCTGGAAGATCCTTGTCAGGCACTACATCTCTTCAGGATTCCCTCTTCACAGGCCAACTTGGAAGGGCATTGGTCTATAGACCCTTCTCATTATGAAGGAGCCTATTTAGATTCATGGTACTTTCATCATTAAGAGCATTTGAAAAGCCTAGGGAGCTATTAAGCCCTGGCTTTGATGGGATGGTGATTGCTTTCGCAATGGGCTTTGTTTCAATCAACAGAACCTCTAGTGGTCCCTGTTGTTTTCTATTCAAGGTATCCCTCTGGCTAAGACTCAAGGGGCTAGTGATCTGCATTTTTTCAAATGAGGCATTTAGAATCCCAATGACCTCTTCTCTAGGGCCACTATGAGTCTCTACTCTTGGGAGGATATGCAAGTGCAATTCTGCTTGGCTTGCATAGATCATCAGACTTTTGATTTGTTGGTTTTCATGCTTCTTGATAATTTGCTTCATAAGCTTGGTATTCAAACTATTCAGCCTCAGTGGATGGATTGGAAATGGTATCCTACCACTCCTTTTAACAATTATAAGCTGATGCTAGCCTACAGATGGTTGTCTCCCCATCTTCCCATGGTGGACATTCTTAACTAGAGATGGCATCTTCAATCTTCCACTTATCACTAGAGCTCTCACTTTTAGACCGTCTGGGCTGCCATTACGGAGCCCAAGATGGCTCTCTTTTCTTGGTGTATGCTTTTCCAAGGGCTTCCTATGGGACCTAGGCTCAAACATCTAGGTGCTCATGAGATTCAGTGTCCCTTCTATGTTCACCCTGAGACTTTCTTGCACATCTTTTAGTTCTGTAGGAGAGCTCAACAGTATTGGTAGTGGATCCATGATTTTTTCAAACCCTTCAGGCCCAAGCCTTTCTCTTGGCATATGATTGTCCTGGGGGATTCTCCTAGACTTCCTTCCAAGTTTACCTAGATTTGGCATACTTTCAAGATGGAGATTTTGTTCACTCTTTGGAAAGATAGGAATGCTATTATTTTTTTCTCACAACTTTCTTGCTACAAATGTTGCTCTGTATAGCAAGGTTTGCATATGTAATAATGTTATGATGCAGATTTAGTTTCAAGCGAATAAAGTGGCTCTAGAGGTGGCTCACCTTCAGGAGTTGCTCAATCACTAGAGCAACGCTCCTTGCACTATTGCTTGGGTCCCTCTTGATTCCATTTCTATTGAAGGTACCCCTCCTAGAGGCCGCCGCTGTGGGTGCAGTAGCTCCTTGACTCACCGCTCCCGTACCCCACGCCTGCAGGCTCCCCGCCACCACTCTCCTAGAGGTGGTGATGATGGTTGGTAGCACTGCTTAGCTTCTCTACCTCTCCATACTTTTGGGGGGTCTCTAGCTCTAGCTTAGTCTACCCCTCCTGATGCTCTTGGTACCCACCATGATTCTGATTGGCCTCCTACCAGCTCCTCCAAGTTTCCCTGCTTGGCTCTAGCCATTTCTCCACCCCAGGTGGAAGAGAGAGAGAAAGATGCAGGAGATGAAAATTGGTCACTTCCTGACCCTCCTATCAATCCCAACGATGTTTGGGGTTTTGATAGTAAAGATCCTCCTCCTTCTGGCACTACTCTTGCAGCTTGATGGCTTTATGCCTATTTTTTTTTATGAATAGTTGCTATTATTTCTGGCTTGGCCATGTGAACTCTGTAGGGTGATTTTTATGTCCCCCAACCCCTTTTTTGTGAATATGTAACTTTTATATTAAATTAATAGATAAGGCACTATTCATCAAAAAATAATTTACTTTTAAAATATTGAATTAAAGTAGTAAGTACGATGGTCTAGGTTATATTCTCCTTGCTTAGTCTTTGGAATTCTATCACTAATATGATGGAATAGTATTGGTTATTTAAGATTTATATTATTTTTCTTTAGATTATATTTTATATATTTTAGTTTTATATTAGCACAATAGTTTCCAATCTACCACATAAATCCCTTGTTAATAGAACATGTCAATAACAATGAAACCCTTGATAAAAAATAAGGAAATAAGAAATCAAAGCCCTCCTAATAAAATAATACAATAAAAAAAAATCTTTGTTTCTAATTAATAAAAATAAAAACTTTATTCACATTATATTGAATTTTGATTATAATTAATTATTTACTAGATTACTAGAAAAATAAAAACAAAATTAGATCATGATTATTTCTCTTTGTAGATTAATCTTCATATAGTTCATTTTCATCCAAATATCAAGTAATAAAATACCTCTCTTACAATCCTAAGAAATAACATATCCTAATATTTTTGAAATGGCTCCCGCTCCCGCTCAAACTGCAGTGGCTTCTACTTCTCTATCTACAACCACTCTCGCTCTCGCTTGAACACTTCCTGTTCTTTCGACAACTAGAGGTGTTATTTTTGGCTTGGATACATTCCCCAAATTGGCGTTTGGTTCTTCTCCTTCCCTTAGTGAGGCTTCTCTATCATCCCCTATTTCTTCTGCCGATGTTCCATAGGTGTTGTTGACATCCTCTGATAAGGGTATTTTTGGGTCTGCGATCTCTTATGTAGATGTGGCTGCATTTGAAGCAGGTATCAATGGAGCTTCCTCTATTGGGAGAGGGGGCTTCTGACCCATTCCTTTTGCAAAACCTATCTCTGTAAGTGATCCCATTGTGGTTAATCTAGAATATGATATAGTTGATGAGATCTTTAAAACTATAGAGGATTTCTTCTCTAATGCTGCAATATTTAGATTTAGGGGTTTTTGGCCTTCTCTTTCGGACTTGCATGCTTGGATTTCCAAACATTGGGAAACCATCTTAATTGATACTATTAAGATATACCCTATGGAAAAGGGTTTTTTATTGCAAAGTTTGAAAATGTTGAAGATAGGAAAACTATTTTGTGTCATAGTTGTTTCTCTTGGGAGGAGCATTTCCCTGTGATGGCCAAACCTTGGCATCAGGGGTTTGATCCTCTTTTTGAGTCCTTTAATAAAATAACCTTATGGGTGAGACTGTTGAATCTTCCCCTTCATATTTGGCTGGATTCTATTTTGGAATCTATGGGGGGGCTACTGAGGATTTCCAGATGGTTGATTCAACTTCCTCTAATATTTTTCATCCAACATATGTTCGTATTCTTGTGGAGGTTTATGTTTCTAAGGGTCTCCCTAAAAAGATTACTTTGACCTCTTCTATGGGCTCTTGGATCTAGAATATAGATTATGAGGGTATTCCATTCAGATGTAGGAAATACCACAAGACTAGCCATCTTGCTGCCCAATGCTTATATGATAAGGTTAAATCAAAGAAATCACCTTCTTGGTGGTTGGGGGCTTTTGACCACCATTATAAATTTTATAAAGTTTCTAAGAATGGGGGTTTGGTAGCTTTCCCTTCTCAGGATGATCATGCTATGACTGGTGCTGATGATGTTGTCTCTGATGCGGCTTTGGTTTAGACTATTGATGCTATCCCTTCAAGTGTTGGTGTTGCTGTTCCTGACTGGATCATTGATGCTATCTCTAGATCAACTGTCTTGTCTCCTGGTGCTGGGGTTTTTATTGTCCATAGTTCTCTAGGGGGGAATTGGGGATTGGTAGTGGTGTTATCCCTGTCCCTTCTGTGGATGTTGATGTGGCCTACCTTTTAATGGGTTCTTTTGGTTTTTGTTTGGATTGGTAGAATGTTGCTGAGAAGGTAGAGGATGGATGGACAACAATTAAAGGAAATAAATTCAAATCTTCCAAACCTTCTTTTTATATGAATTTACATTCACGTAAGGATGGGCTAAAATGTAAATCTTGAATGCCCTTTGTTATGGTTTGTCGGGCTGGTTTCTGTTCCACTTGGTGGGAACTATTAGAACTTAAATAGTTAAACTTATAGATGATTAAATAGGATTCAAAAACCTCTGAAATCATAACTCTTGTACTCCCAATAGATGCATCTAACACAATTTAAATGCTAAGGTATTAAGGTTTTAAAAAACCTTCTTGACTTCAAGTATGAAACTCAGGCGGGTTTACCTTTCTTAACAGCTTCTACAAAGCATTACAATAATAATCTATGTGCTTGACATAGATGATACAATTCATAAATATACAACAAAGTAAATTGAACAAATTATTTAATTTTTTTGATGGTGAATACATGCAAATCAAGCAATAACCAGTGCCTTATTCATTGGGCATTAGAGTCAAAACCTACATCAATAGAATCCTATCAAAACAAGCATACTAAAACTTAAATGAAATGCCTAACATTCCATTCTCCCAATTGTTAACCCTGCTATCAAATTCATACATGGATAATTAATTCCCAGAGACCTCCCTCAAGATTTATTTCTTTCCTTGAAAGAAACTTGAGCTCAACCCCTATATCTACCTTGTAGACAATGCATTAAAGAGCCTTACAATTTAATACATAAGAGAACTCAAACATCCCTATACGAAGACAACCAGAATTAGCAAAGAAGTTCTAGTATTTTTGTATTAATATATATAAAACTATATTAGTACATTTTGACAAAGAGTTACAAGAAACAAGATTCTATATTCAGAACTCTCCTTACAAAGTATTATTAACCACCTCTACAAAAGAAGCAAAATTGCTATTTATATCACTAGCTATCTTGGAATCCTCAAAGAAAGGATGCAACAAGCTTCAGATAGCCAGGAATGTGACTTTCACTATAGAGAAAAAGTACAAACATGATGACAAAGACTAGAGAAAACTGAAAGTAGGTCCTAACAAATGGAATCTTCATAGCTGGCACCTAATTTTGAGGATATTTCAGAGTAGTTGCTTGAGTTTGTTGCATGAATGATGACCGCCAATATAGGCTAACTTACATCATTCTTTGTTTGATACATGCTCTCCCTAAAATTTTGGATCAGGTGCCAAGTGTACTCTATTCTTCTTCTTCTGCCTCAAACTCCAAAACAGCTGGCTTCTTTTTCTTTTGCTTTGTACTTTTATCCCAGGCTACTACATCATCATCATCAGAAGGCCAACTATAATCCTGCAAGTCCTATAACGACTTGATCTGCAACTCCCACCTAGAATCAGTGATGCCCTTAACATCTGCAACAAAATTTATGCAATCATTTTCAACTTTAATGAAGTTGTCTATCTGGTGTAGGAGCACCCACAATAAATGATGATTCATGAAAGTCCTAGGAACATCTAGAATAGGTTAGATCTATCATCTAGGCATCTAGACCAAATTGAAAGACCTAGTTCCAAGATTGGCATAGTTATAAGCCCTTGGTCAACTATGGTCAAAGATGGTTAAAGGGCCTAAAATCTTATGATTTTGCATATTTTCATGTTTTGATTGTTTGGATCCATGTTGGATCATTAGACTTAGGTGTGGACCAATATTGGTCACCTAGGATAGAAAAGATGCTAAAAAGTTGTAAAAGTTGCTTTGCAACTTTGACAACTTTTTCTAAAAGTTGTAAACAATCCCCCAATGGCCATATGGTTTGAATTTCAGTTTGTAACTGATGGGGGAGGCCTTAATAAGCCCTACCAGGTGGGTGGAAGGGAAGAATATGTAATTTGGCATTTAAAATTGTTGGAGTTGATGAAAAGCAACCCACAGCTCCCAAGAATCCCTACATGCAAACACCTGTCACAGAAAGAGAGAAAAAACTATGGAGGCATGTAATCACAGATCTGAGAAAGAGAATCCATGATTGAGAATAACAAATGAGAGAGAAAATCTCAATACAATAATCTATTCTCCATTAATTGATCCAATAAGTGAATGAATAAAATAAAAAGAGGGAATCCTTATAAAAGGATATCGAAACCCTAAAGAATAATAAGATGCCTAAGTTTAACTTAAGTGTAGAGTATATAATAGACTAATAATTAAATAAATTAATTATTAGCTATAATATGACAACTCTAACACCCCCCCTTAAGTGTAACTTAGGGAGAAGCTAAACAACTAAGGACTAAAAGATGCATGAAAACAAAAATGCATGAAAGAGCAATGGGTCCCGACAACTAGGCCTGATCAGGTACCCAAATACAAGAAATAAACTAGATGAAGGGAACAAAGCCTCTAATCTAGGGAAATTCCCAAAGAAAGGAACAAGATAGAGCATGTAAAGCATCTCCGAAGCATGAAGCTGTAAACACTGTCAGAAGTAACTGCTGGAACCCCCACTGAAATAGTGCATGACCAGGTAGAGAAGACAAAGTCTGAAGAGCTGATCAATCAAAGAGGTGACCTCTAAGAGTAGGAATGAATGAGTGTCTATATAGTAGATGAACCATCTCATTGAAATGCATAGGTGCCTAGCCACTGCATCTGCCTAGTACATAGGAAGAAGAACTGAATACATAGATCACTCAACCAAACCAAGGAAGCAATAGAACCAATAGGTGAACCCCCCCCATAATGTTGAACAGGGAGAGGGGTGACAGGAACACTAAAAATGCAATGCTAGAAACATCTGCAAGAAGAAGAATCAGGAACACCAATAGTGCAACAAAAGTACAAGCACATGATAAAGGGCGGTGTCACAGACACACAACATGGGCTAATGTTGTGGAAGGGACACTCACTTGACAAAGGTGGATGAGCACAAAAGGAAAAACATCATAACCCCCCATGACACTTATAACTGAGTGCAAGTACAAATAAACACAAGGTGCTTGAAATCCTAGATATGCAGAAGTAGGCACTTTATCTTAGTGCATTTACAGAAAATAGAATGCTACATAAGAGAAGCATACAATTCTCAGAAAGTCAGAAAGAAGAGTGAGCCAAAAGAACAAAAGAAGAGATCCCAGGACCTGTAGAACCCAAGTAATCTGCCAGAGTGTGAAAGTGGAAAACTTAAAGGAGAAAAAACCTGGAGCAGAATCTGGATAAAAGACCCCTGCCACTAAAAAACTCACTGAACCAGCTTTCCGATGATATCTGGTGAGCCCAAAAATAAGTCCGGATGAGTGAGATATGGCTCCTGGAAGGCAAAAACAAAGATCAGACTTTGACAGCAAAAAACACTATCAAAATAGTCGAGCCAAAAAACCTAACCTCCATAATTGGAAAGAGCTCAAAAAGAGCTTTTCGACGATATAAAGAAGTCAAAAATTTGATACCGTATGCTCAAGATACGACCAAAAGACCATAAGCCACTCCAGAGAACAAAAAAGCCAAAAACATATGCAAGCACCTCAGGATGCGTGCCAAATTTTTACATCAAAAAATATATCAAAAAAGTAAAAAATGTCGACTCGAGAATCACGCCAATTTTTTTTAATCTCGAGATGCATGATGGGAAAAAGTTGCATCAGGAATCATGCCAAAAATCACTACATTGAGAAGCGCACCAATTTTTTTTACATCGAGATGTATGCAAAAAATAAAAAAATTGCTGCCTCGGGATACGTGCAAGATCCGTACGGCTAGGGCCCAAAATTTTTTGCCTCAAATTGCAAAGTTGTCCAAAATGGACAAATTTTATATGGATTATGGGGTTTTTGGGCACTCTAAGCGCAACGGTGATGTCAGTTTGAGCTCAAAATGACCATAAATAAAGGTCCCCCCTAAATCCACATAAAAAGCTTCTGAAAAAAATAGATCTGAAGAACACGACTAAACTCTCTCAAATAAGGAACAGGGGCATGAAGATCTGAAGCTCTGATACCATGTTGGAGTTGACGAAAAGCAACCCATAGCTCCTAAGAATCCCTGCATGCAAACACCTGTCATAGAAAGAGAGAAAAAACTAAGGAGGCATGTAATCATAGATCTGAGAAAGAGAAGCCATGATTGAGAATAACAAATGAGAGAGAAAATCTCAATACAATAATCTATTCTCCATTAAATGATCCAATAAGTGAATGAATAAAATACAAAGAGGGAATCCTTATAAAAGGATACCGAAACCCTAAAGAATAATAAGATGCCTAAGTTTAACTTAAGTGTAGAGTATATAATAGACTAATAATTAAATAAATTAATTATTAGGTATAATATGACAACTCTAACAAAAATTAATAAAGATACAGCCATTTCTTTGCAAATCCCGAGAATAGTTGGAGTGTACGGATTGGTACAGATAGGAGGGCATAAATTTATGAAGCCAAAAGTTTTTTTTGTGAATCTACTTTCATTTTCATTTTGTTTGATGCTTTGATCAATCTTAGGTTGAGAGTTATTAAGGTTTTGGTCTGGCTGCCTGGATTGTAGGCCTAAAACCAGGGTTTCAATTGATTTTGTATATTCTATTCGATTCCACCATGGGAATCTAATTCCCCTTGGTGGAATTAAAGCTTTGATTATGTACTTTGATAATATGCTGGTTAGGAGTGGTAACTTGCAAGGGGATGGAATTGCCATGATGCCCTAGGTGTACATCCCTATGTGTGCACCTACAAGCGACTGAGTACAGTCAACATAACTATTGATTGGGGATTCACCAAGACTTAAAATTCAGGATTTAAGGTCCTTATGTATGTCCTCACATGTTCCCATAACTGGTTTGGGCATTGGTTTAGAGGAAATAGCACTTGTAGTGAAATTGTAGACCTAATTAGGCCTAATTGTCTTGCCTGATTAGGTGTTTTCCTATTCTACTTTCAGTTTCACATCTTGGTGCTTGGATATGATCTCTAAGGCCCAAAAGGGTATCATAATCTCCAATTTTTTCAATACATTGCATGGAAGTATTTTGGTCTAGGATCAAAATCTCCTCTAGGAAGGGCTACAAGCCTAGTTTTGGGTTTATGAAGCAACTATGTTGTATGGGTTTCTTTTGAGTGAAAGAACCATTGGAACTAATCAAATATGACCTAAATAGGCTAGATCCTTGAGTATAGGTCACCCCTAGTCCTTCTAGTCATTTCATGGGGATTGCTCATAAATTGGGCCAATAGTGCTTCGTAGCCAATCTTGGTTATTGGTATTTGGGACTTGGTAGAACCTAGTGATTAGGTTTCACTTGGGGTTTTGAGGTTGTGATAACCTTATTCCTTGTTCTTGCTACACTTTTGATAGGTGTAGGGAACTTTTCCCATAGTTTGGGTGTATAAGGGTACATTCCCTTAACCATTATTCACTATTTCAAGCTTCCTGTTGCCCACTTTGCATCAAGTGGTATCAGAGCTATGTCTACTCCTAAGGATGAAAAGATCCCTACACGGGTCACAAATAGTGAATTAGCAAAGATGGTGAGAGAAAAAAGGGCAGCAAATACAACCTTAACTAAGAGGCTCCAAGAACTTGAGAAGAAGTTAGATAAGGATAAAGAGGATGAGTTTGGTAAGGAAGAAGGGAGTGAAGAGGAGGAAGAAACCTCTGATCAGAACATCCCTATAGACCAAAGACCTCTCATAGATTCCTTAAAGTCCATGGGAAGAAGGACCATGGAGGAGAAGATAGACTTACCAATTTTCAATGGTAAGATGAATACAAATTTGGCTTTGGATTGGATAGAAGCCTTGACAACATTCTTTGAATGTGAGGACATCCCTGAGATGTAGAGGGTAAAGATGGAAAGATCCAAGTTGAAGGAAGTAGCCCTAACTTGGTGGAACTTCATCCAAATAGAGAGGGTGAAGAATGGGAGAAGCATGATAAATTCATGGAACAAGATGATAGCCCTGATCAAAGAGACATATGTGCCTGAAGATTATGGGGTACAACTCGATAGGAGGAAGCAAAGCTTAAATAGAAAAGTGACACAAGACAGGGAGAAAGAGGGGCCAAACAATGGCGCACCCTAATAATCCAAGCCTGCCCAACACATGCAGAAGCAACAAACAACAACAGTGAGAGAGAGAATGCAAAAACTTTCATATATTATCATCAAATAGAACCATACATGCCGGGCTGTAAGGCCTTCCCAATTAGGGCCAGATATTACAATGAATTACAGAAGTCCTCCAACATGTGAGGATCTGTCAAAATCTCTACTTCTGTCTTCTAACAAACTCCTATCCAAAAACTACTCTAAACTCTAAACTAACAACTACATTTATACAAGAAGCTACCAAATTGAGTCGGCCTTCAAATCCATAATCAAGAGAAGGAATGGTCAGATCTAGGACCACACGCTTCCCAATGATGGATTCCAATATTGAATCCACGATGCAATATAAATGCACAAGTCAACCACAACAAAAACAAAAACTAAACCCGTCGGTGAGCAAGATAACCGAGCAGTAGATAGGAAATGCTGAGCGCTAGTGAAATAACTGACCACCTAGGAGATAACTGACCACACTCAGTAACCAAAGGAAATTGACCAACTACCAACCAACTCAGTCAAAGAAGGAACTGAGCAACACAGATAAACTCCAAATTGTTTTTGGTGACACAGGATTGCCAAGGATTCGAGATGCTCCTGCATCAGACACCTGGGGTTATTTTGAAATGATTCTCTAAATCATTTGGTAGGTCTGGTCTAAGCTACATCCAACTCAGACTGTGAAATCCATGAACTATCTTCCATTGGTCTATTCTTCCACTTTACTAGATATTCCATATACTATTTTTGTCTTGTACTTTTGCCAACTCTTTCCTTCAAAATCTATCCAACTTCATCATTCTACTTCTTAGGATATTCTGTCAGTACTGTCACTTCTTCATCAGGTTCATGAGACTCATACAAATCAGCAATGTTGAAAATAGGTGATATGTCCATGTCATTAGGTAACTCAATTTCATATGCTTTTCCACTGTCAAATTTCTTCAGAATCTTGCAAGGTCCAAAATTCTTCATCTTCAACTTCCCATATGTTCCAACTGGAAATCAACCTTTCTTCAAATCAACCATCGCTTCATTTCCAACATCAAAAGTTTTATGTCTCCTTGATCTATCAGCTTTGTCTTTATATTTATGATTACTGTCTTCTAGCTTCAGCTTCACATCTTCATGTACTCATAAAATTTTACTCCTTCAGCACTTTTCTTGTTCTCATCAACAATGTCTCTCAAATTAGATATTATTCTCAGTTGTGTGCCATTCACAATCTCAAATGGTGTCTTTCCAGTAGTCCTATTCATTGAATTATTGTATGAAAACTCTGCTTGTGCCAACATAGAATCCCAATTACTTGGTCTGTCTTCAACTAAACATCTCAAAAGATTTCCCAAACTTATGTTCACAACTTCAGTCTGTCCATCAGTTTGTGGGTGAAATGTAGAACTATATTTCAACTCAGTGCCAAATTTATTCCAAAGGGTTTTCCAAAAGTATCCAACAAATTTACTATCTCGGTCAGAGATAATACTCCTTAGTAATCCACGCAATCTGACAATTTCCTTAAAGAAAAGATCTGCTACATGTACTGCATTTGATGTCTTTCTACAAGGTATAAAATGAGCCATCTTTTAAAATCTATCCACAACAACAAATATAGAATCATTACCTCTTTCTATCTTTGGTAAGCCAAGAACAAACTCCATACTGATGTCAATCCAATGTTTCTCAAGAACAACAATCGGTGTATACAATCTAGTATTCTGACTTACTCCTTTTGCAACTTGACAGATTCCACAACTTTTCACAAATTTCTAAACATATTAATACAACTATGGCCAATAATACTTCTCCTTAAGCAAATTCCATGTTTTATCAATACCAAAATGTCCAGCCAAACCACTATTATGTTTCTCCTTTATCAAGTTAGATCTCATTACTCCTCTCGATATACACAATTGAATACCTTTAAACAACATACCTTCCTGAATAAAATATTTATCCCATTTAGTATTAGGGTCACACTCATAAGAATCTCCCATCTCATCAAAACCAAGAACTTCAATTTTCATCTCGGTCATCAAAGATCTTCTACTTAATGCATCAGAAAATCAGTTAGTAACTCCACTCTTATGCTTTATCACAAATTTATAACTCTACAAATACTCAACCCATTTCATATGTCTCTGATTCAACTTATTCTAACTACCCAACTATTGTAAAGCCTTATGATCAATATGCAACACAAATTCACTCGGTATCAAATAATGTCTCCATTTCTTCAGTGCTTGAACAATAGTATAGAATTCTTGATCATATACATAATATTTCCTTCTAGCATCATTTAACTTTTCACTAAAGAAAGCAACAAGTTTACCTTCTTGACTCAACATAGCTCCAATTACACTTCCACTTGCATCACATTCTAATTGAAATACCTTACTGAAATTAGGTAATGCCAAAATAGGTAATTCAACAACCTTCTGCTTCAGAGTCTCAAAACTTTTGTCAGCTCCATGTGTCCACTTGAGTTCTCTTTTGTCTCCTCTCATAGTCTTTCTCATAGCATTACAAATTAAACTGAAATTCCTAATGAGCTTTCGGTAAAAACTTGCCAAACCATGAAATGATCTTACCTCACTAGCATTCATAGGTGTAGGCCAATTCAAAATAGCTTCAACCTTTTCAGGATCCATCTTCAGCTAAAATAACAAATCCCAAATACACAATCTCCTCTTTCATGAATGAACACTTTTTCAGATTTATTAACAACTTTTCCTCTTTCAATATCTGAAAAACTTGTTTAACATGTAACAAATGTTCTTCTTTGGTCTTACTGAATATCAGAATATCATCAAGATATACAATCACAAACTTACCCAAGAATTTCTTCAAAACTTCATTCATCAACCTCATAAAAGTACTTGGTGCATTAGTTAAACCAAAGGGGATAACCAACCACTCATACAAACCTTCTTTTGTCTTAAAATTAGTCTTCCATTCATCACCTTATTTGATTTTGATACGATGATACCCACTTTTCAAATCAATCTTTGTGAAATACTTTGCTCCAGTCAAACTGTCCATTATGTCATCCATTCTCGGTATAGGAAACCTATACTTCACTGTTATCTTGTTGATTACTCTGGAATCAGTACACATTCTCCATTCTCCATTCTTCTTTGGTGCAAATATAATAGGTACTACACAAGGGCTCAAACTTTCTTTGATCAAACCTTTTTCCAGCAACTCTTGAATCTGTCGGTTCAATTCTTGATTCTCGGTAGGTGTCAACCGATGAGGTGCCTTATTCGGTAAACTAGCTCCAGGGATTAGATCCATACAATGATCAATACTTCTTTTCAGTGGAAAACCATCATGTACATTATCAGAAATGATATCATTGTACTCGGTGAGTAACTTATCAATCTCCTCAGGGACATTATCCTCTATTTTCCTAATCAGTTTGTTAGGGATCACAACAAAACATACATCATTCTTCTTCAAAGAGTTAACAAACTTTCTTCCCTCGATCAAAAAAACTTTCACAAATGTGCAAACATTACTAACAAGTTCTTCCATCAATGGTAACAAGATTTGTTTCTTTCCATCAGCCACAATAGTATACTTGTGCAAGCTCCCATCATATATAACATGTCTATCATATTGTCAAGGTCTACCTAACAAAATATGACAACAATCCATAGGCATGATATCACATAACACCTTATCATAGTACTTTCCAATCTTCAAATTCACATAACATTGTTCACTTACCAGGAGTGCATGCTCATCTTTGATCCATGAAATATGATAGGGCTTCAGATGTACCAACCTCTCCAACTACAATTTTTTGACCATCTCTTCAGATGCCAGATTATCTGAGCTACCACTGTCAATGATTACCTTCCAAACTTTGTCAGAAACTCTACATGTGGTCTTGAACAAACTTTTCCTTACCAGATCTTCCTTCTTGCTTTCATTCCATAGTGCTCTCCTTACCATCAATTTATTTTCTTTCTCAGGTTCATTCGGTGACTCTTCTTACACCAAAGCATTTCTACTGCTACCAACCTTCTTACTTGCATGTGTACATTCAAAAGATCTATGTCCTTCTTCTCCACAATTGTAACAAGTTCCTCAGAAACTTCCTCTACCATAACCACCTCAGTAGTTACTGGCTCTACCTCTAGATGAACTTTCACCTTTCCACTCAGTCTTGCCTTTGTCCAGATTTGTGTTTTCTAGTTCAGATCTACCATTTTCACCATTAGATCTATCTCTTCCTCTAGGGAATCTACCACCTTGACCTCTTTGTCTTTGTTCATGTCTCTTGTTCAATTTCTCCTTAGCCTTCAAAGAAAATTAATAAGCCTCTTCAATGTTCTCCAACTTGACCATACTAATTTCCTCTTGGATGGAAACTCTCAAACCATTCAGGTATCTACCGATTCTTTCCACTTCATCTTCATCATGTTCAGATCTGATATCTAATCTATAGAATTCCTCAGTATACTCCTTTACCGAGCTATCTTTCTATCTCAAACTTTGTATTTGCTGAACTAGGTTAATCTGATAATCACAAGGTAAGAACTTTCCTTTCAATTTGTTCACCATTTTATTCTGTGTGTGTGAAAATTGTACCTGATCTGTAGATGCAACACTTCAGTAAAACATTAGAGGTTAGCAAAAATGAAATCATGCAATGAATTGAAAGATAAACTAACTAGGTGATTTACTATCTTCTAATAGGTGCGAGTATGATGTTCTCAGATTGTTATCGAGATCAGCGACCTTGACAACACCTAAATGAAGGATTTGAATGCAAAACTGATATGAAATATGAATGCAATTAATCTATATTTTTTTGATTTTCTATGCAATTATATGATGGAAACTTGATATGAATCTATGGTAATATGGAAATTGATATGCTAAAATGATCTAACAATAATATGAAAACAAAAGTGATCTCACAAAACGTGGTTGATTCGCAAAGAAGCTCCGATTCTCCAGATAGCAATTCACTAGCATAAGTTCACAAATCATGAGATGAATTATGAAGAGCCGAGCCTTGATTTTATAGAAATCCAGGGCTTTGGAGGTGCATGAAAAAAAGCCATAAATCACTCAAATAACTCAGGTTGATTTTTGAGTTATTTTTAAATAAAGGATATTTAATTTATAAAATCATGCAAAAGCAAGGCTTTAACTCAAAATAGAGTTTAGATCAAATTCCAATTCATCATTAGATGTTGAGTTTAAATTTTAAAATTGATTGTTAATTTCTAGTTGCCTGCTTTTCTGATTGTGCATGATTTAATTATAAATTAATTTAAAAAATAAAGTGATTTATTCTCAACTTAACTGATTTTAAAATTAAAACAATTGATTTATGGGTTAATCAATTATTAAAATCAAACTTTTATTCAAAAATAATATCATTAAATATGACAACTTGCTTTAATTAATTAAATAAGAATTTAATCAATTATTCATAGGATTTTGGATTTATTGTCAAAATTAAATAATATAATTTATGAATAAATATAATTAACTTCAATTAAATAATTAAGTGGCAGAATTAAATCTAATTAATTAAATATTGAGAATATTCAATTAATCAAACTTTAGGATAAATTGGATTTATCGCCAAATAATCATTAAATTAAAGATAATTATGATAATTAGGAATATTACTAGGAATATTCCCCGATGCAGAATTTATGATAATCAATTAGGATTCGATGATGTTTCGATGTGCCTTTGGTTAGGACTTTGATGTCAATTTCTATCGATTTGATGATATAGGAGGTTAATGAACCTATAGCCCATTTTTGGGGTATTACATATTCCATACCTTGATTTTGTCTTTTCCTTTTCTCTTCCTATCGAGCTACAGATGTTCCCACCATAAGGATGCATGACTTTTCAACTTTGTGCTTGCAATCTTCACCTTCTTATCCTCAGGAATGTTTTCATATTCAAAGTACTTTTCCATCTCACTGATCCGGTCCACCAATTCATCATAATCTAGCTTTCCACCATACTCAGGAGGATTGAAATGTGGTGTTGACTTCAGACTTGTCAAAGCCTTCAAAAATCTTTCTTCACCTTGATCCATAACAGGTGCAAGTTTTGCATTCGCCTGTTCTTCCTCAACTTCATCATCACTAACATCTTCAAGATGTTTTCCTCTTCTCTGGGTTGTTTCAATAGTTTCTAACCTAGCGACAATTTGCCTTAGCATATCTGCCAATCCTTGATCTACATCTCACCTCCCATGAACCATCTTGACAACCTTCACAATTGCAGGCCAGATCACAATCTTCTACCCCACAACAATCAACAAGGGCTTCAAGAGGAACCTACAAGCCTAGATTCGTAGACCAAGATCAAGATCTCACCTTGCTCTGATACCACCTGACGCAAGACAGGGAGAAAGAGGGGCCAAAAAATGGTGCACCCTAATAATCCAAGCCTGCCCAACACATACGGAAGCAATAAACAACAACAGTGAGAGAGAGAGAATGCAGAAACTTTCATATATTATCATTAAATAAAACCATACATGCTAGGCTGTAAGGCCTTACCGGTTAGGTCTAGATATTACAATGAATTACATAAGTCCTCCAACATGCAAGGATCTGTCAAAATCTCTACTTCTATCTTCTAACAAACTACTATCCAAAAACTGCTCTAAACTCTAAACCAACAACTACATTTATACAAGAAGCTACCGAACTGAGTCGACCTTCAGATCCATAATCAACAGAAGGAATGGTTAGTTCTAGGACCACACACTTCCCAATGATGGATTCCAATATTAAATCAGTGATCCAATATAAATGCACAAGTCAGCCACAACATAAACTAAAACTAAACCCGTCGATGAGCAAGATAACTGAGCAACAGACAGGCAATGCCGAGCGCCAATGAAATAACCAACCGCCTAGGAGATAACCAACCACACTCGGTAACCAAAGGAAACTGACCAACTACTGACCAACTCGGTCAAAGTAGGAACTGAGCAAGACAGACAAACTCCAAATTATTTTTGGTGACACAGGATTGCCAAGGATCCGAGATGCTCCTTCATCAAAAAGACATGGATGTAGGCTCATACACCGAGGAGTTCCTAAAACTATGTATGAAGACAAATGTGGCAGAAGATGAAGAAGAAAAACTAGCAAGGTATATGAATGGTCTGAAGGTATCCATTCAAGAGGAACTTGGCCTACACTATCATACCACAGTCAACAAGTGCTATCAAATGGCACTCAAGGTAGAGGAGAAATGGAAGAGAAAGGAGTTTGGAAAAGGCAAAGAAAATAATAAGAACTTCAAGCCTAAGAAAAACTCTTGGAACAAGGGGAAAATTAGTGGAAACAAGCCTACTGATTAGAATAAGGATCAGGGAGAACAAAGTTCCAAAGGGAACTATAGAGGAGGAAAGTCTTTTAATAGAGGTAGAGGAAGAGGAAATGGCTCTCTCACATGTTACAACTATAATTAGGTAGGACACCATGCTAGAAAGTGCCCTGAGAAGAGAAATAACAATCAAGGAAGAGAAGAAATCAACTTGTGGAAGAAGAACAAGCTGATAACAAAGATCTTGAACCTGAGGAAGAAACATGTCTGATGATGAGACACACATTTTTGTAGATCCCTCACACCCAAGAACCACCCCCAAAAAAGAATCTATTCAAGACAAAGATCAAGTGCCAAGTCAAGGTATGTAACTTGTTGATTTATTCAGGCTCAACTGAAAATCTTGTTTCTTCTAAAATGGTAGAAAAACTCAAACTACCTAAGAAACCCCACCCCTTTCCATATCATGTCTCTTGGCTAACAAAAGGTCAACAAACTTTGCTAACTGAACAAGCATGGGTAGAGTTTTCCTTCGCATATTTTAAGGATAAATTACTCTATGATGTTGTGGAAATGGATGCCTCTCATATACTCCTAGGTAGGCCTTGGCAATATGATGTTGATACCATGCATCATTGCAAAAAGAATATCTACTCCATAATTAGGAATGGTGTAACCTTCACCATGAAACCCTTGCCTGATCCTAAATTTGAGCCTATTGTTGTAACCATGGGGGAGAAAGAAATGCTGAAAGATTTGAAAGAACCTGATGCCCAAGGTTTCATATTGGTTTGTAAACCAAAGGAAAACATAACTTCAAAGGATAAAGATCCTATACCACAGGAGATACAAGACCTGCTGCAAAAGTATAGTGATGTCACTGCTACTGATCTTCCCACAAGCCTACCTCCCTTAATAGATATCAGTCACCAAATTGACTTGATACCTGGTTCATCCCTACCTAACAAGTCCCCATACAAGATGACACTAGTGCAACATGTAGAGATTGCAAAACAAGTCAGTGAATTATTGGAGAAGGGACTCATTCAGAAAAGTCTTAGTCCATGTGTTGTGCCATCAGTATTAGCCCCTAAAAAGGATGGAAAATGGAGGTTGTGTACTGATAGTAGAGACCTAAACAAAATCACTATAAGATATAGATTCCCCATGGCCAGAATTGAGGATCTATTGGATCAACTAGGAGGTGCTTGCTACTTCACCAAGATAGACTTGAAGTCTGGATACCATCAGATTAGGATCAAACTAGGAGATGAATGGAAGAAAAAATTCAAAACTACTGAAGGTTTGTTCGAATGGTTAGTAATGCCCTTTGGGTTAAGCAATGCCCCTAGTACTTTTATGAGGATTACGAATGAGATATTCATTGATTTTATTGGCAAATTTGTTGTTATTTACCTTAATGACATACTAATGTTCAGTCATAGCAAGGAGGAGAATCTTGATCATGTGGAATAGGTACTAATGAGGCTTCATCAACACAAGTTGGTGATAAACTTGGAAAAATGCATGTTTATGAAGGAGGAACTTGTGTTCCTAGGATTTGTGATCTCACAAGGTACCCTCAAGATGGACCCTGAGAAGGTTGAAGCAATCATCAAATGGCCTCCACCAAAGAACCAAGGTGATGTAAGAAGATTCCATGGACTTGCCACTTTCTATAGAAAGTTTATTAAAAACTTCAGTCATGTGTGTGCACCAATGCTTGACACCATTAAAGGAGGTAGGAAGAATAAGTTTTCTTGGACAAAGGAAGAAAATGATGCATTTCAGTACTTGAAAAATAGAGTTTCTCAATACCCCATCTTGGTTCTCCTTGATTTCAACAAGGTCTTCACCGTGGAGACAGATGCAAGTAATTTAGCCATAGGTGCAGTCCTAAGCCAGGAGGGTAAGCCAGTGGCTTTCTTCTCTAAGACATTAAATGAGGCCAAAAGGAAGTACTCAACCTATGACTTGGAACTTTATTCCATGGTCCAAGCCCTCAAGAAATGGAGGCACTATCTAATTCCCAAATAATTTGTGGTATATACTGACAACCATGCATTGAGTTTTCTCAATTCATAGGAAAAGCTCTCTGTCAGACATCTTAAATGGATGGAGTAGTTGCAGGCCTACACTTTCAACATCAAATACAAGAAGGGTGTGGAAAACAAGGTGGTGGATGCCCTTAGTAGGAGGGTTGGTCTGGTTGAAGAGGTACAATTTCAAAGTGTGGGAATTGATTCCCTCAAGCACCGATATCCCGATGATCCTGATTTTGCAGAGATTTTTCAAGTTTGCACAAAGATGGTTGGAAGATACCATACTAATTAATCTGAATACCTGATTCAGAATGGACTCCTATTTAAAGGAGCTCAACTATGCATCCCCAAATGTTCAATGAGGACAAATATAATAAGGGAGAAACAGTGTGGTGGCCTGGGAGGACACTTTGGCATTGACAAGACAACAAACATGGTGAAGAGAAGTTATTTAGGCCAAAGATGAACAATGATATTAAAAAGTTCATAGAGATTTGCACTATCTATCAGTAAGCTAAAGTTGTATCAACAAATCAGGGGTTATATCAACCCTTTCCAATTCCCATAAGGCCTTGGGAATCAATCTCAATGGATTTTGTCATGGGGCTACCTAGAACAAAACAAGGTTTTGATAATGTTTTTGTCATAGTGGATAGATTTAGTAAATGGTCCATTTTGTACCATGTAAAAGCACAAATGATGCTTCTCACATTGCACATCTTTTCTTTAAAGAGGTAGTTAGGATCCATGGTTTACCACAAACAATTGTATCTGACAAGGATGTGAAGTTTCAAGGCCACTTTTGGAGGACACTTTTCAAGAAACTTGGAACTAATCTAGCCTACAGCTCTGCCTATCACCCACAAACTGGTGGGAAGACAAGACTCCCTTCCAAGCAGTGTATGGCCTTCATCCCAAAGCACCATTGGACCTAGTAGAACTACCATATGATTTCAAAATGAGTGCTCAAGGAGAAGAACTAGAAGAGCTTATTAAAAAGGTGTAGCATGAGGTAAAAGAAGCACTACAAAGATCCACTTTGAAATACAAGGAACATGCTGACAAAAGAAGAAGGGAAATCCACTTCCAAGTTGGTGACAAGGTATGGGAATTCTTGAGGAAAGAGAGACTACCTAAGGGTAGATATTCCAAACTTCACATGAAGAAAGTAGGACCATGCACTATACTCAACAAAATGGGTGAAAATGCATATGAGATCTCTCTTCCCCCTACCTCGCAAATTTCTCTAATTTTCAATGTTGTAGACCTCACCCCCTACAAAGGTATAACAGGTTCAACAAATGAACAAGGTGAGCAAGAAAATATGAATGATGAAGACTATGTCACTAACCTCCCTCAAAGAAAACCTATTGAGTTGGAGGAAATATTGGACACCAAGTTGCTAAAGCAGACCAGAACCAAGAAGTACATGCAGTACCTAGTCAAGTGGAAAGGATTCCCCAACATAGATGCAACTTGGATGATCGAAGACAAAATCAAGCAACATGGAAATTCTATGGAGCAATTACCCTCAAGTGGGAACTTGAGTTGATGCAGGAGCATCCTGGGTGTAAGAGCAATCTTGCATCACCCAAAAATATTTCTATTTTTTTATATTCAATAAGGGCTATTTTGTGCAGAGCTGCTATTTATGAAAAGTTACTATTTTTGGTAATTTTCGTATGTGCTCAGAATGATCTGATTTCTTTCTTGGAGGTTCATTTTGGTCATATAAGCCTGCCAGTAAAGTTTCATTGCCAGATCAAATGTATATTGGAAGATATTGAAGATTTTCGGTATTGGCAGCAGGGTACAGAAACTTTGAACTCAGTTTTGAAGGCTTTAGAGGCCCCGAATGAGGTCAAAAATTTGGGTGACGGGCGCTTGCACAGGTCAAGCCTGTAGAGCGCTTCGTGGTGTTTCTAAAATGGGGTTATAATAGCCGATCGGGTCAACTGGTGATGACTTATGGTCTTCGAAAGTTGGGCCACCCGAAATGGCGAAAAATAATTTTCTTCAAAATTTCTGTTCGGGTTTCAAAGGTTATCTTGAGCCGACTATGATGTAATAAAATGTAAAATAAAATAATTCTAAGTTTGGTCGGCCTTATTGGCTAAAATTCTGGAACCTTCCAGGCGGTGGAAAATTGCCTATATAAGGAAGGCTGTATTATTGTCTTAGGCAGTTCAGAATAGTTCTGGGTAGTAGATCTGGGTAATAGTTCGAGGCTTTGTTCTATAGAATATTGTAAGGGAATGCCCATGTGGCTTTGCATATTGTAATTCTGAAAGTTTGTAATTCCACATTTGTGGAGATAATAAGAAGCCAATTTTCTGTTCTTGCATATTGTTGTTGTTTCTCTATTTCTGTTATGTGTTTGTGGTATTAAGGGGAGCACCCTTCATCAGGTGGTATCAGAGTAGGAGTTCTTGAGTGTGTAAGTAGATCGCTGACCATGAGGTAGTTTGCACCAGGACCCTGGCTAGGGTTTCAGCGCGCATCACAAAAATGCCTCCACGAAGGGAACGTGGTGGAAGAGCTGGTGTTGTAACACCTGAGGTTAGAGAGCTGCAGAGACAAGTGCGAGAATTGCAAGAAGAGATTCGCAGAGAAATGAATCTTAATGTTAGAGATGAAAGCGAGGATGAAGCCGAAGAAGAATATCAAGAAGGAGAAGTCAAAATTGTGAACCAGGAGGAAGAAAGACTTTTTTGGGCCATTTCTAAGATTGGGAAAAGCCCTAAGATTGAGGTTCCTACATTTTCTAGAAATCTTAACCCAGAATAATTGATCGACTGGATCAACGAATGTGAGGAATATTTTGAGTATGAAGATGTTGAGGATCCTGATAGGGTCAAATTTGCGAAAGCCAGACTGAAAGGTCATGCGAAGATATGGTGGCAAGAGATTCAGTTGGAGCGAAATAGAAGGGGAAAGGAGAAAATCATGAGATGGGATCGGATGGTGGATAAATTGAAGCAGTAGTTCATTCCTGTTGATTATGAGCTTGACCTACTGAAGAAAATGCAGAGTTTGAAGCAAGCAGGAAGATCTGTTCAGGAGTATACAGATGAGTTCTATCGACTTCTCATCAGAACAGGCCACGCAGAAGCTGATAAGGAGAAAGTTGCCCGATACCTTAATGGGTTAAGGCCAAGCATTCAGGAGGAGCTGAATCTGGTTCGAATGAACAGTATTGAAGAGGCATACCAGTTGCCCTAAAAGTAGAGGAAAAGCTGAACAAGAAGTTTGAGAGTAGACAAAACGGAAGAGGTCGCGGTGGACGATCTGGTGGACGGTCATATGGTGGCTGAAATGAGGATCCGAAAAAGAAGGATGAGGCCAGTAGTAGTGAGAATCAGCGAGGAAATAATTCCAATCACTTCCAGGATCAGAATAATAGAGATCAGAGAGGAAGAGGAAGAGGACAAGGATCTAGAAGAGGTGGCTTCCGTGGAACATGTTTTCACTGTGGAGAAGAAGGTCATAGGGAATTTGAATGTCCTCAGCACCAAGGCAGAATAGATAGGAGAAATGAAGGCCAGGCCAGAGTTGCACACATAGATGAAGATGCCAGATCATCAAATTCTGAAGATGCTGAAAGAGGAGAAACGTTGATTAATAGAAGAGTCCTGTTGAGTGGTGAGAATGAACCTGAGCAAAGGAGGAGCCTATTTCACACCAGGTGCAAGTGTGAAGGTAAATGTTGTGATGTGATTATTGATAGTGGAAGCATTGACAATTTGGTGTCAGAAGAGATGGTGACAAAGTTGAAGCTCAAGAGACAAAAACACCCACATCCATATCGGATTGCCTGGGTACAGGATGACCACAAGGTCATGGTCAATGAACAATGCCTGGTAAAGTTCAAGATTGGCGGATACCAAGATGAGGTATTGTGTGATATCATATCTATGGATGCATGTCATATGTTGTTGGGTAGACCATGGCAGTTTGACAGATGTGCTGTACATGATGGTCGTGCGAATACCTATTCCCTGACAAAGGATGGAGTGTGACATAAGCTAAAACCATTGAAGGAGACTGAAGAAAAGGTATGTGGTAATGCAAGGATAACTTTTGTTGATGGAAGAAATTTCCTAGATGGTATGAGGCATGAGCATGTATGTTTTTCTTTAATTCCAAAAGCTGGTAAAGAGGAAGTAGAAGATGTTCCTGTAGAAGTTGCAGATTTGTTGAATGAGTTTCAGGATATTATATCTGATAACGTGCCTGATGGATTACCACCAGTCAGGAAGATCAGTCATCAGATGGACTTGATCCCAGGAGCGAGTTTTCCGAATAAGGTAGCACACAGAATGACACCTGCAGAAAGTGAGGAGTTGAACAGACAAGTACATGAACTGTTACAGAAAGGATTGATCCGTGAGAGTCTGAGTCCCTGTACTGTACCAGTAGTATTAGCACCAAAGAAGAATGGAGAATGGAGGATGTGTATAGATTCTAGGGAAATAAATAAGATCACAATCAAGTACAGGTTTCCATTGCCACGAATGGATGATATTATGGACTGTTTGAGTGGAGCTGTGTATTTTTCAAAGATAGATCTAAAAAGTGGATATCATCAGATTCGGATCAGAGAAGGAGATGAATGGAAGACTGCCTTCAAGACAAAGGAAGGACTGTATGAGTGGTTAGTCATGCCTTTTGGGCTAACCAATGCACCGAGCACTTTCATGCGGCTCATGAACGAGGTTCTGAAAGAATTTCTGGGTAAGTTTGTTATTGTTTACCTAGATGATATTTTGATCTTTAGTAAGACATTGGATGAGCATATGATGCATATTCGTATGGTATTTGAGAAGTTGAGAGAAGAAAAATTGTTGATTAATTTGAAGAAGTGCAGTTTTGTGAAGAAAGAGTTAGTGTATTTGGGATTTGTAGTTTTAGCAGAAGGTCTAAAAATGGACCCAGAGAAGGTACATGCTATCCTTGAATGGCCTACTCCAAGGAGTGCTACTGAAGTAAGATCTTTTCATGGTCTAGCTAGCTTTTACAGAAAGTTTATCAGAAATTTTAGCAGTATTTATGGACTCTTGACTGAAACAATGAGAGGAGATAGAAAAGAGTTTAAGTGGACTAATGGGGCAGAAAATAGTTTTCAGTTGTTGAAACAAAAAGTTACAGAACAACCCGTTTTAGCACTTCCAGATTTTAATAAAGTGTTTCAAGTAGATTGTGATGCTAGTGGTACTGCAATAGGAGCTGTTATGAGCCAAGAAGGTAAACCTGTTGCTTATTTTAGTGAGAAGTTAAATGATGCCAAGAGGAAATATTTTGTTTATGATCAGGAATTTTATGCTATAGTTCAGGCATTAAAGAAGTGGAGACATTATCTGCTTCCTAAGGAGTTTTTTTTGTATACTAATCATCAAGCTTTGCAATATTTGAATAGTCAAGGAAAATTGAATCAAAGGCATTTGAAATGGGTTGAGTTTTTGCAGAGTTATACATTTGTTTTGAAACACAGGAAGGGAAAGTCTAATAGGGTTGCAGATGCTCTTAGCAGAAGGCAACTATTGCTGATAGAAATGCAGATTGAAGTGGTTGGGTTCAAGGAACTCAAGAATTTATATCCAGAGGATCCTGATTTTGGTGAAGCTTGGAAAGCTTGTGCAGAACCTGTTACTCTAGACAGGACAAAATGGTTGGATTTCATCATCTAGGATGATATGCTATTCAAAGGGAATCAGTTGTGCATTCCACGAAGTTCTATGAGGGAGAATCTCATCAAGGAGAAGCATAGTGGAGGATTGGCTGGACATTTTGGTCGTGATAAAACCCTTGGTCTGGTTAGTGAGAATTATTATTGGCCACAGTTGCAGCAAGATGTGAAGAAGTTTGTACAGAGTTGTAGAGTATGTCAGATGGTGAAAGGAGTGAAGCAGAATACAGGGTTGTATCAGCCATTACCCGTACCAGAGAAGCCTTGGGAGGATATCAGCATGGACTTTGTTCTTGGTTTACCGAGGACTCAGCGGGGACATGATTCAATTTTTGTGGTGGTTGACAGATTTTCAAAGATGGCACACTTCATTCCCTGCAAGAAGACTAATGATGTTGTTCATGTAGCAGAATTGTTTTTCAGAGAAGTAGTGAGACTTCATGGTTTTCCAAAGACCATAGTTTCAGATCGGGACACTAAGTTTGTTGGATATTTCTGGTGTACGTTGTGGAAGAAGTTGAAGATAGATTTGAAGTTCAGTTCATCACATCATCCACAGACTGATGGACAGACAGAGGTGGTGAATAGGAGTTTGGGAAATTTGCTGAGATGTTTGGTTGGAGATAAGCCAACAGGATGGGATTTGATTTTACCACAGGCAAAATTTGCATATAATAATTCTATCAACAGGAGCACTGGTAAATCACCATTCCAGATTGTATATGGAAGTAGTCCAAGAAATGCATCTGAATTGAGGAAGATAGATAAAGGAGAAATAAGTAGTGCTAAAGCTGAAGATTTTGCAAAACACTTGAAGAACATCCATGAAGAGGTGAGGAAGCATATTACCAAGATGAACGCACAGTATAAGGCTAAGGCAGATGAGAAAAGGAGGTATAAGGAATTTCAGGTTGGTGATGAAGTCATGGTTCATTTGCAGAAGGAGCGGTTTCCAGTTGGTACATATAACAAGCTGAAAATGAAGAAGTTTGGACCATGTAGGATACTAAAGAAACATGATTCAGGAAATGCATATGAGGTAGAATTGCCTACTGAGCTAAATATTTCACCAATTTTTAACATTTCAGATCTGACAGAGTATCATGAAGGAGGTGTTGAAGATGAGATCACAACAACACAGTGGAGTATTCCAGCAACTAGTTCAGACACTAAGGAGATCGAAGATATACTGGACAGTCGTGTTGGTAGAAGCACAAGGAACATGACATATGAAGAATATCTGGTCAAGTGGAAAGGACGACCTGTTGAAGATTCATCATGGTTGACAAAGGAGGAGGTTAACCGTCTTGGTTTTCCTCTACACACCTGAGTCGTGATAGGGTCACTTCTCAAATTACCCTGGGTGTCTGATGCAGGAGCATCCTGGGTGTAAGAGCAATCTTGCATCACCCAAAAATATTTCTATTTTTTTATATTCAATAAGGGCTATTTTCTGCAGAGCTGCTATTTATGAAAAGTTACTATTTTTGGTAATTTTTGTATGTGCTCAGAATGATCTGATTTCTTTCTTGGAGGTCATTTTGGTCATATAAGCCTGCCAGTAAAGTTTCATTGCCAGATCAAGTGTATATTGGAAGATATTGAAGATTTTCGGTATTGGCAGTAGGGTACAGAAACTTTGAACTTAGTTTTGAAGACTTTAGAGGCCCCAGATGAGGTCAAAAATTTGGGTGACGGGCGCTTGCACAGGTCAAGCCTGTAGAGCGCTTCGTGGCGTTTCCGAAATGGGGTTATAATAGCCGATCGGGTCAACTGGTGATGACTTATGGTCTTCGAAAGTTGGGCCACCTGAAATGGCAGAAAATAATTTTCTTCAAAATTTCTGTTTGGGTTTCAAAGGTTATCTTGAGCCGACTATGATGTAATAAAATGTAAAATAAAATAATTCTAAGTTTGGTCGGCCTTATTGGCTAAAATTCTGGAACCTTCCAGGCGGTGGAAAATTGCCTATATAAGGAAGGCTGTATTATTGTCTTAGGCAGTTCAGAATAGTTCTGGGTAGTAGATCTGGGTAATAGTTCAAGGCTTTGTCCTACAAAATATTTTAAGGGAATGCCCATGTGGCTTTGCATATTGTAATTCTGAAAGTTTGTAATTCCACATTTGTGGAGATAATAAGAAGCCAATTTTCTGTTCTTGCATATTGTTGTTGTTTCTCTATTTCTGTTATGTGTTTGTGGTATTAAGGGGAGCACCCTTCATCATGAGTTCAAAGACTCAAGGGGAGTATGGTGTAGGATCACCCAAAATAAATGATGATTCATAAAAGTCCTAGGAACATCTAGAATAGGTTAGATCTATCATCTAGGCATCTAGACCAAATTGAAAGACCTAGTTCCAAGATTGGTACAGTTATAAGCCCTTGGTCAACTATGGTAAAAGATGGTTAAAGGGCCTACAATCTTAGGATTTTTCATATTTTAATGTTTTGATTGTTTGGATCCATGTTGGATCATTAGACTTAGGTGTGGACCAATTTTGGTCACCCAGGATAGAAAAGATGCTAAAAAGTTGTAAAAGTTGCTTTGAAACTTTGAAAACTTTTGCTAAAAGTTGTAAAAAACCCCCCAATGGCCTTATGGTTTTAATTTTAGTTTGTAACCAATGGGGGAGGCCTTCATAAGCCCTACCAGGTGGGTGGAAGGGAAGAAGATGTAATTTGGCATTTAAAATTAATAAAGATACAACCATTTCTCTGCAAATCCCAAGAATAGTTGGAGTGTACAGACTGGTTCGAATAGGAGGGCATGAATTTATGGAGCCAAAAGTTTTCTTTTTAAATCTAATTTCATTTTGATTTGGTCTCATGCTTTGATCAATATTAGGTTGAGAGTTATTAAGGTTTTGGTCTGGCTGCCTGGATTGTAGGCCTAAAACCAGGGTTTCAATTGATTTTGTATATTCTATTCAATTCCACCATGGGAATCTGATGCCCCTTGGTGTAATTCAAGATTTGATTATGTAATTTGATAATATGTAGGTTAGGAGTGGTAACTTGTAGGGGGATGGAATTTCCATGATGCCCTAGGTGTACATCCCTATGTGTGCACCTACAAGCGACTGAGTACAATTAGCATAACTATTGATTGGAGATTCACCAAGACTTCAAATTAAGGATTTAAGGTCCTTATGTATGCCCTCACATGGTACCATAATTGGTTTGGGCATTGGTTTAGAGGAAATAGCACTTGTAGTACAATTATAGACCTAATTAGGCCTAATTATCTTGCCTAGATTAGGTGTTTTCCTATTCTACTTTTAGTTTCACATCTTAGTGCTTGGATATGATCCCTAAGGCCAAAAAGGGTATCAAAATCTAAAATTTTTTCAATACATTGCATGGAAGTATTTTGGTCTAGGATCAAAATCTCCTCTAGGAAGGGCTACAAGCCTAGTTTTGGGTTTGTGAAGCAACTATGTTGTATGGGTTTCTTTTGAGTGAAAGAACCATTAGAACTAATCAAATAGGACCTAAATAGGCTAGATCCTTGAGTATAGGTCACCCCTAGTCTTGCTAGTCATTTCATGGGGATTCCTCATAAATTGGGTCAATAGTGCTTCATAGCCAATCTTGGTTATTGGTATTTGGGACTTGGTAGAACCTAGTGATTAGGTTTCCCTTGGGGTTTTGAAGTTTTGATAACCTTATTCCTTGTCCTTTCTACACTTGTTATAGGTTTAGGGCACTTTTCCCATAGTTTGGGTGTATAAGGGTACATTTCCTTAACCATTGTTCACTGTTTCAAGCTTCTTGTTGCCCACTTTGCATCACTATCATGTTGTTGCATCCTTGTAAGTCCAAAGAACCATCACCACTAAGGAAATCCTCTTGCTTAATCATTATCAGGCACATGGATGACTTCCACTCGTCTATACCTACTCTACTTCCATCATCATTATAAATAGAGGGTAAATACTTACTATAATCTTTATCAAACATGGCTAGATTGGCCTTCACTTGATTTGATTTTCCTTTTAAAAACTTTGAAATAGAACTGACCAACCCTATCTTTTCAAACACTTTTGTAACAACCTCAGGGATATCAGGGTTATGTGGCTTCAAGGCATCAAGCTCCTCAAACAATGTACTTCTCCCAGACCAAACACTGTAGAGTGGCTCTAAAGTAGCCAGTGATTCATTTACCTTCTCATTTGCCTTATGCAATAGGACAATTGATTGATGAACCAAGTCCATTTTTTCCTTCATTTTGTCTAGCCTATGTTGCACAACATCTAACATGGTCTTCAAGGCTGCATATAGCCTTACCTTTTCTAGATCCTCTAATGGATTGTCAGGAGTTTCTACCATTGGTTGGGAGGGGGCCTCAATTTGAAAAGGTGGAGGAGGCACTACCTTTGAAGCTTCTTCAAACTTGATTAGATCCTCTAGTTCATCCTCCATTTTCTTGATCATCATCAGCTTTAAATCCCTATCCTTGGCAACCTTCACTGAGTTCTCAAATAACTTAGCATATCTATCTGCCAACTGAGTTGTCTTTGCTTCATTGAGGTGGGAAAAGTGTGTCACTACCTTGGACACCTCAAGATTAGTAGTATTTTGAATAGTCCAGACAATTTTATCTCCATCCATCTTATCTTCAATACTCACCAAAGATGGCTTTTGAGTTCTAGGAGCAAGGGACCATAAAGCAACAGCCTGAGACTTAGGGTCATAGCCACTTCCTCTTATCATGTCTCCTATATGTACCTCATAAGATAGGTTACCCTGTAGCTACTTTATAATTTGATCAATGATGAAAGTTGAGGTCAGGTCCCATCTAGGAGTCAGAAGCATTCCACTTGATCTTACCATCTCTCTGGCCTCTTCAATAGTAATCTTCTCAAGGCTTTGGTCATATGATGTGAGAGCCCTCATAGTCTCCTTACTTGGTTCCATTCTATCAAGTAGAGCCTTTGCAACCTCTTGAGATTTCTTCCAAATGAGGAAGTTCCTGAATTCTTCACTTTTGATGAACTGGTCATTACTAAGGATCTCTTCTTGATACAATTCTCTCTCATCTTGTCCTAACAATAGAGGCAGTTCCCCTTCTTTCTTGGACATTATCTTCTTGCCCTCTCTGATGGCTTTTCTCAACTGATGATGATAAGGATTTTTACCAAGTACCAGGGCAGAGGCTCTATCCATTATTCTTTTCTGTTTCTTCTCCTTAGAAGGTTCACCTACCTCAAGCTTCTATTTCTTCAATGGTGGCTTTGAGGTATCCCCTGTTTCTAGTTGATCTTGAATCAAATCAATAATTGGTGAGTCCCTATTTTGAGGTGGACTATCACCCTCCTGTGATTCATCAGTAAACTCCTTAGGTTCAAAAGTGGAGTAATCCATTTTCACATCTAATTTATCTTCAATTATCCCTTCCAAATGATTGGATAGGGTGCCATACATTTCAATCATTTTCTCCATCCTCTTCAGGTATGGGAGATCAGGGAAAAAACCTTCAAAAGTAATCTGGGTCTCCTTGAGCTTGGCCTCCAATCCCAGCAAATCAAAATACTTGGTCCATCTCCTACCAGCTTCATCTTGATCTAATTTGTTCCTCACTACATCTTCCTCATCCAAGCCCTCATGCTCTCTTATTGTGCCAATATTGGGGATCAATGTCATTCTTGCAGTCTTAATAAAATCTTCAAGATCAACATACTTGCAAGTACCAGAAATCATTTTGAAATGATTGAGCTAGCCACTGAGCTCATCCAATTCTCTCTTCTCAATCAGGAAACTACCTATCCTAAATTGTCTTGGTGTGAAAGTGCCCTTCCTATGAGGTGCCAAAATCTCCTTATCAGTCCATATCAATTTCCATATAAACTCTAACAGGGAAACCCTTGGAGGCACAAATCTTGGAAGCAGATGTGGGAGCTGAGGGAAACCATAAACTCTGATAACAATGAAATTATTCCCTAAGTAGAAGTCACCCCAATTGTGGTTTCCCTGCCAACCATTTTGATACTGCATGGGCCTTAAAAGATGCAAAACCTTAGATTGCAATCTCATCACATTTGTCCCCAACAACCACAGAATTGGAAGAACAAAGAAATTATGGAAAATGCATAAATCAAATTCATTGGGAGTGTAATTCCATACCCTCAACCAATATTGCACTGGATTTGGATGGCCCTCATATGTAACCCTAAGCTTCAACATCCTTGCATCTAGGCTATTGACATGGAAATATAAAATCAGGTGCATCAAGAGGGAATAATGCACGAACCTAATAGGTCTCTTATTTTCTTTAATAGACATCAAACCCTCATGCATTCTATCGATTACATATTGGATGTAATCATAATTAGTGTTGGCACGAGAATTCTGAATGTCTAGAATTATCATTAATAAATCAGCAGGCAATTTCTCTTCATCCCCATCCATCCCTAGGACTCTACACAACCCATAACATAGGTACTTCATAAAGAAGTTAAGGGATTTGAAATCATATAGGGCATTCATGCTTGTAGGGAGAGGAGCTATGTACTTACCCTGCTTAGTGAAGATTGAGTAACTTGAGGTAGAAGGAGTGATAGGGTCTCTGCACTTGTCCGTGAGATCCTTGAAAGCTGTATCAATACCTTTCTTATTCTGGTTGGACCTGGGAAGCAATTTGAGGAACTCATCTGAATAATTGGGCTTTCCCTTCTCTTCGCCACTCTGTTCTTTGGCTTGTCTACTAGATGATGCAATGCTTAGCTCTGGTTGACTCATCTTGGAATGTGAATGCTCTTCAGCTCTACAACTTTCTTCACTTCTTACTCACTGCTCTACCTTAAAAATCACAACTATCTTTGGAAAACTTCAAACACAAAAAAAAATGAGGTCTTGTCTATTTATCATTGAGAATTGAAAGCACCCAGTTGCCAAAATCATTAAAAATCAAGCTTCACTCACTTCTGCATTCAATTCTACACATTACTAACTTCAAATCAAGGCTAGCTGTGGCGTGGATGTTGAGAGGTTGATTTAAAAAATCAGAAATAAAGCGAGAGCAATGATCATGAATTTAGCTTTAAAACCCTTAATTACTGATGAAAACCCTCGTTAAAACCTGATTGGATGATGTTTTACTTTTTTCCAACTCAATAGAGTACCTTTCCATGTTGCAAAAGCTCTCATTAGTCATTATTAATGAAAACTTAACTAGAATTGATTCGGAGATCCAACAAACAAAGGTTCTCGCGATCTCAGAAATAAATGTTAATCCTAGGTTAAGTTTGGAGATTCAACGACAAGGCCATTCACATGATCTCAAAAAGAAATGCTAACTCATGACTTTACTTGGAGATTTAGCAACCACCGTTGATCCCAAAGATGATCAACAGTCTCTAGATTATCCTTTGAAATCCATCACTAACCTAGCTGCATTCAGAGAATGGACGACTGAAGGCAATCTCTAGTTCTTAGAACACCTGGGTCAACCATAGTTTAACTCAGAGAATGAGTGACCAAAGACTTTGCCAGTTCTCATGATCTTTTACTTAACCTAGCAACCATATGGAGATCCAGCGAACAAAGCCTTTCATAAACTCGTGAACTTGAAACATTAACCATAGTCACATTTGGAGAATTAGTGACCACTTTAATCTCTTAATCTTGAAATGCCATGGTTAACTCTTGATTGATCTCGTGATCCAATGAACATAGGCATCTCGTATTCTCTAAAAGAATTCCTTAACCATGGTCTCATTCAAAGAATGAGCGAACAACCTTTATCTCCCATTCAATGAATACTTTTCATAACTTGGGTTACTTTTTGAGATTAAGCGTTGATCGTAGATATTGAAAACAATGAGTGACTATTGCTGAGTCTCCCAATATTTTAAACATTTATCATTTAATCACAAGATTCAGTGAACAATTGTATTCTTTGAATCTCCCAAAGTTTGGAACATTAATCTTTCTATTATGAGATCAGGCGACCAAAGGAAAATTACATTTACCATTTCCTTATTCTCTAGATCACTGAATAACTTAGGGCTTCACCAACTATTCTAAGATTGCGTGAACACCTAATTCGCTGAGTCGCCAAATGATTTGAAACTTCATCAACTTTTCTTAAGATCCAGCGAATGAAGAAAATTTTATCCTTTGCCAAATTACTTTATCGGAGCCACCAAACTTAGTGGACTTGAGAACATGCCTCAATCACTGAATAGCTTACTATAGGGCCCATTCATTTTGAGATTAAAATACCATCATTGATCGTAGAGATGATCAATGGTCATCGCTAAATCACCAAAAAACATGGACCATGACCGCCCGATTCAGAGAATAAGAGATAACCACCACGTTCAGTCGTTGAATGTTAAGAGAAAACTGCTAGGGATTAAGAGAATAGGAGACCACACAGTCGCCAATTCATTGAAAGAAATACTAACCGTGGCTAGAACTGGGAGAATCAGTGACCAAAGGAAAACCTAACAAGGATTAACACATAGCCGCTAGTTCATTGAAAGACATAATGACATGAAAGATTATTATACGATCCAGTGAACACTAAGGAAAAAGAAAAACCATGTGCACAATCTCAAAACTTAAGTGGCCAAAATGGTAACGTGGAAATATAAGAACCAGGGCACACTTAGAATTTTAGAAGGATTAAACCCTACCAAGGGCAAAAAGACCTAGGGCAAGGATTTACAAGCATAATCATGACCGATCTTGATAAATTTAAAACCTAGACCACACAAAAATAACATGCAAAGATATAGAACAAGGACCTGAAGCAAAAAATCTTAGAAACCTAAAATATACCCAACAGGAACTATGGTTAATTTCTTTGGTTTGTTAGGTGGTGCATCACAGTTGTTTTATGGTCTTTCACTTCCCTATCTTTCGCTACTTTTATATAAGGATTCAGGTCCTTTCAAAACCTATTTTTACTTAATTAAAACAATCCTAAGAAAGTCAACAAAATAAAAGAATAAAATAATTAAAAATCTTATTAACAAGATGACATGATTAAGAAAAACTAGATAATAAAAAAAATCAAGTGAAAAAAACTAGAAGTCAAACACATAACATAAAAAACACACTAGAAATAGACATATCTTTATTTTCTCTCGTCCATCATTAGGCTCATGTGTCCTAGGTTTAGAGAGGATTTGATATAACCCATCCTAAGAAAAGTTTGAGAGACTTCTCCAAACTTGGAAGTAGTCACTCAAAAATAAGTTCAAGAATTTACAGTATAGACAAAAGAGAGTTAGATCATTTCTAAGAGTTGATTCAAGTAAAAAACTACTAGCTAAATGTCTCTCTTTTGAACACTTTGCATGATCTAAATGTCATCCATGTCAACAATGCACTTGAACACACAATAATTATCATAAGAAAAATTATGTAGAAGATCACTCTCCTGTTCTAATCACAATGCCATATATCAACACAATCATTCACCTTCAAGAACTCCTTACTAGTAAATTTGAGTAATCAAACCAACATGTAATAGCTACCAGGTCAAGAGAAAACCTGGTTGGCACTCATAGGAAACTCCTTCCTCACAAACATAGTAATCCTTTAGAAACTATCCCATTTAGCTAGCTTCTACTACATGAGTAATAGTGGCTGGCCTATCTATGCATATACCACACAATGCAAGATGTGCTATGAAACTAGAAGACACGCATTGATGATCGTAAGAGAATTTATACATGGATAATAATGTGTAGTTAACTACTTAACAGAGCCTACTTAATTTTTGTGTGCGTAAGAGAAATTGCATAACTATTTATTAGGTAACATGATATGCAAAAATCATCCCCTAATAGTTCAAAATTCATATTTCTAAGAGATCCATGCCTAAGGAGCGTACATAAAAACTTTTTGATTACATAGAATATCTTTATTTTAAGGAAAAAGCGTTAAATCAGGTGGACCTCCATCAAGTTGCATCTTGATCCTAGTGAGGGTGTACCTTTGAGCTGAATTATCGAGTTGTCTTTCTCTTGAACTCCCAAATTACAAATTCTTAAATTGGTAGACAACAATGGACACACTAATATAATTACAAGAGTATAATTCTTGATCAAAGTCTCATAAATTTTTTAAACAACAATCCATATTGAGTTTAATACCAAATCCTTTACCTACTTCAAAACTCAAACTTTACAATACTTGTATTCTTCAAATCCATCAACAACAAAAAGGGAAAAAGAAAAGATAAAAATTAAAATTACTTCTCATGCAAAGCACTATCTCAAAATGGAAGCTAATTTGAGATGATGTAAATCACTTGATGTAGGAGCATTCCAAATAAAAGGCAATCAACATCAACCAAAAACATTTTTTTTCTATTTGTTGTCTTCAATTTGATTTTATTTTGTCTTACTTTAGTTTTGTGCTCTTGGCATCTTTTATTCCAGCTTGCAGAAGCTCAACTATGACTATAGAGGGTGGAAGGAAAGTTTGAAAATATATAATTGGTCAGGAAAGAAAAGCTCAAATAGTTTATTGTTGATTATATTGTTCTTGAATGTACTGTTTATTGACGGCTGCACTTTATATTTGAGCTAAAGTCACACTCGAAAGAGAAATTATGTTATGGAATGTCTTCATAGCTGCATATAGAAATTAATACTATAAATTGTCATTAATTTCAATAAAGTTTTTTATCAGAGTGATCTCAAGGAGACTATTTGATTTTGTAAGAGTTGTGGGTATGTCCAAAATCTTTGGATTGGGCATGGACATGCATCCATTCATAGGGGTTTTTCTAGAAGTTGTAGAAGTGGCTTCCCTATTAAATATTAAATCACTAACTGAGCCCATCATTCACTCTAGGATAAATCTAAAGATTGTGTTAGTCTATTCTCATGGTGAAGACTAAATAGATAATATTCAACAATCTCCATAGAGCTGAACAACACTTCCATTTTAGGTGTGCTTATAACTTACAAGAAAGTTCAAACATAAATACAAAAATGTTGACAAGTTGTGAATCGATCCCTTGATGAAAAAAACAAGAAGAAAAAAAACTCACAGAAAAATAATTATTTTATAAGAAAACAATCACCATTTTGCACATTACTTAGAGTAGTATCCTTGGCTAAATAAAACCTCAGAGGTTGTATGGTTAAGGAGGCATGGCATGTGGGCCTTGAGAGGTGATGTACGACTTATTAGGTAATGAAAAATGTTAACATATTATTCCATGTGCAAATTTTAAACAATTGTAGTAAATAGTTTTAAAGAAACATGGTAACAATCCTCACTCTTAGAAAGTGTGCAGCTTCCATTGTTTGTGTATAAAATTGACAAATAAATTAATAATTTAATTATCTTTTATATTAAATTTGAATATATTTAAAAAGTAATGTGTCATGTAAGCTTACAAACATATAAAAAGAGTCATAAAAGAAAATAAGTCTATAAATCAATTTTTAGGATTAAATTCAATTTCAGATTGCAAGCTCCGTCTGCTGGGTAATCAGACTATTTCAGAGATAGCATCTAAGATTATATTCAACATAGCCGAGGAAGGAGTTAGTCTGGATGGTCATAAATCTATCACAACACTTGATGATTTTCTCACAGAGTTCCAACATTGGCAAAACCAAGCCTCTCCAATAACTACTAATAGAGCCACATTATCAGATTTAAGGGAGGTTCCTACTTTGCAAATGGATGATTCTAGTAGGGGTAAATATGGTGACTTTATGAGTGGTCAAGACAGCCAAAAAAATTCTACCCACTTACCAGTGAAAGTCCCAATTGAGGATGAACTGGGTGTTGAGAATTGTATATATCAGTAGGTGCAAAAACTGACTAATGATTTGGACCATGATAGATTGGAAGCACATGTTGATGGGCTTGATTCCAACTTTACAGAGCCATCTATAAAATCAGATTCCTCTGATCTTTTGGGATACTAATTTGATCACCATCAACCTCTTTTGATAGCTCAATCTCCAACAAAATGTCATCATCTATCCAAAACACCCAAATCGAGAGGCCGACCAAAAGGTTCTAAGACAAAGCTTGAAATAGAAACATGAATTTAGTCTACTTTGGATGACAAATTTTTTATCACAAAAAGAGTGACAAGGAGAAAAAAAGGTTCTCCTTTTCAACAATGAAGATAAACTCATGGAATGTCAGAGGCATTAATGCCTCTGACAAGAGATATAGGATCAAACAAGTCATTGATTCTATGAAGGTAGATATTGTCATGCTACAGGAAACTAAACTTTCTCAAGAATCTTTTGACAAGACAATTCTCAAATGGCCAAAATGGGATGCTTTGCAGTCTCCAGGCATTGGAGCATCTGGAGGCTTGGCTATCCTCTGGAACCCCCACTCAATTCAGGGGTAGCTTATTCAATAGAACAATAACTGGCAGATGGTGAAAATGTCAGAATTTGACACCTCTTTTATATTGATAAACATCTATGGTCCCAATTCAACACAAGATAAACTTAGGCTGTGGGACACCCTCACCCACCTGATTCAACAACAAGATTCTCAGAATGTTATCTTATGGGGGGACTTTAATGTAATTCTTTTTCAGTCAGAGAAAACAAGGCTTATTAGCCCACCTATCAAAACCATCCATGACTTCTCTTACTTTTTTGACAACAATAACCTCATGGATATCCATCCTATTCAAGGTTCATTTACATGGACAAATATGAGAGCAGGGTTTACACAAATAGCTGTTCGTTTGGACAGATTCCTTGTATCACAAGAATGGAAGCTCCATAATCTACATATCCAATTAGAAATTCTATACCTATCAGGATCTGATCATTTCCCAATCTTGCTTAGCATCACTTAGAAAGAAAATGCTGATAAAAATCAATATCATTCATCCTTCAAATTTGAAAGAATGTGGCTTCGACATTCTCATTTTCTTCAACTATTAAGCTAATGGTGGATCAGTTCTCCTCGTGTTAATGGCTCTAAGATACATTAATTTTCCATGAAGATGAGACATATCAAAGAGCTTATCAAAAAGTGGAGCCAACACATTTTTAAGAATGTATTTATACAAAAAGAGGAGGTTAAGCTTCAATTGGATGAAGTTTACAGTCATATTATTCAAAATGGCATGAATAATGATACCTACTGCAAATAGAAAATCCTCAAATAAGAATGGGAAGAGCTATATAGTAGAGAAGAGGAATACTGGAGACACAAATCAAGAGAATTGTGGCTACAAGAAGGGGATAAAAATACAAAATACTTTCATGCATCAACGAAACAGAGAAGGGCAGCCAACGCAATTTATGAAATTAAGGATGTAGAATCGGGAAATAACATCACAAATGCACAACAAATTCGAGAGGAAGGAGTCAAATTTTTTAAGAACTTACTTTCTCCAACCACATCTCCAACACCTTCAAAATCATAAGTACATGAACTTCTCAAAGCCATTCCAACAATGGTGTCTCCACAAGAGAATGACATGCTCATGGCCCCTTTTTCCATTCAAGAAATTTGTAAAGTAGTTTTCTCTTTTCCCCTAGATATAGCTCATGAGCTGGATGGATTTACTGCACTTTTCTTCTAGAGCTGTTGGGATTTCATTAGATGGGACTTACTTGTAGCTATTAAAGAGTCAAGGAAAAATAAAAAACATGCTTAAATATTTCAATACTACTAATATTAAAATCATCCCAAAAATCAAGGTTCCAAAGACTTTTGCTGACTTTTGACCAATATCTTTATTAAACTTAACATACAAGATTATCACTAAAGCTATTTATCTATGGATGCAACACCTTATTCCTAACATTATCTCGCTTGAGAAAGGCAGATTTGTGCCGGGTCGAGAAACCATGGAGGGGGCACTGGTGGCTCATGAGGTTCTTTATTCCATCAACACTAATCAATCTTCCAACTTCGTTATTAAATTGGACATGATGAAAGCTTATGATAGAGTTTGTTGGACGTTCTTATTCCAGGTGTTACATAAAATGGGATTTTCAAAGGGCTGGCATAAATGGATAAAAGCATGTATCTCAGGGGCCTGGTTCTCACAAACTATTAATGGAAAATCAGTGGGCTTCTTCCCTTCTACACAAGGAGTGAGACAAGGAGATCCTTTATCTCCAGTTATATTCATCATCATGGTTGAAGCATTCAACAGAACTATCAAACAACATAACTTGTTAGGTAAGTGACAGGGTGCACACATCAATAGCACAAATATATCCACCACTCACTCTTTATTTGCTAATGATACTCTATTATTCAGTCTATCACAAGTCAAAGAGGATAGACAAATAAAATAGACATTGCAATTATACTCTGAGGTCTTAGGGCAAAAAATTAATGCACAAAATTTAAAGATCTATCTATTCAACACTAATAAAGTTATATCTGATAGAATAGCTCAGATTTTAGGATTCTCAGTGGATTTTTTGCCATCCGTATACCTCGGTATATCTTTCTTTATGGGGTCAAATAAAACTAGTTATTGGTCTTCAGTCCTAGATCACATCAAAAGTAGTCATAGTTAAGTGCTCTCTACCATTCCAAATTATTATCTAGCTATTCTTAAGGCTTCCCCTTCAATCCTACTTCAAATTCAAAAATTGATTAGAGGCTTCCTTTGGGTGGGAAATATGAATAAGGAGAGGAAAATACCACTTGTTTCACTTCAAGATATGACACATATTCCAGCAGTAGGGGGAGTTGGTGTGCATGACCTAACAAAATGAAATGGTGCATTTGGTGGCAAGTTAGTTTGGCAAATGTATACCAAACCACAGACCACATGGTGCCAAATTATGCAACAAAAGTACTTGGACAATAATGATCCTTCTAGAGTATTTTCAATTCTGGATTCACCCAAAGGGTCAGCAATATGGGACTTTATTGTCTCCTCAAGATACATTGTCCTCAAGTATGTGACATGGGAAGTAAATAGTGGGGAGAAGGTTAAATTTTGGAGAGACTCATGGAATGGTCAGCCACCTCTAAACTTACTGCAAAACACAAATGATATCATAGCTTCATCTGAAAGGGTATGGGGGATTCATTTAATTAATTACATATCAATAGTGTGTCTCTATTCAAGGAAAGTTACTTGGAAGGATCCAACTGAGCTACCATTGACTCTTCAAGAAAGGGATAGTCTCCGAGACATTTTATCAAAAAAGCAAGTATTCCTCTCGGGAGGAGAATATAAATTAATTTGGGCTCCAGATAAGGATGAAAAATATTCAATTAAGGAAGGATATTGAATCCTTCAACAATTAGGATCAGACAAATATCCATCTAGGGCATACTCTTTCTGCTGGAACCATATTGTCCTACCAAAAGTTGGTTATTTTGCTTGGCTCACAATAAAAAAATAGGATTCTGACAAGTGATAGATTGGAGAGATTGCACATTGCTTCTTCATTAAAATGTTTATTATGTGATGAATGTAATGAAATGGTGGATCATCTTCTAGTGAATTTCTCCTTTGCACAACAATGTTGGCTATTTATTCTCAGAAAACTAAATTATAGTTCTCCTTTACTGAATAACATATGGGATCTCTTCCATGCATGGCCGATGCTTTATTCAAATTCTCTATTTTTAACATATGGTTGTGTGTTCCTGCATCAATAGTATGGGAAATTTGGTGGGAAATAAACAACGCATCTTCAGAAAAGAATTCTCCTCTATTGAGATGGTTTTATAAGCTATTGAAAGGTCAATATCAAAAGTTATCAATGCGAGCCTAAGTAGATTTCATGCTCAACCATGTCATTACCCCTTGGGATGGTAGGGTCCTCCATGAATGGAAAGCATTAGTTATCCAAACAGGGTGGGGATTAGTCAATAAAGCTCCGGTTACAACTGATTGGTCTGATGTGCATTGTCATGCCCCGCAAAGGAACTGGGGAAGAGAACAAAGATTCTCTTTATAAAAGAAAACCTAAGTAATGATTTATGAATTTTTTTAAATTTTTAAAAGAATTATGTAAACAAAACATAGATTAACTTAGATTCCTCCAAGGTTCCCTTTTCATTTAATGTAAAAGTCATTAAGTCCATATAGTGTACTAACAACTTGATTTACTTCTTAAGCAAACTACATCCCAACATTTGTAGATTCTTTATAAAGAAATATAAAGTACTTTCAATTCAATTTGCCATTTAAATCCATCTATATTCCTAAGTGTCCTTTATGAACCATATAACATTTAAAGCATTAATATCATATAATAGAGTCATCTAAACATTTGATACATTGCAAATATTACATTTTTTTTTCAATAGCTTTTCATTTAATCAATAATGAGAAACATACTACTTTACTTGAAATGTTACAAAATCCTTTTCTTTTCCAACATACATCTTATACATAAAATTCATGCTTTACCTTTTCCTTTTTCCTAAGTCTACCCATTCCAAATACAACATTTTGAAATACATTAATGATTACATTACATTCATCTCCTCTTGGGAGGTAACAATAACTTTACATCATGAAAGATAAATACAAGTCTTCATTCTTCAAAACTGGAACACTATGCAAGTATGAATCCTTAAGCACTGCATCCACAAAAGTACCTCGATAAAAAAATTTACCATCCAACAATGTGGATACCAAAAGGCCCACTCCCCCATGCTAGGAGATAAACACCAAGGTCCACAAGGAAGGGATAGCTAGGCCATACCTAGGGTTGGGTAACCTTTCCCAAATAGAAAATGAAAAGAAGATCAAAGTGTAAATATTTTCCCAAAGGTTCTAAGGCTTGGTAGAAACTCTAAGAAACAACCTAAGTGAGTATCATCGCATAGCCCTTGCCCCTTGGGTTGTCCTAGTACTAGCTACTCCGGGCCCCGACCCCCAAGTAGGCACATGCGGAACTGAATGCCTTTCATACAGACAAGCGCCATTCGATCGTACCTACGCATAGGCACCTTCTCCCACTCCCATCCATAGCCTTTACTAGCACTAATGGCATGGGTGAGGCATTTATTAATCTTTTTAGTGTTTGAACCCATTCCCATAAGTTTTAATTAAATTATCACTTGTTAAATAACTCTTCAATCGGTTATCCTGGTACTAGCCACTTAGGGCCTCGGCCCCGCACTGAGAGCCACTCACTTAGTGTTCTTAGGTTTCCTACCCTTAATCCACACATCAAAAATACATCGTACATGTAATAAAACACATCATAAACACTTACATCAAAGAACAAGAAAGAATAGGGGAGTTTAGGGATGTTTAGGAAAGTTAGGAGCAATTAGGGAGACCTAGGATAGTCCTGAACCTCCAGACAATCCTAAACCCTAACCTCACTTCCTACACACATCCTAACCCTATTAAAGCATCTAAATGCACCATATAACCTCTACCCAACAAGTAATGAACACATATAGTTTATACAAAAATTTCGTGTAGTTTATACAAAATTCCATATAGTTTATACAAAATTCAATATGCTTGAAATTTTTTTGGAATCTCAAAAATTAGAAGTTGCATCTTAACCCCTATGAAGCTAAAACCTATCTCAATCATCATGAAAGGTACCTAATTTATTTATACAAGTATAACTTAAATTTGTATAAACCAACCCAAAGTTAAATGCTATACTTCTACAAACAAAACCCGAATTTAAAACATTCCTAACTTGTATAAACAAAATAAACCCTAATCCACAAAGTTAAATGCTATACTTCTACAAACAAAACCAGAATTTAAAAGATTCCTAACTTGTATAAAAAAAATAGACCCTAATCCACACATGGCAATAAAACAATAATAATAACTCGGGATTGAATCAAAACTCGAAACAATACTAATAACTCAGGATTAAAAAACAAACCCTAATCTAGACACGGCAATAAAATAATACTAACTCAGGATTTCAATCTGCGCGATTGTTTGGGAAATGACAGATAACTAAAAACTGACAACAATATTGATTTCTACAAACTAACAGAAATATGGATTAAATCAAAGTGTTCTACTGCGCATTTCATTCACCGATCTAAGCAATTGTTTATAGAATGACAGAGAATGACAGAAAATTACAAAATGATATAAATTTGCGTGGATGAAGAAAGGTGGTGCTAAACTGATATGAACCAACAAAGGTGACACAATTGTTCTAAGGTCTGGAAGTACTCCTAAACATTCTGAATAAGAAAGTAGAAATAATGAAGAAACAATGGATTCTACAGACTCTTACAAATGCATAAATGAAAACCAATTAACACACACCAGATAACAGTTTTGGGAGAGTTTACAAACCATGTTTCAATAATAACATAAGAATCCTCACATCATACAATAGTATAGATTTCCTCTTTAAACTGCAATCCATAGAGAAGACAACCAGAATACATATACAAACAAGTGAACTAATAAAAGGATCATCTCCATGATAGATCCTACCTAGAGTCCTGTGAAGATCAAAGTGTTGGAAAGAAGAAGATTCAAGTGACCTCAGCCTGCTCCAATCACTCCTTCAGATTTCTTCAGAAAGCAACCAATTCTAGCCTCTTTTGAGAGAAAACAAAAGGCAATCTCAGAGAATAATATATTCTCTCCTCTCAACTATAGTTTTCCTATAAGAAAAATTCTCAACCAAAAGAAATGTCTCTTCTCGAATCCAGACTCATAAGCCAACCCCCTCTCACACAAGAGATCTCTCTGTATATAGATTGGGGAGTAGTTGCACATGTATTCCTACCGATGCAACTATCCATCCATTAATAATATGGTTTGCAAAACCATTCCCGTGAAGGGATAAATAAATTTTGTTTAATAAGATTTTAATTTATGTCTCCTAAATTTAAGGATGACAAAATTGATAATTTAACCTTAAGAATAATTTACTAATTTACTTAGCTATGGTAATAGAATTTACTAATCCTATTTACCATTTATGAGAATAACATAGATTTATTATTATCTAAAAATAATTTTCCTTCTCACAATAATTATATAATAATAATATATATATATGTATTCATAGGCATATGTGTGCACCCATATGCTTATGGTACATATACCATAAGTAAGACACATTATTACAAATATTTAATATTATGAATATTATTATTATAAAACATATTATTTATTCATACACTAATCCATATTCTTGTACAAAATACAATAGTGATATATAAGGTAAAATATACCACTATTATTAAAATATTTATTATTATTATTGCCATAGACATTTTATTATTATGAATATTATAAAATAATATCATAGAATTCTTTATTATTATCAATATCAAAATCACAAGATTTGATCACATGCTAACTCATTCCTAACAAGGTACACTAGTACATAAGTAGCTACTAATAAAGATAAATTACTAAATCATACCCTCAAATGAACAATAATTCACATCAATAATCTACTAACAAAATTGAACATACCATGAAGACAATTAAAGCTACCATACCCAAAACCTCATTCTCAATGAATGCAAAAGACAAGAAACCGGCTATAAGATCCATAAAACCAATAAACTGAGAGGACACAGAAATACATCATCCACACAAGGGACTGACTTAGGAACTCCCCACCTAAGGATAAAAGGATCAGAGGTAGAGTTCCTTCCTGTGGAACCTGGTGATATCTCCGTAACAACAACAACGATCAAGGATTTTGAGGGATCACTCACACCTATGAAGCCAGGTGGAGACGATACCTGGTACTTGTAATCCTACATCACCAAGAAGAGATACATATATACATATGGATATACATACAAATCAGATATATGCAAATAGATGACCAGGATCGATACATCGTGTGGACCTCAACTAAGTGAGTAACTATGACTTCGTCTTGAGTCATGAAAACACATCAGACACATATACATGAAACATAAAACATCATGATAATGGTTAGATTCAAATCCTTGGGTTAGCTCCATAAAACATATAAAGATAGATGGTTTTCTCATTTCATAAACATATAAATGATAACCATAAATGAGCATATCAATCATCTGATAAACATATCATCATCCACAAAACATAAATGTAAATGTATAGCTCTAACCATCATAATAGAATGTCCAAATCAGAAAGTCCAAGTATCACCATAGGAGAGGGTATTACATGCATTGACATCTCCCATCATCAGGTACTCTGAAGCTATATTTTGATGGGGCCTCAAGAGGAAATCCAGGTAAATCGGGTCTTGGGGCATGTATTCGAGACTACCAAGGTAATGTTCTAGCACTTACAACTGGTCCCCTTCCTGATGGAAAAAATAATACAATAGAAGCACATGCCTTATTCGCTAGATTAATTCTAGCCAAAAAGGGTGAATTTCATTTCTTGCACATTGAAGGGGACTCTTTGGTCATTTCAATGCCTGCATCAAAAGACAGACACATTCTTGGCAACTTAGTTACATTCTTAATCAAATATGGAGACTACTATATCAGTGCCAGGTTGTGTATCTTTTGTACACACTGAGGGAGGGGAATAAAGTTGCTGACCTTCTATCGAATTTGGGTTGTGACAGGGTAGTGACATCAACATTAAACCCGATCCACTTCATTGCCCAAAATGATGCACTTCAAAATATGATTGAAGTAGATAAAGAGGGATGTCGTCTTTGATTATGTGAATTCATTCTTACCGTGACATGATTGTTGCAGCAGATGCAAATAAATATTGGTCAAGTACAATTCTTGTCACAATGGCCTCCATCCTCTCTCCAGTAGCTATAGGGATGCATGAAGTCCTTCACATGCTTTAGTGTGGGTAGTGGGAAATTTTATGTCATTGCTTCACATGGCAGATCTCATATTACATGTGTAAAATAGTCCATTTGAAGCAAATTCATTGAACACATTTATTCACAAAGATTTCACATAAGATTAAGTATTAATTCAAAATCCTCCAAGTACACACACTTCCTATATGAGAGCCAACCTTTCGCACATTGTAGCATTCTACCTGAAGATGTCGATCTCTGCAAATTCTTGTGTTAAGTGTGAGACGTGCTCAAGGTTTCATAGAGAAATTTTGCCCAAAAACTACCGCATCTGGTTACAACTGAGAGTAGAAGAAGATGTACTGCCAATGTTGGTGAATGACACTGCGTTGGAGGAGATGTTCATTATTCATTCTCCCTCCATTCTCTAGGCAGTTATACAGGTAATTGGGGATGAAAATATTGTGTCATCCTCAAAATAATTTTTATACCCTTCGAATTTGGTGTTTATCTTCTTGTCCAATGCTATGGACTTGTTGCAATCTACTCACCTATTGGAGATTTTAGCGTCCAAGGTCATTAGGAGCCAATTATGGGAAGACAACAAGATTAAGATAGCTATGCAACACTATGACTTATGGGCAGGGTATGCTTTGGTGGGGGGTTTGTTCTCATGAAATCAACTGCTCCTGAAGCACGAGTACCTTGTCACATATGAGGCGATGAAAAAATATTTTGAAAAATAGAGTCCCAGCTATATGAAATATGCACTACAAGTTACAACTCATGTTCTTGGGTTTCAATTAGAGGAAAAGGTAAAGAAAATAGGTCACGCTCTGCTGGATTTATTGGGGCTACCAAATAGACTAGTTACAACGCTTCTGCTCCAGCTGACACCAAATTGGAATGTTCCTGCATCATGGATGAATTGGAATGCTTGGGAGGAAACAAGGTCACCCCCAAAGTCATCCCCTCTACAAAATCTGCACCTAGAGTAAGGGGTTGTGGATAAATCTTCTCAGTTGGACAGTGAGACTGCTTCTGGGTCGAGGTGGTCTCCACCTAAAAAAACTGTTCAAGGAGGTGGATGGGATTCCTCAGTTCCTATTGACCGTCCCACATAATGGAACTCGGGTGCTAGGTCGGGCTGGCGGTCGCCTTCACAGTGTGAGATCGGGAGTGGTTGACTTGCATCTGCTTCAGCTGAATGACACACATGGCAGGGTTCGAAGGGGTCTCAAAAACATCAGGGCTCCCATGCCAATTCAAATTGTGTTGAGATGGAGGAATAAGAGAAGCTGACTGTACATCTAGGTACAAAATTTTGAATTTTGACGTCATCCGAATATAAATATAAAAATTAGATAAATTTGGTGGTTATGTATACTCCCTAAAGAAGATAATGTGTACTTTGCATTTACGAGATGTATTTTGTATGTAAATATTGATGTAACAATTTTGTAATTAGCGACGATATCGGGTTTTCTTTCTGATTATTTCCCGGTTGAGCTTTTGAATCAGTTTTTTAAATATATAATATATTCAGTGGCTTGCCCACTTTTGCCAAAAAAATAAAATTTCAGGATTAAAAGACTACTTTTTTATTCTTTATTTATCTTTAAAAAAAAGGAAAGATATAATGAAAATCATAAGGTCATATCTGAGAGATACTTCTTTTTATAATTTTTGTGAATCTTTGTTACAACCTAATTCATGTTTAGAATTTTACATACACACATATACATATATACATACACATACACATTGATTTTTGATGAATAAAGACCTTCACTATTAATAGAAATATTAAAGTACAATATTCACAAAAAAGGGCCAGGGGAAATAATCACCCCACAAGTTCACATGACACTTAGGCCGGAAACAAACAACTATTCATAAAAAAAAGAGGCCCCTCCATCTTCTGAATCTTCTTTTTCCTTCCTCCCACACATTGATTGATAATCAATAGAAATAAAATTTTGAAAAGTAACATTTTCTTATATCATATTGTTTAAGCATGTATATCTTAAAATATTAAGACATTTGAACATACACATAAAAGTTCCCTAAAATTCAGTCACTATTCACATTATTGATGTTCTTAGTGTTTATATTCCAGCATGACGTCTTTGAGAATCCGGACAAACTTGCCATCTAACGTTTTCTTCTGTTTACTTTTTATCTTATTGACTCCCCCATTGCTATTTAGAGATCCTTCCATCTCCTCCACTCTTTCATGAGTCGATGATCTAATACTTTCTCTAAGACCACTTTTTGAAGTCAAGAATGAACCTGCATGAATTAACAAGTAATTCAAAAACTATGCTTCCTAGTTCTGTTTAAATACAATGGAGAAATTAACTATGTTTATAACTACAACTTCCGTAATTATAAAACATAGTTCAACAATACCCATTTTATTGAAAAAATCCTACAAATAAACCCAATCAATTTTTCCATATAACATTTATAATTTTCCTAGTAAATTACATATACATTAAAAAATTAGCAGTAATACCTCCATTCTATACCATAGATATATCATCAGAACCAGCGTCTACAAAAGCTGAATGAATGGTTCCACTTGTCTGCAGTTTATATTGTTCATTTTCACAGCAGAATATAGGTATAGAATAATCTTCATGGGAAGTTTTTCTTAATGAGTGGAAGTCCGTTATCTCTGTTACAGTAGAGTTCAGCTCCTGCAATTTTAAAGACATGAGCAGTTTATCAGTAGAATATTTCTACATTATCTCGAAATTACCAATTGAAAAGATAAAAACAAAGAATAGGGCCTTTACCATATTTTAAGGATAGGATTTGTGAACTTGATGTTTCTTTAAATGGGTTAATTCGCTCCCACTCTGAATAGCATATCGAATATCTATCATGCAAAGAGCTTTGCAATTGTTGCTTATATTTTATTTATATACAATATGCTTTTGAAGTTTAGAGCTTAAGGGTTTTACAGTCGGCTTATAAGAGTGTCTCCAATAGATCTCTTTATTTTTAAGTTTGATGACGATGGACCACATCAACACACACATGATTCATTTACCAAAGATGTTGTATTACTCTTTCTATATATTATTGTAAGGTTCTTACTTTTAACATTACATTAAAGTATTTAGAACTCAATTTTTTTTATAAAGAAGGGAAAAGCGTACTCAGTTTTACATGTGACAAGAAAATGATAATTCATGTTCAAATCATTTAATTCTAATTTATTCTATTGGATTGATGTATTCTATCTTAGTTTAGTTTCACGCTTATAAATCTAATCAATACCTATAACTTCATCCATGTGTTTATGGTTCTAAACATTCTTTGTCCCCTCAAACTTTTCATCCTATATCTCAATAATCACATTTTCTTCTAATGTCTAAAAACTATGGTGCTTAGAAGCAAATCCAAAACTTCTTGTGCTAGATAATGGAAGTTGTCTAGCTTCTCACGCATTGAAAAATTTGTCAAGTTGAAATTTAAATTCCTAGGCATGTTCTTATTATTTCAAATGTCGATGCAATTATGCCAGATGATTTCAAGTAATCATAAGATAAGTGTATGAAAATGCTATTTAATAATCTAAAATGAATTTGAGGTTTTGTCCTTATACTACACCCTCTTATTACCAAGCAAGGATCTAAACAAGTTGGGAAACACACCAAGTTGAGCTAAAAGTTCCTAAATATGTCCTCATTATTTCAAATGTTATTCCAATACTCCTAGATGCTTAAGGGGTCAAATAATTAGTGTATGAAAATATTTTGATTAAGTAAAAATAGGTTTTGAAAGGACTCGAAACCTTATACAAAAGCGACAAAAGATAGGGCAATGAAAGACCATAAAATAACTGTGCTGCACCACCTAACAAACCAAAGGAACTAACCATAGTTCCCACCAAGTGGAACAGAAACCAACACAACAAACCACAACAAAGGGCATTCAAGATTTACATTTTTGCCCATCCTTATGTGAACAAAAATTCATATCAAAAGAAGGATTGGAAGATTTTAATTTCTTTCCTTTAACTGTTGTCCATCCATCCTCCACCTTCTTAGAAACATTTTGCCAATCTAAAGAAAAAGTAGAAGAGTCCACTAAAATAGGATAGGCCACACCAACAACCACAAAAGGGACATGGAAAGCGCCACCACCAATCCCCAAATCCCCCCTTGGAGAACCAAGGACAAAAAAACCCACAACATGAGTAGACAATACAACTGATCCAGAGACAACATCAACGATCCGGTTAGGAACAACAACAAGAATACTTGCAGGGACAACATCAACAATCTGAACCAAAGCCGCATCAGAAATAACACCAGTAGCACCAGCCATAGCGTGATCATCTTGGGAAGGGAAATAAACCAAACCCCCATCCTTAGAAACTTTATGAGCCGTATAATGGTGGTTAGAAGCCCCCAACCACTAAGAAGATGATTTCTTCGATTTAACCTTATCAGATAAGCACCACGCAACAAGATGACCAGTCTTGTGGCATTTCATGCATCTGAATAGAATACCCTCATAATCTAGATTCTGGATCCAAGAGCCCAAAGAAGAAGCCGAGGTAATATTCTCAGGGAGCCCCTTAGAAACATCAACCTCTGTAAGAATACAAGCATACGTCAGATGAAAAATATTAGAGGAAGCCGAATCAACCATCTGGAAATCCCCAATAGCCTCTCCCCCATAGATTCAAAAATAAAATCCAGCCAAAGATGAAGGGGAAGATTTGACAGTCTCACCCATAAGGGTATTTTATTAAAGGACTCAGAAAGAGGATCAAACCCCTGATGCCAAGGTTTGGCCATCAGGCAAAAATGCTCCTCCCAAGAGAAATAACTATCACACAAAATAGTTTTCCTATCTTCAACATTTCCAAACTTTGCAATAAAAAAACCCTTTGCCACAGGGTATATCTAAACAGTATCAGTTAACATGGTTTCCCAATGTTTGGAAATCCAAGCATGCAAGTTCCAAAGAGAAGGCCATAAACCCCTAGATCTAAAGATTGCAACATTAGAGGAGAAATCCTCCGCAGTTTTAAAGATCTCATCAACAATATCAGGTTCTAGATTAACCACAATGAGATCACTTATAGAGTCAGGCTTCGCAGAAGGAATGGACCAGAAGCCCGATCTCCTAGCAGAGGAAGCACCATTAATACCCACTTCAAAAGCAGCCACATATGTATAGGAGATTGCAGACCCAAAAATCCTCTTATCAAAGGATGCTACATTTAGAGTCCCACCCATCTGAGATGTATCAAGCCCAGAAATGGGGTAATTTAGTGCAGAGTGAGAAATAGGGGATGAAAGAGAAGTCGCACTAAGGGAAGACTTAGTGAGAGAAAAACCAACCACCACTTTGGGGAAACAAGCATCCAAGCCATTAACAACACCTCCAGTCATCGAAGAAGCAGGATCCGTTCGAGCGGGAGCAGGAACAGTTCGAGCGGGAGCCATTTCAAAAACACTAAGTTATTGAAAATGTTATTCAACAATATAAAAAGAATTATATTTTTCCTCCTTTTACGCACACCTTTTTGTCAACATTAAATATTTCATTCTTGATTAATAAAGTAGTGACTAATTAGAAGTCAAGTTGCACCCAAATTGAAATTTAATTGGAGCTTGGGGATCAAGGGCATATGTGCAATCTAGTTTAGGATTGTAGATATGGTCTTGAACTAGGATAAGAAATAATAGATACGTGATTGTTTGGTCCAAACAATTGGGAACATGGAATCAAATTCATATTAGGTATGGCTTAGTTGACAAATCTTGCACATAAACATGTTACTTAGACACTAAATTGTTGTATTTAGGATAAAGGGTCTAAATGAATTCAAAATCAATGGAGAAATGTGTTGTAGATGCACTTTTGACCCTTATATTATACCTCCACTTTGACTTTTATGTGAACTACTATGGTACATTGAATCATGCATATAAAACTAAAAAAGAAATCAACATGTGAATCTTTCTCTCTCTCTCTCTCTACACACACACACACACACAACATCTACATCTACATCTACATCTACATCTAAATTTACATCTACATCTACACATGCACATGCATATGCACATACACAGTCATATACACACACACATGCACACGCACACACACACATGATGAGAGTGGGTAAAAATAATTGGAGATTAATTCAATTCTATTGGGATGATTTTTACCTTGATCAACATTGGCTATATCAAAACCTATTATGCCTTCTGAGGAGGATGAGACCACTGTTGGGGAAATAGATGCCAAGTCTAAATAGGTAGAGGAAATAGAGTATGAGGAATAAAAGGATGATCCTCTATCAGATATAAAAATACCCTACAAAGAAAGGTAAAATATGGAAAGAAGGGAGAGGTAAGGAAATAGACTCTTAGGATGAGGAGTTTATCCCTAGCATAGAGATTAAAACAACCCCCAAGTCTATCTCTAAAGTAGGTACTACTAATAAGGAAAAGATGAAGCATAAGGCCTCCAAACCCCATGGCAACAATGACCTAGTTGTTTCCCCTATTGTGGTTAGCTTGGTGGATAGGAGTGAGATGGAAAAAGATAAGAGGAATGAGTTTGATGAATATTATGACAAGAATATGCAATTTGATATCCCTTTTGTTCCTTCTCATGATGCTAACAAAACCCAACCTATTATGGATGACATACCTAGAGAGGAAAAAGTTGAATCCCCATTGGAATTAAGACCCAACTCCAAGAATTTTAAGCCATATTGCGAAGATTATGTAAATGTTCTTGGCATGGATAGGGAGAATACTATTGACTCTTTTTCCATTTTCAATTGGTTGTAGCACGAGATCAAAGAGATTAAAATCAAGAAGAGGAGAATGACCAATAAACTTGAGGATATGAAGAATGTGATCAATGGGAGTATATTGTACGAAACTACATAGGATTTTGAGGGCACTAGGGGGATCTTGGCCACAATTTGTGGACTCTATAGGAGAATTTTTCCATTGTTGAGGGCCTCAAGAAGACTATTGGGGACCTGGAGCAACTAAGGAAAGATAATGAGAATAAACTCAACTAGATTGAGAGTGCAGTGAAAAGTGAAAAAGTGTTCCTTCACACTGTGATGTATCAGAGTCACAAAAGCATCAAGATGACTGTTGATTCCATGAACCACTTGGTGGATAATCTAAAAAAGACTCATTAGGAGAAACACGTTTTAATGTTGGAGTAGGACAAGGGCCCAAAAATCTCTGGTCCTACCAAAAGGACAAGTGCCAATTTAAAGAGGAAGGCTGAGACTGTTCTTATTGATCACACCAACTTGAAGAAGGTGGTGATGGAAATGACCCACCTAGAGCTTGATGTTCCTGAAGCTCTTTAAGAACTTTCCTAGTTTGTCCTATGTTTCCTCTATGTTCTCTGTTTAGTTTTTTGTTTTATTTCTACTAGATCTTGGCTACCTTTTTAACTGTTTATCTTATGGGTAGTTTTTTGTTTTGGGCTTGTTAGGCCTATTTTCTTTGGTTGGTGCATTTTTTTTACATCCTTTTCTCCTTTCCTATTAAAGGGTTTTGTGTCCCTTCAAAACTTGTTTTAACCGTAATAAAAAACATTGGCTATATAAAGTCATTATTTTCCTTAAGAACTACTAGAACTATCTTACTAGAATGTAACTTCCCAATAACCAAAAATTTAATTATTTTATTTTATTTAATCAACTTAAAACTAACATTGAATTAATGTAATACACCAACATTCCCTCTCCTTATTACATTGATTCAAGAATAAGAGTCGATCATTGCAACGTTTCAGAATCCAACCCTTTTGGAGACTCTAATGAAGTGCCTTCACCAATCCTAGCTCCTCGCTCACTCAAGAAACAATAAATTGGATATAGTAGTATATCCCTTAACTATAGGATCTAAAACCATCTGCACAACATGAGAGAACATAAAAGTGATCCCACACCTCATGTACAATGAGACACATTTCCTCTGAAATTCCAAGTGTTTCCAATGCCCACTCTAGTGTTGCATATCAGATGCCTTTTCTCCAAATGTTCACATCTCCTTTGAGTGTGTCTAACGCCTCCTCAAGTGTTGTCAAAAAAATCTATCCTAATCAAATGTTTGCACACGAGACAACCTTTCCTCAAAAAAATTACATCTCCTTTGAGTGTGACTAGTGTCTCCTCAATTACTTGAAAAATCTTCAACCAAATGTGAATAGATAACAAAGTGCACTCACAATAATCTTACCTCCCCTTTCTCCTTGAAGGGAAAACCATAATGCCAAGCTCCCTCTTTAAGGACACTAGTATTAGGGTGATTCTCATGCAATAAATCACCCCTGAGTGAGAACCTAGCTTGGGATAAAAATGAATCTCCTACCTTTGTTGGCTCTTACATTTGGTTTAATCTTCTTTTAAATTCTAGCACATTGCATGTGAATCTCTATGAAACTTGAGACCTCTATCAAGTATAACACAAATGGCCCCAAGGATGTGTGACTATGATAATAAATAAAATTGAGAAGATGTTCTATTCCACTTGATAATGTATCTTTTATAATATGACTTTGTGTAAAAAATATCACCATGAATCTAATTAATTTTTTTGAAGAAACCATAGTCAAACTAATAAACTCACATCTCTATTGTAAATCTCAATATCCACTCTCCCTGTATATGCAATGATATTTATGAGATTTGTATAAATATAGCTTCAAAATTGAAACTTAAAACCCCTCAAACAAACACCTTCTTATGAATTTTCCCTTTAATAGTGATTAACTTTGAGCTTTGATCAGTTTGATGAGGGACTTATGTCTTCAACTTAAACCTATAAAATAGAATTTTCTCTCATAAGTCCTCTATATGCTACTAGTGTTTTATCAAATATTGCACACAGATCTTCAACTACCAAATTCCCAATAGTGAACACGTATTCTCATACCAATTTGCAAGAATATTATTTCACACCTTCATAAGAAATCTCAAACATACCATATATTATGCATAAACAAAGAAAACCTCTCTTAGTATAATGATACCAAAAAAACACTTCACAAATATGACATATGATAACAAAACCCATGAGAGATGTGGAAAAGATGTTGTGTAAGAAATAAAACTTCCTAGCAACTAATAAGATCTAAATAATTAATTTAATTTAATCTAACTTAAAACTAGCCTAATTAATATAAAACAACATCTTTCAACCTATAAAAGTAAGTTCCATCATTAATTATGAAACAGACATAAACAACCAGTTAATAATATTGATAAATAATATGTAAAAATGAAAAAAGGGATGTACGTATACAATGGTGCTGTCATAACCAAAATAAAATGATACAAGGTTAAGAGGAGTGATCACACAATAATGAATTACAAGCCTAAGATACCAAAAAATCCTTGAGGTCACAAAATATTTTTGCAACCACCAAGGAGTGAAGGAAAACCTTCAAATGAATGTACTTTTCTAGCCTTCATTAGAAGATACTACCTACATTCAAAGGTATACCTTCAAGAAAAAGTAATTCACACACCACCTTCATGCAAAGGTTTAAATTTATTGAATAAAATAATACCATCACTTGAATGTAGCCTTCAAGCGAAGGTATTATTCAATATTTCTTTTGAAAATTTTTATGTTCTCAAAATAATAACTACAACACTTCAAAGGTTTGTAGTGAATTATTTGTGCATAGTTAAAATGACCCACCTTAGCCTTCAACCGATGCCACCTCAGGCCACCTCACCTACCTAATAGGTTCGATTGAATGCCATGTGTCAGTTTGGTGGTTTTTCACTTTCTTTATGCTTTGAAACCCTCAAATTACTAATTATTCTTTGCAAAACATGGATTTTAATGATTCTTTATAAAAGAGAATGGAAAATAGCCTGATTTTGTTGATTTATTGTATTCAAATTGACAAATTATAAGATTAGAGCTTTAGATATTAAATCGATATGAAGCTAGAGTGAAATAAAAAACAAAAATTATAATGGGTGAGTTTAGTCTATTAAGATGAGTGGGGCCCATAAAAGGGTATTCCTCACCTTGGGTGGGGGCGTAATATATTTTTGCATCATACACATCTGGTATTTCTTCATCTCATAAATATGCATGTACTCAATAATATTCTTATGCATATTTGAGCACATGTTTAAACACGCATGGCTAACTTAAGTTCACTTAGTTGAGCCCAATTTAGTTTATTTTAGTCTAGTTAGGCTCCAATTTTCCTTTGCAGCTCTAGTTTCAATATCTTAGATTTTTAGTTTTTTCTCTATTTTTAGTGACATGCTTTTCTTTAAATGCATGTTATGTATTCATTGTAATTCATCTTCCAATATTATAATATTTTATTCTTGAGAAAATAAAAATTCTTTTCTTGGTACTCTCCTTATGGAAGGTGTCTTTGTTTTATTGTTTGAACTTGGAGGAGCTTACCCTACGAATTTCAACATGTGGTACTAGAGCTCCATAAATTCAACATGGTATTAGAGTGTGGATTCATAAAACCCTTTATCATGTTTTGTGGATTTCTTTTATCAAGGGCATTGCAAGGTCTTCAAATTTACCTTCTTGGGTGGATTTGGAATTTGCAATTTTTTTTTATCAACTTTTGAGTAAAATAGGTGTTAGTAAATATTTGGAAATTTTCTTAAATGTCTCAAATTTCCTACATTTACTTCTTATATTGAAATATTTTTCATGATGATAAAAGGAGGAAGGACCGCAAATCCATTCCAAAGAAAATCAATCCCTAGCTACAACCAAAATGTACATAAAACTAGTAGCAACTAGTTAGGAAAAGGAACTAATTAAAGCTTAAACAACTAGGAAATACCAATAGGGACATCAAGTCAAGCAATAGCTTAATCTAGAATTAAACAAATTCAAAACCACAACATATTTGTTCAACGACCTAACATGTAGATCCACACCTAGATCCTACATAGGAGAAGAGACCACAAGTTGGAAAGAAATATTTTCAAAACAACATAGGGTATTCTTATGTTTATCTTTCTCCCCCTTATTTTGGCACTCTATAGGAGTGCTTTGTAACCAAACCCACAAAAAAAACTAAAAAGGGAACTTTATAATGATAGTGTGTGTTTGTTTGTTGGATTCGTGATGAAAAAAAATGCACCTATTGATTTTTTAATCTCCACCAAAAAATTAATTTGTCAAAACAAAAGAAGGCCCCAAAGTTAAGCCCCCTGGGGTAGGAAAGAACCAGAGGCTAAACTTTCAAAAAATCATATGACCAAGGGCTAAACTTTCAAAAAAGTGCAACCCCCCATGACATAAGCACCCCCCAAGTTTCTTATGCCATCATCTCAAAAAGTTCTTTTCAAGTGAATAGTCCCTTCTTCTCCTATATTTAACTTGAAATCCATCACAGGCTTTTGGAGCCAAAGAAGACTTTTTCAAATAAATAACTAGTAGATCCAAATTTGATGGGTGTCAGGGGAAAAACCCTTATGCACAACTAATCCCTATGGCACATGGGCTAAGTCTCCAACGCACACAGGTTGAGACAATTTACTGCGGATTAGAAGAATAGCCTTGGGGGCCAATGATGAAGAGCCAAACTGCATAAGTAGGGGACTAGATGAACGAATGGAATGAGTTTCCTAGCCACAAATAGAATGAGTTTCCCAACCATAGAAATGGGGGCTTGCATAGATGAATAGAATGAGCCACATAGATGGCTACAATAGCTTCAAACAAGCCTATCGAGACGACCTAGCACCTCCCAAGATGTCTCTGCTATTTTTTTTCAAAAAGGCTTCATAATACCTCTAACCGTTCAAATACCATGAAATAACTAGGGATTTATAGAGATAAAAAGTAACACAATAAAACAATAAGTGCAATAGTCAACATAGAATAATGCATAGAAGAGAGTATATATAGGTGAAAGTGCAATGATAAAATAAGGGATGGACTCAAACATGAGTGGTGACAAATAATAACCCCCTAAACTAGGATGAGGTATTGAAATAGAATCAACTCTTCTATAGATGAGTCCTAAATGATGACAACTTGTGTGAACAAGTGTCTTGAACAAGCTTGGATAACTAATCAGGCTTAATAAGCCTAAGTGTAAATTATTTAATTACACTAGCAAAAATGATGATCAAGAAAAGTAAAGAAAACAAACAAACAATCAAGTGAAAAAACACTAAGAAAGTCCAACACATAACATAATTGTAGATCTAAAGCAATTATGACATAAAGCAGCTCCAAATTGTAGAGCATGCACTTAGGCTCCACAAACCTCCCTCCAATGAAATAAACCCTTCAAAATAAAGAGTTCCATGACCACCAAACAAAATTGTAGATCCAACGTTGCTTACCAAAACCCAAAGGTCTCCCAATCCAAGAAAATGGTTCACCAAGAATAGAGGTTGTGCAACTACAAACACTACCATAAAAAATGTTACTAACAAAATTATGATCAAGAAAAATAAGGAAAAACAATAAACAATCAAGTGAACAAACACCAAGAAAATAATGAAAATTGTTGCTAACAAAATGACGATCAAGAAATATATGAAAAACAAACAAACAATCAAGTGACAAACACCAAGAATGTTAGACACATAACATAACTCTCACAATAGGATTGGACTTATACATCTATTTTATCTTCCATCACCAAGTTTGTGTGTCTTAGGTTTAGAGAGGATTGGAAATAATCCATCCTAAGAAAGTCTAGGACTCTTTCAAAATTGAGAATAATTGAAATCAAAAACAAGATCAAGAAAAGAATCTTAATTTATAAGAGATCATATCCAAGTGTTGATTGAAGTAAAATGCTACTTTCTAAATAGATTACCTATCAAAACTTAGCAAGAGCTAAACATGACATGTGCAAACAATGCACCCAATCAATCAAGAATTATCATAAAAAACCTCTTTAGAGGATCACCCCATGTCCCAATTGCAATACCATCTATCAACACATTCATTCACCATCAAGCACTCATTCCTAGTAAAGTGAGTGATCAAACCAGCTCAAATGCTATCCTATATACAAATATGGTTGGCACTCACAGGCACCTCTTCTGCACAATGATGGCATACCTTTAGACACTTCTCAAATAAATAGTTCTAGCATAAATTTGACGGGTGTTAGGGGCCAAAAAAATTTATGCGTACAGAATCCCTATGGCACATGGGCTGAGTCTCCAATGCACAAAGGCCGAGATAGTTTGCTGCAGATCAGAAGAACAACCTTGGGGGCCAATGACGAAGAGCCAAACCGCACAAACAGGGGTCTAGATGACCGAATAGAATGAGTCGCCCAACCACGAATGGAACGAGTTGCCCAATCATAGAAACGGAGGCCTGCACAGATGAACGGAATGAGCCGCACAGATGGCCACAAAAGCTTCAGACGAGCCTATCAAGCTGACCCCGCACCTTCCAAGACACCTCTGATATTTTCTTTCAAAAAGGCTTCATAATACCTCTGACGGTTCTAATACCATGAAAGAACCGAGGATCTATAGAGATAAAAAGAAACACAATAGCAAAGTGAGTGTAATAGTCGACATAAAATAATGCATGGAAGACAGTATATATAGGTGAAAGTGCAACCATGAGGGATGGACTCCTCAAACATGAGTGGTGGCAAATAACAATCCCTTAAATTCGGATGAGGTGTCGAAATAGAATGGACTCTTCTTTAGATGACTCCTAAATAACGACAACTTGTGTGAACAAGTGTCAAACAAGCGTGGAAGACTAACTAGGTTAATAAGCCTAAGTGTAAATTATTTATCCATGAGGGATGGACTCAAACATGAGTGGTGGCAAATAACAACCCCCTAAACTCGGATGAGGTGTCGAAATAGAATGGACTCCTCTCTAGATGACTCCTAAATTACGACAACTTGTGTGAACAAGTGTCAAACAAGCGTGGAAGACTAACTAGGTTAATAAGCCTAAGTGCAAATTATTTATTTACGCTAACAAAAATGATGATCAAGAAAAGTAAAGAAAACAAACAAACAATCAAGTGAAAAAATCTTAAGAAAGTCCAACACATAACATAATTGCAAATCCAAAGCAGTTATATTATAAAGCAACTGCAAATTGTAGAGCATCCACTTAGGATCCACAAACCACCCCTCCAATGGAATAAACCCTTCAAAAGAAAGAGGCCCATGACCACCAAACAGAATTGTAGATCCAACGTTGCCTACCAAAACCCAAAGGTCTTCCAAACCAACAAAATGGTTCACCATGAATAGAAGTCATGCAACTACAAATACTACCATAAAAAATATTACTAACAAGATTATGATCAAGCAAAATAAGGAAAAACAATAAACAATCAAGTGAACAAACAACAAGAAAATAATTAAAATTGTTGCTAACAAAATGACGATCAAGAAACATATGGAAAATAAACAAACAATCAAATGACAAACACCAAGAATATCAGACACATAACATAATTGACATAGTTAGATTGGACATATCCATCTATTTTCTTTTCCATCACCAAGCTTGTGTGTAGAGAGGATTGGGAAGAATCCATCCTTAGAAAACCTAGAACTCTTTCAAACTTGAGAGTAATTGAAATCAAGAACAAGATCAAGAGAATAATCTTAATTTACGAGAGAGAGAGAGAGAGAGAGAGAGAGAGAGAGATGATAACTAAGTTTTGATTGAAATAAAAAGCTACTTTCTAAATATATACAAAATTGTGATATGTGATAGAAAAAATATGTTTGACAAACTAAATAACATAAATCTCAAAAACGCTAATTAGAAATAGATACAACATCCCATATACCATGTTAAATAACTATTATTTGACCAAAATGTATAATACAAAGACACACATATTAAAAAACAGAGATATGAAATAAGTTTATAAATCAATCTCAAAAATTAGAAGAGTACTTATCCTATATCTTAATGCTAATTGAAAAAAATAAAAAGAAATAAAAATTAATTAATAAAATTAAAAGATCACTTGAATATATATCATGTTCATAAGCTCTACCAGATATTTGAAACTCATTCAATAATAGTTCATACAAATAATAAAAAGATAACATGCATTAGATATATTCATTGATAACAAATAAGAGTAACAATTTCTTATATCAATCTAAATAATATTGTTTAACAACATATTCTTAAATAGTATGTATATAAATAAAGCTATTTAATATTCAATCACAAATGAACTAAAAAAAGTTGACTAAATATCATATTAAGTTTAGATCAAACATCTTTCAAAATCGCATGCTGTTTTCTTTCAGTATTAATGATCCTATAACCAGACACGTAATCAACTACTTATTCACATTGTTGATGTTCTTAGTGTTTATATTCCAGCATGACATTTCTTTGATGAGCTTAGATCCACAAGCCTTGAGAATCCGGATAAATTTTCCAGCCAACCTTTTCTTTTTCCTGTTTTTTATCTTATTGACTCCACCGCCCTTGCTATTTAGAGATCCTTCAATCTCCTCTACTCTTTCATGCACGGATGATACAATACTTTCTCTAAGATCGCCTTTTTCAGTTAAAAATGGACCTGCATGAATTGCCAAGTAATTCAGAAACCAGAAGATAAAATCACTAAGTTCGTTTAAATATCATGGAGAAGTCAAAATCTTTTTATAACTACAGCTTCCATAATACATCATAGTTCATTCATACCCATTTTATTGAAAAAAACCTAGGAATAAACCTAATCATTGTTTTCATATAACATATGCAATAATTGGAATAAACCCAATCAATTTATTCCCTATAACATTTACAATTTTCTTTAAAAAAAGTTGTACCTTCATTGTATACCAAAGATATACAGTCAGAACCTGCATCTACAAAAGCTGAATGCCTGTTTCCACCTGTTTGCAGTTTATATTCTTCATGTTCACAACAGAATACAGGTATACAATTATCTTCATGGGAAGTTCTTCTTAATGAATGGAAGTCTGTTATGTCTGTTACACTAGAATTCAGCTCCTGCAATTTTAAAAACATGAGCAGTTTATAAGTAGCAGTAGATTTCTACAGTCTCTTATTTACCAATTTAGAAAACAAAACAGAGAAGAGAGCCTTCACATCTTCTTCCTTGAGTTGGCTTAGGCATTCATTAACTTCCGACTTTAAGTCCCAAGTTTGACCTTTGTTTACCAGAAAAACTGCCTTAGAATTGTCAAGTGTATCCAATTCAATGAGCGTTTCAGACATATAATTATGATTTGCAATAATTGTTAAAACCCAATCTTGAGCATCCTTTGCGAGGCCATCATTTTGATATAAAGAATTTAACCAATCGAAGTTGTTTTTCAAGTCGTGAGCTTGGCCTCTGCTCACAAGAAAAGCTGCCTCATAGTTGTGTACAAATTTCCCCAGTTTAATCACTAGCTCAGCAATGGCATTATGATCTGCTCTAATGGTTAACACTCCACAAGCGCTCATATTGTCTTCCTTAAACACCGTATTTAAGGACAGAATTTGTAAACTCGAGGATTTTTTAAATGGGTTAACCCTAATTCACTCCCACTCTAAACAGTTGTATTTAATACCAATCAAGCAAGTTGCCTTGAAATTGTTGCTTAAATTTACTTATATACAGTATGCTTTTTAAGTAGAGCTGATGGGTTTTACTGTCGGCTTCTAAGAGTGCCTCCAATAGATCTCCTTTTAGGTTTCGTTGTGATGGACCCACATTGATGCACACATTATTCGAACATATCAGCTGATGAGTAAATTCAAGAATAAATAGTATAGCTTCCTCCATTTCCCAACGATGTGGTTCAAGAAAAGTATTGCAACGTTCATTGTAACAATTCACCTTTATCTTGAGCGTATTTACAACTTTAAAAAATTGGAAAAAGATGATCAAAACCCTTCTCCTTCTGTAGGCACGGTACAGTTGCTTTACGGTTTTTCAGTTTCTTTTGTTTTGTTCTATAGTTTCAAGGCTTTGGTCCCATTTGACTCTCTTAGGGTGACTCTATGCCCCCTTTCTTTTTATTGTGAATAGTTTTATTTTATTTCTCTGTTAATAAAGTTAGACTATTCATAAAAAAAAAAGGGAAGAAGAGATAAGCATATTTAGTTTTACCCTAGCAGGAGAATGTACGTTTGGTTATAATTTAAGTTTAATCATTTATAATTTCGATTGTTATTATTCAATTTAAGATTACAAAAAATATTTGATAGAATATTCTATTTTGATTTAGACTCGTAAGACTAATAGGCACTTAATACCCTCAATCTCATTTATACCTTGAATCTCGCATCTTATAGAGTTTTGACCCTTTATTGGGATCTTAAATTTTGTATCCCAAATCTTAATAATGTTCTTTGCTTCTAATATGTAAAGATGACGGTGCTTAAAATGAAATTTAAAACTTCTTGTGTCATTTTATACATTTAAAGTATTTAGAACTAAAATTTGGTAAAGAAGGATAATAATATTTAATTTTAGATGTGACAAGAGAATTTTTAGTTATGACTTATGTTTTGAAGTTTTGATAGACTTGAAAATGATGTATTATATTTTGATTGAGTCACACTTTAATAATTCTAATATGCACTTTATTCTAGATCTTGCATCAACACTTCTCAACTTTCATTACGGTCTTAAAGTTTGTAAACCAAAATCTTAATAATCTTGTTTGCTTTTTAATATAATAATGATGGTGTTTAGAAGAAATTTAAAACTTCATGTGCTAGAAAATAAAAGTTGTTTAGCTTGCCACTTTATGCAAGTCAAGGCTTTTCATTGTGGTCTTAAAGTTTGCACCCCAAATATTACTAATCTTATTTGGTTTAAATTATATACAAAATGGAAGTTGTTTAGTTTCTCACTTCATGAAAGTCAAGATGGTAGATTGACTTAAAGATTTGATAAATTTGAAATTATGTCTATTTAAAATCATTATATCTCAAATATTGGTATAGTTCTTCTAGATGCTTTAAAGTGATCTAATAATTAGTGTATGAAAATTTTATTCGATAATCTAAAATGAATTGGGGTTTTGTCATTTTATACAACACAATGTTAAAATTTAAATAGTTCAAACTTGATTCACCAAGTATGGATTAGAACAGGTTGAAATGCAAATGCCTATGTGTGTCTCTTTTTTTCCAAATGTTATTTATTTTTCTAAAATAAATTGGTGTTTTCTCATTTTGTACAACACTCAATGTTAAAATTTAAATAGTCCAAAGAAGAATCAACAAGAATGGATTAGAATAAGTTGAAATGAAAATGTCTATTCACATCCTTAATAATATTCCAAATGTTGATGCAATCTTCCTAAATGCTTAAGTGATTGAAAATGATGGGTGTGTAAAAATATTCAATAATATAAAATAAATTAGCATTTTGTCCTTTTATACGACACCCTAATGCAAACATTAAATAGTTCATGCTCAATTTTTCAAGTAGTGACTGATTGGAAGTAATTTAATTTGTACCCAAAATTACATTTAATTGGGAGTTTAGAGATTAAGGCCTCATATGTATTCTTAAACTAGTTTTAGGATTGTAGTTATGGTCTTAAAATATGATAATAAATATATACGTGATTGTTTGTCCAGAAGGATTGGGTAAAAAGAAATAAGATAAGATAAGATATGGATTACATGCCAAATCTTTCATACAAGAGTTTTCATTTGGCAAGAAATGAGACAAACTAAGGAGCTTTGGGGGAGACAAACAATCCTCCTCCACTTGTTTCTCTTTGTGGCTAAGGTTATTGCAAAAAGAGACATGGATTGGTGTTACTCATTTCTATTGGTTGAATTTGTATTTCTTCCCTTTTATTTATATGTTTCCCACATGTTAGGGTGTCCTTGTTTACAAAGTTAAAATCTTCTAGTTTGTTCAAATATGCTTGATAAAAAATAACCTTATTCCATCTAATATATTCCTACAACTAAAATAATCTTCATTTATGGTACTTGGAATATTTTGAAGGATATAAAATGTTAATTCCTTTCACAAAATTTAGAGTAAATAAGCTTGGAAAATATTGAAGAAAGAACTATTTTGACAACATTGTTAATTTTGATATGAAGAAATGTTTTAATAGCTTTAAGATCATAATATTTCTAATGTCAAACTCCCAGGGTTTGTATATTATGTAATATTATCAACTTTAAGAAACTTATATTTTAAGCAAAGTTAATAGATATTTTCTCTTCATTTCCAAATTTAAGTTTTGTTAATCGATGTGGTATTACTAAATAAATGAATGAATGTTTTGATTAGGTAGATTAGGAAAGGAACCAAACTCATGTACATAGTATCCTACAAGGTGAAAGAGAGGGGTCTCACAAAAAGTGAAATACCTAAAAAATAAATTTTTTTTTTATGAAAGCTAGGAATTGGGAAGAAACAAGGGTCCTAACCCTAGAAAAAGAACTACTTTTATAGACCAAATGAAAGAGGGGAGGTACTAGGAACTTTTATCCATTTGTTGATAGGAGTCCAAGAAATACTATCTTCCAAGTTCCCACAAGGAGGGGAAAGAAGAGGATGAAGTCCCTCCTTAGGGAGACAAAAAACTAGCAAAGTGGGGACAATAGAAGGAGAGGGTGCGAGGTGACTAGCTACCATTGAAGAAGCTGAAGTTGAGGGGGAGAAATGAAGAGAGAAATCAAAGGAAGGAACCAAAATAGAGACAAAAGGCTCCAAGCTAAGTGTTTCTCAAAAAATTGGGAAGAGACATTTAGAGAAGAGGTCGAATATGCAACCACCAAGTGATCATTAGAAGAAAAATGAATGGATGTAAAATTTAATAATTCTATTGAGATGAGTTATTTCATGAAAAGTATATATGGATGTACATGGTATGTTTAGAAGTCAATGATAGTCATTAGATTTGGTAGGTTTATTTTTTCCATCTTATCTTGTTTTTAATTCTTTGAATAAAATTTTTAATGTAATTTTAGGATTTTCAAATTTATTAACAAATAAATTCTATAAATTATTGAAAATGAATGAAAACTAAAATAAAATAATTTTTGAATTATATTTTAAACAAGAAAATATGCATTTAGTTTGTTGGTATAATTCTTTATAGTAAAGTATTTCTAATTTATATTAAACATTTAATAAAACATGAGCCTTGTATTGGTAAAAAATATCTTTCAAATAAAGATTGATTTTCTCTTGGGATGATACATGCCAAGAGACATGTCAACATGTTCTCCATTAGAGGGTAACCCATTAATGCTACTTTTGAGGTCTTCTTTGTTTCTTATTTCTATATATTACATGTTGTTACATCATGTTTACATCATTTGATGTGTTCATGCATGAAAACATGGCGATGTGAAATATTTGAGCTTTATGGGAGGAGTGTACAACAATTTTTATCCATTTAAGCTATGTTGTCCTCCAACCTATCCAATCTTTGTTGGATTACAGAGAGGGGGGGGGGGGGGGAGGGGGTGAATCATTAATTCCTAATCCCAAATACCTTTAAAAACTTTTCTCTGATTAACTTGGTAGCAGCTCAGTTGAAACACAATTCACTATTTACCGAAATCAATAAATAAACTATAACAGTCAATAAATCATTCACAACATGTAACACCAATATTTAATGTGGAAACCATTCTTTGGGAAAAAACACTGTGGGAATTGTCACCCGCTAAGAAAATACTCTTTTGAAGTATGCTCGGTTAAGAGCCAATCTTGTTAAAGATTATAATATACACTATTAGGTGTGACCCAGTTAAGGGATTTACCTCATATCTCTTAGGATCTTCACCTTGTTAGGAGTGACCTTGTTAGAGGGATTTAAACACTCTTTAGAATGTCACCTTTCTCAAGGATTTCACAATAAAACTATTAAGCCCACTCTATTAAGAGATTTCTCTATTACAAATACTAGTAAGAAACAATAACAAAATTGACCTTTTAATTTGCAACTATCTTTGCTCAATCAAATCCTTTGTGCGGCGCTCTTCAATCTTCACTTCAATTCTTCATTCTCCACTAGCATCAACACTTCATCAAATCCTTCTTTTCCCACTTAGAATCTCTCTGTTCCTTCTTCTCTACAATAGTCGGTAACCCTTCAACTATTTAGTTTTCCATCCATTTGTCCATATAAGATCATACTTTATATAGACATCTTTTGCCTCTTAATCTCATCTATTACATTTTCCTTTAATCAAGCTTGACTGTTCAATTCATTATTACTTGAAATTGAATCTCAGTAACACGTTTCCATTTCACCTAGGAACTTGAACTTTTATAGAAACTTGTTACATCTCTTTTTGCCACTTAGATCTTGCCATAGATCTTCATCTTGAATTTTCTTGTCCATAGATCTCTTGTAACTAACTTTCCTCATCATCATGATCGTCACTTCATCATAGCTAATCATTAAATGTTGATTCAGTCCTTATTTAATATTGTTCATCGCTTAGTGTTCTTCATTACAATCTCAGTTACATAGTTCAGTGTCTAAACCTTTCTTCTTTACTGTGCGACCTATCTTTTTACCTTTACGTTATCGAGTGACTCTCCTACTCGGTAGCCAAAACAACTTATCTTACTAAATTGTCAAATCTTCATCACCATGCTTTACCCACTTGACATAATCATATTTTAGGTAGAAAACAATTATATCAACATAATCTAATCATTGTTTGATTTGTATCAACTGCCCAATTAAATTCTTCAACTTCTTAACTTTTCACTTCTTCTTCTCCTTAACTCATGCATCTTATATCATTACCAAATGATATGGTAACATAATATAAACCAGAAATCAATTTCTTGACATCAATGTCAAGACAATAACTGATCTAACTTTTCTACTATCATGTATTTATTTGATCTTTTTCATTATTCATCATGAGCTCCATCAGATAATCAATCTTCAACATTACTATCATTTATAATAACAATCTCCCTCTTTGGCATTGATGACAACACTAACAAATTTAGTGTTCAATTGATGATGGTATCCTTTATTGTCATTCATATTCTATACTCCCTCTAAGTTGTAGCGTTTCCTTTTTCGATCTTTCATCTGTAGTCTTTCTCTTTCTGTCAATAACACTTTCCATTTTGATTTCATCAACAACATTCTTTTATTCATCTCCAATCATGATATACTATTCTAAATTGTTGTTCTCCCTCTTTCAGTAAACATCCCCTTCTTACATCAATTGACTTATTTAGCTCTCCTTCTGATATTCTCTATTATGTTCATCTCCCTATAAACAATCATCAATGATATTCTCCCTATTTGACAATAATGCCAAATAAACATAAACTTCTTAGATTATACCTCAAGTGTATATATTTTCCATTGCACTCATAAACATCCTTTTCACAACTTCAGGCTTCACCTAAAGAGTGAACACTAGCATCAACTCACAAGATAGATAATCTATTGAGTCCTTGAATTGATGCAACATGCATCTTTCTTTAATGAACATTATATAGGGGAAGAACCCATAGCTTATCTCAAAGATACTCAAAAGCATCCTTCCGTAATGGTTTAGTGAATATATCAGCTATTTGTTCTTTAGAATTCACATACTCCAATATCACATGCTTATCTTGTATTTTCTCTCTCAAGTAATGATACTTGATAGATATATGTTTTTACTTGTAATGCAACACAAGGCTCTTTGATATGTTAATAACACTAGTATTATCACAATAAATTATAATAGGATCAGTAATCTCTTCATGCATACCTTCTAGTAGTTGTTTGATCCATACAATGTTATAAAAATTCATAGCTGCTACCACATATTTAGATTCGACAATGGATTGTGAAATACAACTCTATTTATTTCTTAACCATGTCACTAGTCTTTATCCCAAAAAGAAAGCTCCGCCACTAGTGTTTTTCTTGTCATCAATATTTCCAGCCCATTCAACATTAGTATATATCGTAAGATCAAAATCTCCTCCTCTTGTGTATATCATACCAAAATCTTTAGTCCCTTTCAAATATTTGAATATCCTCTTAACTGCATACAAATGTGTCTCCTTTGGGTTTGCAGAAAACCTTGCAACAATACCAATTGAATGTGCTATATTAGGTCTACTATGTACAACATATTGTAGTTTACCAATCATAGATCGATAAAGTGTCTCATTCACTTTCTTAGTGTCATCTTCCTTAGACAATTTGCAACCAGTAGCCATCGGTGTTCCAACTAGTTTTGAGTCTTCCATATTGAATATTTTCAGGATCTCCTTGATATACTTACATTGAATTATGTAGATCTCTTTCTTAACTTTTTGAATTTGAAGTCCAATAAAGAATTTAATCTCTCTTGTCATAGACATCTCAAATTATTTTCTCATCTCCTCAAAAAATGACTTAGATATTATCTCATTACCACCAAATGTAATTTCATCAACAAATATCTTAGCAATCACAATTTCACAGACTTATCATATTTCAAGTATAAATTGTTGTTATCACCAGTCCTTTTAAATCCAATATTAACTAAATAAGAGTGCAATCTCTCATACCATTCTCAAAGAGCCTGCTTCAATCCAAATAAAGCTTTATGCAATTTGCAGACTATATTCTTATTTCTCTTGTCAACAAATCCATCAGGCTATTCAATGTAGACTTCTTCTTCAAGAATTCCATTCAAAAATGCAGATTTAACATCCATTTGATAAACTTTGAATTCTTTGTAAGCTACATAAGCAAGTAATATTCTTACACCTTCTAATCTAGCAAAAGGGACAAATGTTTTACCATAATCAATACCTTATTCTTGTGCATACCTTTTGCAGACTAATCTTGCTTTGTTTCTAATCACATCTCCTTTCTCATTGAGTTTATTTTTGAAAATCCATTGTTTTCAAATCACATTCTTGTCCTTGGGTCTCAGTACCAGTAACCAAGTGTTATTCTTTTCAATTTGATCTATTTCTTCTTTCATAGCATTCATCCAATCTTCACTTTCTAGTGCATCCTTCACTAGTCTTGGCTCAAATTCAGAAATCAAACATGTGTTATCTTTCAACTTACTTCTTGTCACGACTCCTATATTCTTGTTTCCAACAATTCTTCTTGGTGAGTGGTGTCTACTCAAATATTTTTCTAATACAGGTTCGATAAATTTATCATCAGTGTTTTCATCTCTCAGTGGAGTCTCATCTTGTTCATCAGTTTCTACTTGTTGCTGCTCGGTTGTGTCAACCAAATTTCCATCTTGTACATAAACAATTTTTTTATAATCCTCAGGTTCCTTTTTGCTATCCTCTTCATTCTTTTCTACAAATTCATCAACTCTTACATTTGGACTTTCAAAATTTTTGTTAGTATCCTTGATTAAACATTTATATGCTTTTCTCTTTAATGAATAACCAAGAAATATTCCTTCATCTCCTTTAGAGACAAACTTTTCATTTCTAGCATCTTTCAGTATATAACACCTACTTCCAAATTTTTTGAAATGACTTACATTCGGTGTGTGACCAAACCATAGTTCATAGGGTGTCTTGTTTATATCTTTCTTTAATTATATTCGGTTTAGAGTGTAAAATGAAGTACTTATAGATTCTCTCCAAAAATTTTGTGCAACCTTCTTATCAATCAACAAAGTTCTAGCACAGTCAACAATAGACCTATTCCTTCTCTTAGCTATCCCATTTTGTTGTGGAGTCCTCTATGTAGACACATATCTTTTAATTCCATGCTCATTACAGAAGACAATAAATTCATCAGAGATGAATTCACCTCCTCTATCAGATCTCAAACACTTTAGATGTTTACCTATTTCCTTCTCAACTCTTGCCTTATACCACTTAAACATTTGAAATGCATAAGATTTTTCTTTTTGAAACATAATAGACATTATTCTTGAATAATCGTCAACAAATAGAATAAATTACTGATCTCCATAATATCTTCAAACTTTCATAGGACCACAAAGGTCAATGTGAACCAATTCCAAAATACCATTTGTAGAGTAAGATTTTCTTAAAAAACTAGACTTAGTCATCTTACCAATTTGACATTTCTTACACATAGCTTTATTAGGTTTTCTCAATCTTGGTAGTCCTCTAAGTCTACTCATCTTACTCACTTTGATCAAGTTATCGAAATTCACATGACACAGTCTCTTATGTCTTAACCATACATCTTCAGTTTTGACAAAAAATAACTCTTTGCAATAGTATCAAGATAAAATAAATTACCTCTTGATTGTCCTCCAGTTCCAATTGGATCTCCATCAACACCACAGATCTTAACTTTTCCAGTTTTTAAATTCTAGTCGCTGGCCAGTATTGTTCAGCTATGCAACACTTAATAGTTTATAGTTTAGTCCTCTAACCTGGACTATGCATCGTTAAATTTCATCTGAACTCATTTAATACAATAGATCCTTTACCTTTCATATGGCATGGAGAATCATTGCCAAATCTAAAAAATCCTCCATCATATTTATTTAGATTTTAAAACTTGTAAATATCACCAGTCATATGATGTGAACAACCACTATCAATAATCCAAGGGTTTGGCTTACTTATATGAGAAATAATTTCTTTTTAATCTTCATACTTTTCCTCATCCAATTCTTCCTTTACTGTAACGTAGAAAACTTCATATCCTTCCTCAATATTATCAGATTCATCATTAGTTACACCTTCCTCAGCTAGGTAGAAAGACTTCTTACCTTTGTCCTTAAAGTTTTTGAATCTTCGATGTCGGTTGTCTCTTTTTTCATTCTTATCATTCCAGTCATTGTTAGGACATCTAGATACAATATGTCCAATCTTATTACAATTGAAACATTTCAATGGTAACTTGCCTTTTTACTTTCCTTTGCCTCTAGCTAGTCAGTTATTTAATAGTGCTTCCAATTCCTCTTATTATTTCTCTTCGGTGAGGATACTTTCATATTCATTTTTATATGAATTAATTTAATTTTTTCTTTCTCTTCTTGAAGGTCCAATGCTTACAAATGACTTGAAGGTAGTTTCAATGGTCAATAGACTATTATCATAATTGCTAAGATCAAATGCAATTATCTTACCGATTAGGGCTTGAAGAATAACACCATTGTTCAGTATAGATCTCAATTCTTAAATTGAAAATACTCTAATAGAATACTTAGAAGAAATGGTTCTCAAGATCTTACTTACCACTTCTTTATTGGTCAGTGGTCCACCAACACCTCTGATAGAACTAACAACTTCCTTAATTCTACTGCTATATTGTGTGATGTTCTCTTCATCTTTCATCCTCATTTCATCATATTTTTCTCTCAAACTATCAACATTAGCTTTTTGTATAAGTTGATCTCCTCCATAGATAAGTATAAGTCTATCCCACATCTCCCTTGAATTAGCACAATCCTTAACATCATTTCAAATTCATCATCTGAGAGGAAAGAAGCAATATCTATCATAACTGAGTTGTGTTCCAACTTTTCTCTCATCAGATCAATTGTCAAAGGTCTAGTAGCCAGCGGAGTGTAGTCATTATCAATCAAATGTAGTGAAGAGCCTCCAATCCTAGATAGATACAATCTCATTCTTCTTTTCCATGTTGAGAAAATTTCCTTGTTCAACTTAGGTACTTCTCTCCTATACATCTTTAGATCTTTTACTCAAGTCTTTGAAACTTATCACTTCAGGGTACTCAGCTCTTATACCAATTATTAGATTACAGAGAGGGGGGGAGGGGGTGAATCAGTAATCCCTAATCCTAAATACCTTTAAATTTTTTCTTTGATTAACTTGATAGAATCTTAGTAGAAATATAGTTTTCTATTTACCAAAATTAGTAAATAAACTATAACAATCAATAATCATTCACATAAATAGTTCACAAAATGTAACACCAATGTTTAACATGGAAACCTAGCTTTGGGAAAAACCACTGTGGGAATTGTCACCCACTAAGATAATACTCTTCTGATGTATGCCCGGTTAAGAGCCAATTTGGTTAAAGATTACAATACACACTATTAGGTGTGACCTAGTTAAGGGATTTACCTCAAATTTGTTAGGATCTTCAACCTATTAGGAGTGATCTTGTTAGAGGGATTAAAACACTCTTTAGAATTTCACCTTTCTCAAGGATTTTACAATAAGACTGTTAAGTCCACTCTATTAAGAGATTTCTCTATTACAAATGCTAGTAAGCAACAATAATAAAATTGACTTGTTAATTTGCAACTATATTTTCTCAATTAGATCCTTTGTGCACTCTTCAATCTTCACTTTAATTCTTCACTATCCACTGGCATCAACACTTCATCAAATTCTTCTTTTCCCACTCAGAATCTCTTTGTTCCTTCTTCTCTACAATAGTCAGTAACTCTTCAACTATTTAGTTTGTCAGCCATTTTTCCATACAAGATCATCTTTTATATAGACATCTTTTTCCTCTTAATCTCATCTATTACATTTTCCTTCAATCAATCTTGACCGTTCAATTCATTATTCCTTGAAATTGAATCTTGGTAACATGTTTCCTTTTCACCAAGGAACTTGAACTTTTCTAGAAACTTGTTCCATCTCTTTTTGCTACTTAGATCTTGACATAGATCTTCATCTTGAATTTTCTTGTCCATAGATCTCTTGTAACTAAATTTCCTCATCATCATGATCATCCAACTCATCATAGTTAATCATTAAATGTTGATTCAATCCTTACTTAATATTGTTCCTCGCTAAGTGTTCTTCATTATAATTTTGGTTACATCACTCGGTGTCTAAACCTTTCTGCTTTACCAAGTGACCTATCTTTTTACCTTTACCTTACCGAGTGACTTTCTTGTTCGGTATCCAAAAAAAATTATCTTAAAAAATTGTAAAATCTTCATCACCATGCTTTACCAACTTGAAACAATCATATGTTACATAGAAAACAATTATATCAACATAATCTAATCATTGTCTGATCTGTATATTTTTCCCAATTAAATTCTTCAACTTAACTTCTCAATTCTTCTCCTTAACTTATTCATCTTATATCATTACCGAATGATATGGCTGTTGGAAAGTTGACTATAATAGTGTATATGACTTAATATAGTGTTGTCATTATGGAAACAAAGTCATATGATGTTTTAGAGTCAACGCTCATGATAAGAAGATTAGAAATTGGCTAAGTGTTGAAGACTGGATAGTGTACAAAGTACTTGAAGGTCAGAGCATGAACACACGTGCATAAGATAGAATTATGGTATGCACCCTAGAAGTTAAGTTGGTAAGACCACATTCATGCTAAGTCTAAGAGCGCATGATCAGAAGATTCAGTATGAGGAAGATACAGAGAGTTTAAGTTGCACAGACAATGAATGCTAGAGAAGAACACTGCAAGCAGCCGACTATTGGTATTTTGGTTAGTGGTTATATTATTATTGTGTAAGGGCTATGTGCCTATTGTAATTAGGTTTTAGACATATAATTATGTTTTTTTGTAAACATGCTTGAGCCAATTAAATTGGAAGCATTGTATGTAATCGATTAAAGGGTCGACCTAGTTAATTATTTTGTATGCACATATAAATATTAGATGCGCCATTATAATGAAGTATGGAAGTGAATATAGAGTTGAAATAAGCAGAGCAGAAGTGTGCAAAGAGTTGATAAGATGTATTAGAGCTTTGCAGGAGGTCAAAGCATCAACACATCAAAGGAACTTATCGGACAAGTAGTGTCACAGTGCTAGTTCATCCAGCAGATATAGTGTGTATATGAGATCAGAAGGTTGTAGCCTTCACCACTTGAGCAGTGAGCTCTAGGATAGTGTGTCCCCACCCCTAACAGGGTTATTGTAAAAGACTCCTAACATGGTCCAACCCTTGACCAGGTCACTGTACTAAATACATTGTAAAGCAACTCCTAACAAGGTTAAGGATCTTCTAACAAGGATCATAAAATACTAGTATAGATTATTAGTGGGTGTCAATTCCCACTGGGGTTTTTACCTATTTGGGTTTCCCCGTAACCACATTGGTGTTATGTATTGAGTTCATGTTTTTTATTTATGTTGGTGTTCATTTCACTACTTAAGTATTCAAGTTAAGTTTAAGAAGTACAACAAAAAGATTAAATTAAGTGAACATTGACTCACCCCCCCCCCCCCCTCTCAGTGTTCCCATTCCTAACAATTGGTATCAAAGCTCTGGTCCTTAGAAAATAAGTTTAACCACTTGAGGAGATTAGAGATCATGGACAAAGAAAAAATGAAACATCTAAAAAGAAATCTTGAAGTTTCTCTTGAAGACCTGGACAGATCTGAAAAAGAAATCGAAGAACTAAAAGAAAAAGTTAGTGATGCTCAAGCAATTATCAAAAGGATAAGAAAAGATTTGAAAGAATGCTCTACCAGTGATTTAGGGATAATGATCAAGAAGCTGAATGAAGAAAATTCCTCTCTGAAAGAACTGAATGAAGAATTGGATGATAAGCTAACTAACAATCAGGAAGTCTATGATGAACAGATCAAAGAGAAACTTCAACTGAATGAAGAATTGAGGCAAGAAAACATGGACATCTTGGAGCTAAGAAATAACAAGGAAATATTGGAATATGAATTGAGAGAGGCTAAGAATCACATTGATAAATTACACACAAGAAAGGATTTGATTGAATCTCAACTGTATGCTCAGAAGCTTAAAGGAGATACTAGCGGCATTGGAACTAGCAAATTAGTGAACGGAATCGGATCTGATATTTGCAAAGTGAGATGTATATTTTTTAGATAATACTGCTGCTACTTTCTAACCATTGTAATAGTTAAAATTATTTTAACAGAGGTTGACCTAACAATCATATGTTAAATCCTTTGAACAAGGTTGCATTCTAATGGAGTGTATGTAAGTCCTATGACTAGGCTCACTTTTAATAGGGTGATTGAAATCCTTTAACTGGGTCACATTTGACAGTGTATATTGTAACCTTTGACAGGGCTGGCTTTTTACCAAGCTCACTTCAGAAGAGTGAAAATAATAGTAGCATGTTACAAAGTGGTTTTTCCCAAATTGGGTTTCCACTATAAATCCTGGTGTTTATACTTGTGTGAATGTTTTAGATCTGAACATTACTATGTTTTGCAAGTTAAGTTACAGCTGGGTAGTGGACTACATTGTTAGATGTTTCTATTATTGAATCAGTGATGACCGAGTTTGTTTTGGTTTTGGATCTGATTTAAGGATAATTTTTTGAGATTATTTTATACATCAGGACCTAAGAACAACTGATTCACCCCCCTCTCTATTGTTCTAAATCATATTAACACCCACAACTATCATTTATTAAGTTTATGTGAAGTTGTATGCATATCATTTTAATAACTTGGATTAACATTAGGGAAAGTCATGTGGAAACTTAATAATTACTAGCCTAGTTACAAATTCTCCTTTCTACTTTGAGGAGGTGCATACTCCTAAACAGAAGGGATACGTCTTCCATTTCCTACATTGCTTGCAATATTTTAAACTCTCTGCTATGGATAGATTAGAAGGCAGTCCACGTGATGCACCCCGCCACTACTCCATATCAGGGGGATTGGGAAATGATTTAGAATATCAAAATTCTTCTACTGTGAAGATAAAATACTCCCACATAAATTTCCACCTACACATTTGAAATCTAGCATTTTCATCAAGGGCTATGTAAATCATCTATGAATGTTCTAGGTGCCTAAAAAGAAGCTATTCTAAAAATACTCAACGTTAACTGATTTCTCAAACAAATACAGCTTTGGAATTTTCAAACAGTTCTTGCTCCTGTTTTAGAACTTGGGTTTATTATGTGTTCTCTGTTCTCTATGTCTCCAAAAGATTTTGAGATCTAAAATTTCAAAACATAAATGTAGGAAATGTAACTGATGAATTTTCCGGACTTAAAAACCCTTTTGGAAATTGATGTTTATAGAACTTAGGATGCTTCAAAGAGTTGTCCGGTTACAAGTCCTTTACATGGTTTAGTTTGTATCCACATGTTTATATGAAATGCTAAAGAAATATATAAAGGTATAGCAAGAAAATCAGATTTCTTGTTACCTAAAACTCACATCAACTAACAGGAAGGGCTGTTTAGAAGACTGTGCAAGAAAATAAGTTGCAAAAATGCAGAAAAAAAGTAAGACATAATCGCACCATTATGAAGTCAACACCACAACCTATCTTTGCTGCTGCGTCTGGATGGTGAATAAGAACTCTTTCAAGAACTTCCCTTTCATCTTCAGGCCATAATCTGTCCCCACTTCTATAGCTGTCATAATTACCAAAGTTGATGTCAGGCAAAATGTGTAGAAACATGAAAAGAAAACATGTTAGCAATTCCATCATTTGTCTGTTGTTTGGGACAGTCACCATAGAATTATTTGGACTGTCTCTCCTCTTGCCTTGTAAGGTTAAAATGACTTTTTTTCTCCCCTCCATGAATAGACCCTTACCATCTTGCACTTGTACAATGATAGGACACCAATGTGTGCACATAACTATATCTTCTTCAATCACTCTACTCTTCCAATTTTCCATCTTTTGTTCACTGTCATAATCATCAGTTTTTAGAACCATTATTGATTCTCCAATCTTCTAATCCTCTTTCATAGACCTCTTCCTTGTGCGACTCTTCAAATCAACATACTCTTTCTTTCCAAAATAGATAATCCTTATCTCATATGAAGAATTATTTTTGCAAAGGCTTGAGAATAAACTTGTTACCATCCTTATGAACAAGTATTCTTGTACCCATCATATTTTCCTTCTTAGGGACTGCCAAGGTCTTCATGTACTTTTCTATCAACCATGAGATATTCACATGCCACCACTTCAACTTCCAAATCTGTTACTTCTTCCAAAGAATCTTCTGCTACAACACTTCGTTGTTTTGGTCAGGACATACTAGTAGGTCAGAACATATTGATTATAAGTAAACTAGTAAACCAAAGGGCATGCTTTTACTACTAAGTCTCTATTTGTTGGGCATAATGATTATAATTACTTGACATATATCACAAATGTTGCTAATTAAGGTTGGTGAGATGATTACACCTATCCTGAAAAAAGACTATCAAATCATTATGCTTTCAAATCAATTACCTATCAACGTATCCCTTGCGAGGGAGAGAAGCCAAACATAAAAAGAACATCCACATAAACACAACAACTGAATAACTTAAATGGAATACACCAATAAGTACCAAATGATGAATGCTCAATTATTGTAATGGCAAAGCAATATCAGAACCGTCCATTTCTAGAACTTGATTTTTCTTATTTAGATTGTCTATGCTTGGTGACAGGATTTTGAACATTGTTGACATACTTAAATGGAATACACAATACCAAATGATGAATGCTTAATTGTTGTAATGGCAAAGCATTAGAACCGTCCATTTCTAAAATTTGATTTTGTGTAGTCTTAATTATTTTTCTAGAGTCCTAATGATTTTGAAAATTGTTGACAAAGAGTGTTTCTTTTTTTTTATTATAGTATAAATGATTTTTCTATAGTCGTAATGATTTTTCTTATTTCTTGTCTTTTGTCACTTTTTGATTTCCTATGTGTGTGCTTCATGATAGGATTTTGTCACCTTCTTTTGATGGTACATTTCATTCACTCTATGTGGAATACTATTTTGTTCACTATTTTATTTTAGCTTCATATTTCTTTCATTTTTCATATACACAGAGACTACACATGCTTATAAAAAAATGAGCTATTTGATTTAGGTTTTCTTTTCATTATTGTAAATGGTTAATATTTCTGATGGTACTCCTTGGTGTATTTCATATAAAAATAATCATATAAAAATAATAAATGTAGTAAAGATGGTGCGGTGCATTATTGATATAGGCTCAATGACTCTTGTCAATGTGCCAAACTGTCAATGTGGTGGTGGGCAGTGTGTGTTGAAGACTTCACGGACACCGAACAACCCCAGAAATTTTTTTTGGTGCTGCCCAAATAGAAAAAAGGTTGCTAATGTGTATATATTTAAAGTTTCTAATGTAAATACCATTCATTATAATATAAGAACTAATGTATATTGGGTATCATAGGGAAATAATGGCTACAGATACTTTAGTTGGGTTGATGACAACTCATCTACATCTATCCGCCCATCTCCACTTATTCACGATGAAGGATTTGAGTGCAAAATGTGTCAGGCTAGGGCAAACTCTGAAATTATATTTTTATGATACTTTCTCTGTATTGTAATCACATATCTTTGTTGCGACCATATGCAAAGATGAACTTAGGAATTAGTTAGTTTAGCATTTTCATATTGTAACTAATATTTTAATATTGATATGACATAACTTCTCTTTGCCTCAAGTGCACATATATATGGTTTACATCTTTTTTTAGAATAATTCTTCATGTTTATGGCTCAGGTAAGCCCCAATCTGCTATCAATCACATGATTTAACGTATAGTGTTTTCTTGGTTATTCCATTTGTTCCTTGACCTTAACTATGGATTGACTATCATTTTCAAGCTTGAGCGAGGCTTCGTACCATGTAGCGTCCGCAGATTTGTATGCAACGCTGATTTATGCTGGAGGTAAACTACATGTGTCATGTAAACAACAGGGTTGAATGCAATCTCTTTTGCGTGTTTTCAAGAGTTTTCCCACCAATACAAGCGTAAATAACGCATTGAACGTAATCTACGGACGTTGCGTGGTATGAAGTCTTGCTGAAGTTTGAGCGTAGTGTGGTATGAAGTCTCCCTTTATAAACATGATAGCTGAGAAACATAAATGTAGATTTCACAATAGCTGAGAAACATAATTGTAGGCATCATGGTAACAATTTTTTGGAGACAACGTAATTGAGTTGTATACCCAAGCGATGGAGTGCAACTTCTGCACCTCCGATTCCAAGTTGACACTACTGGATACAAAGACCATAGATAAGGAATAAATTTAGAGAGCGGAGGAGGTCCATAATGACCAAAATAATACAGGATGAACCTCAAGTTAAATGAGGCAACTGCAAACATTTTAATAGATTTTTATTATTAAATAATGAAATTTGCATATACTAGTGTTCTAAGCCCCCTCATTACATGATTTATTATTGTAAGCCCCCTCTAACTTATGCATCTAGAAAATGAAACTACAATCTATTGGGATTGAGACCAACCTTATAGAACAACAACTAGGATTGATCTCTTTCCAACATTTGTTGAATATATTTGTAGCTCATGAATACAAGGTGTAGCTCATGAATACAAGGTCCTCCAATAGATGTATTCAATAGATGTTGGAAAGTGATCCTTCCTAGCTATTGTTGTTCTATAAGGTTTCTCTCAATCCCAATAGGTTGAAGTTTCATTTTCTAGATGTGTAAGTTAGAGGGGGCTTACAATAATAAATCATGTAATGAGGGGGCTTAGAACACTAGTATATACAAATTTCATTATTTAATAATAAAAATCTATTAAAATGTTTGCATTTGCCTCATTTAACTTGAGGTTTGTCCTGTATTATTTTTGTCATTATGGCCCTCCTCCGCTCTCTAAATTTATTCCTTATCTATGGTCTTTGAATCCCGCAGTGTCAATTTGGAATCGGAGGTGCATAAGTTGCAAACTATCATTTGGGTATACAATTCAATTACATTGTCTCCAAAAAGATGTGACCATGATGCCTACAATTATGTTTCTTAGTTGTTGTGTCCCAGGACCCCTTATGACCCTTTACAACCATTTACGACCTCTAAGAATACATCTTAGAGGTCTTAAAATGTCATAAAGGGTCATAAGAGGCTCCTAGGAGGGGCCAGATGAGCTTCCACCTTCACGTGGTTGGCCTTGTTAAGTAGAGAATGTTGATTAAAATATTCTTGAAACAAAGATAAGCTCAATAATTTAAGGTCTCAGTCCACATACAAATTAAATTAGACTTACTAAGCCTCTTATTGTAGTTTGTAATAAGATTGATTTGCAACCACTAGAGACTACTCTACAAGCTTGAAGAAGCAGTATATTTTGGAAAATGAAGAGTGGAAAGAAGTTGATATTCCTAAGATCATGGATGGACACAATGTTGCAGACTTTATTGATCCAGATATCTTGCAGAGGCTTGAAGAACTGGAGAGGGAAGAAGGGCTTAGGATGGTAGCTAAGGGTGACGAGGATTTCACAATAGATGACAAACATAATTATAGGCATCATGGTCACATTTTTTGGAGACAACATAATTGAGTTGTATACCCAGATGGAGTGCAACTTCTGCACCTCTGATTCCAAGTTGACACTGTGGGATGGAGAACAACTTGGAACCGGAGGTGTAGAAGTTGCTCTCCATCATCTAGGTATACCACTCAATTACATTGTCTCCAAAAAAATGTGACCATGATGCCTACAATTATGTTTCTCAGAGAATGTTAAACTATTCTTGAAACAAAGAGAAGCTCAATAATTTAAGGTCTTAGTACAAGCACTAGAATTGAGTTTTTTGGCATGGACTGGGAAATTTTTGTATATCAACATGCGATAGAGTTTGGGCAAAAAAATCTATCACATGTTGATATACAAAAATTTCCCAGCCGTGCCGAAAAACTCAATTCTAGTGCTTGTACTACATAACTGGTGCCAAAATAGGGCTCTCCCAATCACCGACTATGACCCGCTGGCAACAAGCAACAGAACAAGTGTGGACACCTGAAGATAAATATCAAATAGGGGAAAAGCACCTGCAGCAACAAAGGCAATAGCTGTAGATACAGATGAGGATATCCCAAATCTCTAATATTATAAATATGGTGAAGAAAAAGAGTAATGCAAAAATTATTACTATTTTGGAAGATGCAAATCCAACCGAGGAGATGTTGAAGAGGACAGATAAATTGATGGTGCGAGCACATCATTTTGAAGTAAGCAGTATTTATTATATTAGGGATTTTGTGGGATATCATCATCTGTATCTACAACTATTGCCTCTGATGTTGCAAGTGCTTTTCCCCTATCCTAAACATCAAATTGTGATAAAAATATTAGTAAAACTATCATAATAACTCCATGAACGTTGTTTTAAGTAATTATCTATGAATTTTGTGTATTAATATTGAATTATATGTCATGTTAATGAATATTGTTATGTGTTAATGGGGAATTTAGATTGATGTTAGGGGGAAGGGGGGTGAGGCCAAATGAGCTTCCACCTTCATGTGGTTGGCCTTGTTAAGTAGAGAATATTAAAGTATTCTCGAAACCAAGTGAAGCTCAAACTAACATACCTTCATTATTTAATCAATTTCATTTATTCTAGGTCTTTGCTCATAAGTGCATTTTGAATGTGTCATTGTCAGGCAACTATCAAATAAAAAACTAGAAGGGCCAATAGTCAACTTCTCATTGTCATTGTCTGGCATGATTCGGCTTCATTTTGTGTAAGTATTCTCGTATTGAATGTGTCAACCTGTCTTGGCCTAATGTGGATTATTTCATTGGTTTGTGTTTTTGAGTAGGTGAAGTGTTAAATCAGTTCCTATATTCTATTCTTTATTCCTTCAAACTGCAGGAGGGCCTGACAGATATACTCAACATAGAATTGACTGCTAGTCTGGATAATTGAACAGACTGTGTCTTTGACTTGAGAGAAAGAGTTGGGTAATGTTGTTTCTAGAGACCTGTGCAATTGTCCTCAATGGCCTCTTTTTATTTTAACAAGTATTTTTATATATATGTAGTGTCCATGTTTTTTTTTTAATACAAATTCTTTTTGTGTATATGCTAGTGCTATGGAACCTAAATAAACAATTATAAATGTAATAGATAATGTCTTCGATGAAGGAATTGATGTACCACATGTAAACCAAAATCCATTTTTAATGCCATTTTGTGCAAAATGAGTTTGTCTATTAGCATATCGGATTTTGTTTCACCCTTCATGACTATAATGTTTAAGTTAAGTATTGATGCAATTTTCTAAAGTAGCAAGTTCTGTTGTCATTGTTTTTTTTCTAGTGGTTTTGAGGAGATCAAGAATTATCAAGGAAATAAATTGAAGTGGAAAGGAAAATTTTCTAAGAGGTTACAAATATTGAGTCATCGATCAGGTATACTTTTTTTTAAGTAATCACTATAGAAATGGTTAAGTTTTCCTAAATTTTTAAAATAAGTCATAATTATTCAGTATCATATTCTTAGCTGCAAGTTGCAGGTCTTCATACCATAAATTTTAGAGTACAAGTGTCCTCCCTTTATTCCAGTGAGGGATTGGAATGAGTTCATTTTGGATGCAAAGGAGAAAGGGGATGCTCAAAGAGGAATGACACCAGGAAATGAGAGAAGAAGGTATGCAATAGTATTAAATACTAGTACAAAGTAATAATGCACTAATTAGAGATCTTTATATCTATATAATCTAACAAAGGCCAGGCTACAAAAGATTGGGCAGCACAGACTTGGCTCTGGTGGATATTCTAAAATTAAAGCACAAATTGTAAGTAGTGAATATTAAACTATGGCCTTGTTAAGTAGAGAATATTAAACTATTCTCGAAACCAAGTGAAGCTCAAACTTTAAAGATAAGCTTAGAGTTAATAGTGACAGCCAATTAGCAAGTCGAAATGAAGTTCATCGTTACAGGTATCTTGCACTCTCAATGTTTGGAGCATTATTAAAAGCACTGTTATAAACATTTATTACTGTTATGACCTCTATGCATGTTTATGACCTTTATAAACATTTTTTATGTTATGATCCTGTCATTTCATTGTTTTGTATCAATGTTTGTTCACCATTGACTTTGTATAGCAAAACCCTTGAACAATCACTATTTTTTCACTTCCATTACATCTTTGTCCTACATTCGTTGTTATTGAGAATACTATGGTAATAACATGATTGAACACAAAACATAATTTGATAGCTTGCATAAAAGTATGTCTCGTTATAAAAAAAATCAAGTGTACTAGCATGAAAGCCTAATTTAGCTACTCAAGCGAGTCCATGAAAATGAAAGAAACCAAGATATGGACATTAGTCTTGCTTTCTTTCACAAAATTGTATGCTTCTTCATCAAAAGCTTCTCCTTGTTTTCCTCTTAATAATTTACTCGAAGAATTTCATCTTGAAATAGAAAATTCAATTCAGTTATGTGCTTCATAATCTGAAGGACTTCTACCTCAAACTGTCAATTTCATTCAACATCATCACAAGCCCTTGTAAAGTACCTTTCCATTTGAGCATGGGTGATTTCAACCATTATAAACTTATTCCTATTATTTCTTTCAGAAATTTCTTTTGGCCATGTTGAATGAACTTTAGAATGAACTTACACAATCCAAAGGGTTTTAGATGGTCGTTTGATGTTGCAATATTATAGGTCTATCAAATGGAATTTGAGACATATGAAAATTTTAAGGTTAGTAGATATTATATGATCTGAATTTAAGAAATTTACCTCAACAATGTGACTATTACAAGAATTTATATAATAGATAATCAGATGATCAAGTAATCTTCATTACTCTTTCTTTTACACATAAATTAGTATTTAATTTTATTGGAGCAAAGTTAAGTAATCTACATCTTTAAAATAGCACTAATTAACAACCATTCTCTTTGTCTATTATGTGGTTTTCCTTTCTAAGGGTTTGCAGGCAATCTCAATAGTATAAGCTAGTCCATTCAAAAACCAAATCTATCTTCTCCTCCATTTAGATAAGTAGACTATCTTTTGTTATTTGATATATTATGTAGATTTTTTGTCGCCAATATTTTTTAAATACTATGGTCTATCAATCCTCTTCTCGTAATATCTGCATAAAAAATGGATCGTTGAAATGTTAATGACAAAAAAATCTACATGAACTAATGGGAAAGAATCTACATGATCTAATGGGAAAGAAATATATTGATCATTATAGACTAAAATTTTCATAAATCTGATCTCTAATATGTGTTTTCAAACTATAAACTCATTTTTAAATTTATTTTATGCAATTGAATATGACCCATCCTATAGAATTTATTAAATTTGGCCTCAATGGGAAGGAATTTCAGTGTAATTGAAGGAAAAGCTGAGAATTTTAGGTTGAAATCTGAGAATTTATGATATGCTGATATTTGTCAATGAACACCCATCAGAAAGCATGTGATTTTATTTTCATGTTGGAATACTCCACAGAGCTCGGTACTGTTACGAAACCAATCTTCTGTCAGTATGGTTCATTAAGTTAGTGGAGCTCATGTGGTACTGTAGCAGTTCTAACTATATAACTGTTGACTAGTCATCTGGTAGTTTTTGGATTTTATGAATTCTCAGTTTCTTTTAATTTGTCATTGTCTGAAGTAGCTCGGCCCTTGTTTTGTACTTACAATAGTGATTATATTGGTGTAAGACATAGATATATATTTATATTTCCAGATTAAATCTACTACTTTTAATTTTTATTAATGCTATATGTAGATCTCTCGTATGATTCTTTATTATTTTATAAAGAAATAATACAATGACATCTATGCTTAAATTGTTTAAGAAAACTTTTGTATTGCTATGTTGGATTTATTGCTACTGGGGGAATCTGACATGAGTTCTATGAGACCTATGGTAAATCTAATTTCAAAAGTACATTTTAAGACTTAAAAAAATATTTTGTTCATCCATTATGCTGAAAATCCAACAAAAGACTTGGTTTTATGAAGGTAGAAATCTAATCCTATTCATGAATCATTACAATATGTTATAGTTTCATTTCTATATCAGAATTTGCTGGGGTTCTACTTTAGAGATGGTTTTTGCTAAGCTGTAGCATTTTACTACAGCAATTGTAAAAAAATTCACTTCTACTCATTAACTGCATAGCGAATAATATTAAATTAATTATTCCCCTTAAAAAAAAATTTCATTAACCCATAGAAGAATAAAGTGGGTTACTACAGACCAAAAAACCTTTTTTAACATAAGGGGACATGACATAATCGGCCTATTTACTATGGTGAAATTGAAGACATATTCCAAATCTTCAAGCCAAGTCATGCTTACCAGTCATTTAAGAATAATGAGAAAAACCCTTACCCTTGTTTAAGGGTTAAGAAGCAATATGTGAGAAATAAATAAAAACTCTTTGAAGGAAAGAAGAGACCACTAGGTAAAGATAAGGACTTTTAGGAGAAATCCTACAGTTGTGGGTGTCAAATGCAAAAATGAAAGATTTTTATAGGGTGATTCTCTTCTTGGGAAACTACGCCAATAATCATACCAGGAGGGAAGGTGTTGTCACAAGGATCACAGTGGCATCCTCTTTAGGTGTGAAGCAATTAGTGGTAGTGTGTGACTCCCTTGTGGTGATTAATGTGATGCAAAAAGGCTTGTGTCCTAATTAAGTAGTGTATTCACACCTTTGCTTCCTTCCATAAGCAATCTGATAACTATAAAGAGTTTGTGAGAATTTCAAAATTTTCAATAATCTCATTTTGTGCCCTTTCATGAATTTCAAATGATTTTCACTGATTGGATTCTTAGCTCATTAACCTCCAGAAATCCATAACACTAAGAGATTCTGTTGAAAAATAATCTTTCTAAGTTTATCATATTTAAGAAAAGAAAAAATTCAAAACCAATCTTGACACAATCGGTTTACTATGGTCTTTCCCAAAACTGCTATGCCACACTGCTTCTAGCAAAGCTTGCTCACAACATTTGTAATCTGCACAACTGCAATCTCATGTAATTTGTAATCTAGTTATAGTCTCTTTTCCTCTTCCCTCAATTCCAACACTCCATATATATACTCATACTCTCTAGCACTTCTTTATTCAACACTTTCTTTGGCTACATTTCATCTTTCTTTGACCATGTCTTCCTTAGGAATTGGTGTTGAGAAACCAAACCCAATCAAAAAAATGCTTCCCTTTCACAAGCATGGAATTTTTTTAATAAGTCTAGACCACCTTGCAATTATTTAACAAGAAGGGAGAATGTTATCACTCTTTGTTTAATGTTTTGAGACCCAATCAATATTGAGCCATCTGATACCCCAACACTTAGCCTTTTCAAATTTTGTAATTTTTGTGACCTCTCTAAAATACAATGAAAAATTATTGGACTAGCTGTGAGGTCCTCAACAACTTCAAGTCTATAATCACATTCTCGAACTTTTCTCAAAGAATGAGAAATCCAACTTCTCAAAAGTTGTCTTCTAAAAGGTCACAAAATTTTAAAATGTTTGACCATCAGGTTGAAGTTAGCCCTTGTAGATGACATTAGGACAAACTTACCCTTTATGAAGGAGGTTATATTCTGGCTTCATTTGGCACAAATATAAAACAAACCCTCCAAGGGCACTTAAATTAATTTGTGGGTAGAGCTCTCAATTGTATTCAAAAGAAGAACAACAAGATGACACATATTTTTTTTAACCAAAAATTATTATTGGTCGCTTTTTTGATGTTTGCAACATAGTTATATTGACGAGAATACTATGTGTTTGACGTCTATTCTGACCAAGTGTCGTCGAAAGAGAGATGAACTTTCAATGGTGTTTCAACGAGAATGCTATATGTTCGACCTATATTCTGACCAAGTGTCGTCGAAAGAGAGATGAAATTTCTTTCATGTTTCGACGAGAATGCTGAACCCTCGATAACAGTTTGGTCAAAATTTCAGGGAACGTTGGTCGCATAGATAAAATGTATGATCTACAATTCTTCCAAGTTGAAGCGATTACTTTGACGAAGATTCGATCGATAATTCAATCACTATGGAGGTCAAAATTGCGACGCTGGTTTTTCCTGTCGTATAATCAATGAAAAAAAGTTTGGCAACTATTTTGGTTGTCTATTCGACTAATGGGTATCAAAAATTTGACTAATCCTCGTCGAAAAATAGGCTAAAATTTACTAGTGATTTTATATTTACATATTTATATCTTGTATTAAAAATTTCACTAAATTCTCATGTGTTCTTATCTAGCATGTAGGTCCATATTCTCACTTGTTTTCTATTAAGGATTAAATAGGTTTTGAAGGGACTCGAAACCTTAAATACAAAATTTTGTCAAGAACATACTATTAGTGTACAGGAATTCAATCATCAAAAAATACCATGTAACACCTAGAGAATTAGAAAAAAAAGAAAAAATCAATAGAACTCACCTAATTCAAATTATTTAAGGCCTAAAAAACCTATGCTTCCATTGGGAAGTATTAAGAAACATTCTCATTATATCTTGAAGGTTTTGAGCATACTAAATAGATGCCCTTTCTAGATTTCTATGAGTCTAACTGCATGGGCCTTTTTTGCCCTCTACAAACACCTATTTTCTATTTTTATCAACTTCATCATCAACCACCCGATTCTAATTTTGATATATTTTATCATATTTTTCCACTAGATTATTGATGTTTTCAATAATTTCCTTAGTTGCCTTTTGATTAAAAGAGATCAAAGTAATGAGATTATCATTTATGTTTTCCATCTTATTTTTTTGCCCCATGATTCTTCCCTCAGTTATATTTTTCATAATCTCCACATCCTTAACCTTATTATTTAAGTAAGATATAACATGATTCCTGCCCTCATTCTCACTCCAAGGAGCTTCCTAAATTTGAATGTTATCCATTTTATATTGAATGGAGTGTGTATTCATATTTATTTGGTTAATTTCATGAAAATTATACTTCATCTCGAAGGAGTCCATGACAACATTCCTTGCAATACCCAAAAGATTAGTAGGCTCTCATATGTGAATTAAGGAGTGGAAAATCTTTCACCAAATCACAAGGAAAACAAGGTCTTCCTTCATGGTTTGTACTAGGAAAAGAATCCCCATACCCACATTAGAGGCATTATATATCAATTCAAAATAGGGGAATCTCTCTTAGTCTTAGGTTAATATTTATACTTACCCTACCGATTTTTCCCTCTCATGGAAATAGGATTAGAATTTGCATCTATTTCTCCTCACTGGTCTTCTCATTTTCTCTAGACAAAATGGGGAAATACCTATTCTCACCTTTATAAGGGGAAGGGAGACCTTTTAAATGCTCAACAATAAGTGAATCAAATCCATCAAGAAAAAATGACTTCCTATGGTCTTTTCTATGATCTTTGATGCTCACAATTAGAGAATTTAGATGGTAGAAAGGAAAATATATTTTGACCTTAAGTCTAAAATAGTTTATCAACACAAAGTGATGCCTATACACAATGGTATAGTGATCATCTAGAGAGAAATATTGCATGATCAATACCTTTATGACTATTGCCCAATTTTTCTTGGTAGATTTCATCTCATAGCTGATGCTCAGATTCTTCACCAATATTTTCCCCTCTTTCATCTTCATGAATTTCTTGACAATAGCACTAGAAGACTTCCTCATCTTTAAAACTTTCTTTCCATCCAATGGTAGCTTAGTAACTTGAGAAATCAGTTCCTCTATGATATTCCATTTCTACCCCAAAATAGAGACCTATCCATTCTTCTAGTTTTTGCAAAATATTTTACCGACCTTAGGGTTGAATCCATGGAGCTTCTCCAAGTAAGGTGTGAGCCCTTCCCAATTCAAAATTCTCCAAATTGTCTAGTATTTTTAAAGGATTACCTCATCACAATTGATGTAGGTTCTGGTTGATTCCTATCACCATCAATTTTGCATCCTCTGCAACAACCAAAATATTCCACACCACAAACATAGCTCTAGGTCGAAGGCATAGAATAAGGAAAGGGATAAAAATTTCTCAGGAAAAGTGTGAGCCTTTTATCCATTTCCACCAGCTTATCTCTTGGAAAATCATTACTAATTATAATATGTATTTTAATCATTTAGCATCTCATATGCTATCATATTAGGGACAATCCTTGGGAGGTGATCACCTTCTTTCCAATTCATGATTTTATCAATTTTGACACCAACATTGGCAACATAATCTTCCACTGAATTCCCTTCTCTAAACACATGTGATATCTTTCATTTGTCAAAGGATTTAATGATATCAATATCTAGAGTCCTTGATCAGTTTTCATATGGTCAAAGTAGGTTTTTGGAACCAATTAAGACATTGAATAATTTTGTTAGATTCTCCTTCAATCTAGACATGCTTACAATTCATTTATTTAGCAAGGTAGAAACCATGGTAGGAAGCAACATCTTAAGCTAGGTGATTTGTGATATTCTCACTTGTTATGTGTCCTAATATCTTAAGTAGTATTAAGGAGTGTCTTATTCCCCCCTACTTACATCTTGTTTCATGTTTATATTTTATTAGTTATTTTACGCTTTTCATATGATTCAATATCTATGAAATTGTATCATGATTATTATATAATTAAATGTTCAAATATTTTTCTATATTACTTTTTGGCTAAATATCTTTCAATTACTTGCATCATTCATGCACAACCAATTTAAAGGGTATATAATACACTATATTTTGGTTATGGTGACTCATTTTATATCCTTTCATAGCCTTACATTATTATCTTTATTCTATGATAAATCTTTTATAATTTTATTTGGCCTTATTTTGGTTATATTGGATACTTTACGACCATACAACTTTTGGCTATCTGATCTCTTTTATATCTCTATATCACTTTTGGTTATGTTGGCTCATAACTATTTATTGGTTATGATAGCTTAATTGTATCCATACACCTCTCTTTTTACTTTTATTTAATATTTGTCAACATCAATAAGTAATTATTTATTCCTATTTCTAATGTGTGCTAATTCTTATGCTAGATCTTATTTTTATAGGTTTAAATATGAAGTCACCATTACAAAAAGCATGTTTATGTCCATGTCCATGTCCATATCTATTTCTTTCTATATGCATGTTCTATTCACTTTCATGTGTTGATTTCTTGTTTAGTTTGACATGTATAATTCATTGTACCATAGTAGTTCATATCCAAGTCAAAGTGGAGTTAGAATGTAAGTGTAAAAAGTGCACTTCAAGCACATTTCTCCATTTATTTTGAACTCATCCTAAATGCAATACCTTAGTGTCCAAACAACATGTTTATGTGCAAGAGTTGGCAACAAATCCACACCTATATATGAGTATTATGCCTTGTTACTAAATCCTTTGGACCAAAAAATAATGTCTATTATTTCTTATCCATCTTTAAGGTTGTAGGTACAATCTTAAACTAGATCAAACATATGGCCTTGATCCTCAAACTCCTAATTAAATTTAAATTTGAGCACCAGTTGAGTTACTTATAATTATTCATTACTTCGTGAATAAAGCATGAATTATTCAATGTTGGCACTAGGTTGTTGCATAAAAGGTGAGTAATATAATTCATTTTAGATTATTGATTAACATTTTTACATACTTATTATTTGATCACTTAGGCATCTAGGAGGATCACATCAACATTTAAAATAATGAGGATATTTATAGGAATTTGTATTTTAACTTGGCATGTTTTTCTATTTGTTTAGATCCTTGCTTGTGACTCAAACATGCAAAATTTAAATTTTGACAATAAGGTGTTGCATAAAGATAAAACCTCAATCCAATTAAGATTATTAAATTAACATTTTCATAGACTCATCTAATTTCTTAGAAACATCTAGGAGGCTTACATGAACATTTGAAATAATAAGAAAATGAATAGGCATTTGTATTTCAATTGTTCAAATCTCAAGTCAATCTAAGAAATTGTCTTGTATAAGTTGGCAAGCTAGGCAAATTCTCTTTTCTAGCATAATGAGTTTTATATTTTCTTTTAAGCTTAGTATAGAACTATAGACAAAGATCGAGGATATAGACATAGATTATAAATATTAGTGTGAGACTAAATCAAAATAGAATACATCATTTTTCAGTTTATGAAAGCTTAACAGTCTTAAGTTTTCTAGGAAAAGTCATAGTTGAATGATTAAAACATGAATAACTAAATGTGCTGACCAAAATTTTGACTTCAAAATACTTTTAGGTAGAAAGAAATTTGTGAGAATGAATCTTACAATACTGTTTCTATAAACATGAAAAACTAAATGCACCGATCACCTCCTTAACAAAACTTTGAGTTAAAAAAACTTTAAGAAATTTGAGAGAATGAGCCTTATGATGCGTTTCTTAAAGACAAAAGTGAGGAAGAGTACTCATCTACAACACCTTTGTGAACTAGAGGAAGATCAAATGTTTATGCTTGCATTAATTCATTAGCTGATAGGTTTGAGATGTGTGAGTATTGATGTCGGTTTATCGCGATCAAAATTAAAACTTAATAGACCTTATCATTTCACCAAAAATCAATATTGTTGGATGTATATAAAACATTTCAGATTTGGACTTGTAGGCCTCTGAATTTTTTTTCGGAGATCACATGACCTTGTTAGTAGTGTTTCAGTCTGAACAATAATTTTTGTAATGGTGAATAGTGCTTTGAAGGCACAATTTGATGAGAATGGAGGTTAGTCATTGTTCAATGGATTGTTTGGGACAAAGGTGGTGGCTGAATTGGAAATAGCTGAGCTAATACTTGACGGGAAAGTGACTTAAACATGAGTTACAATTATATATATAATATTAGTATATATTTTATATATCTAATATGATAGATGTATATATTTTACAATTATATTTTTCATTTATACTAATTATTTAAAGATATTGAGAATAATAGTTTACATATTTAATTGTATAATGAAAGTTTAATTATTGATACGGATAACCATAAAGAGGTGTCTATTTTATCAAAGTATTTCTCACTTTAAATAATTCATCTTACTTTATTTTTTAACTAATAATTATCAAACATAATTAAATAATATATTTAACATAACACCTACAACCTTAGTAGCATACACATATACATATTTGAACTCTATCAAAATTGTAATAATTATTTGTTAAAAAACTTATAAAAAAGTTCAAATTTTAATGAGACAAATGAAAAAGAAGAAATAGTAGTGTAGCTAATCTTGATTCTATCTTACATATCTAATATATAAAAAATGAAAGTCTTAATCGTTTACATGTGCAACAATAAAGAAAACCATTTTGACTGGTTGGTTGTATATAGTACAAAAATCTTTAAATTTAACAATCATCTTATTTTATTTATAAAACTTTAAATAAATACCAAACCTAATAAAATGGTAAAAAAAAATTATAGTATTGACATACATGAATACATTTGTGTTTGTGTTAAAAATTTGATATATTTTTTTTGGGAACTCTCCATGCTACAATCATAGCCAATCTTTTAATAGTTACTTGTCAGTATTAACGTAATGTGATGTTTCAGTTGTGGCCCTGTTCTCCCAACCAGCATTCAAACACTTCAATTGAATTTGGAAACTCACGCAGGAAACCCAGTTTGAGTTTAGTTTTGGTAGTCATCTTTGTTTTCAGAGAGAAAAATGAATGCAAGGGTGCAGCCCATCACCATGCGCTTCTGATTCCTGTGCCAGTGCAGGGCCACATTAATTCCATGATGCAACTCGCTTGGAAACTTGTCTCCCGTGGATTTCTCATCACTTTCCTTAACACACAAGATACCCTGCACCGCATATCGGAAGCCAACAAGAAAAACCCTCTGCACAGAAACTCTGATTTGATCCGAATGATGTGTGTTCCAATGGAGGCCCAGCCAGAGGATGGTCGGGACGAGGTTATCAAATTTACAGAATCGCTAGACAAGGCGCTGGGCCCTCCTGTTATTCTCAGCCTCATCCACAAGATCAACAATGAAGAAGACTGCAAAATCACTTGCATAATAGCAGATTTCTGGATCTGTTCTGGCTTACAGGCCGTTGCAGATTTGCATGGCATTTACCTCGCTGTTCTGCATACGCAGCTTCTTTCTGTGTGTGCAATTAGCTACTTCAGTCCTCGCCTGATCTCACAGGGAATCCTTCCTTCCAACGGTAAGATATTACAACCTGTCTTGTTTTTCAGATTATGATAAAGATTGAATGGCTCAAAAACCAAATTGGTAAAAGTCAGAGACAGATTTTTTGGGATTTTTTTTTCACAAACCCTTCTCTATGTTTACATCAGTGACTTCTGTTTGTTGTTTCTGTAATAATTTCTACTACAAATTGGGGCTATTGCTATATGCTGTTCTAGAATGATTTAATTGGACATAATTCTGGGCTTCTAATTTCTCACGATTTTGAACAATCCATTTAATGACAATTGCATTTGGGTTGTTTTTTGTTGAAGGACTTGTGGAGGAGGATAAGATTGTAAGATGCCTTCCCTCAGTGCCACCAATGCGTTCTGGGGAGCTTCCATGGATGAATGGGGGTGAACACTTATTTCGGAGGGGAATTGCATGGCTGAAGAAGTGAAGCAGATAAAATGGGTCCTTTTCAACTCCATTAGGGACCTTGAAGCTCCTGCAGTGGAAGAACTGTCCAGAGAAGTGGGAGTTTACACAATAGGTCCATTGATTCCAACTGAGTTTCTAGATGGGGATTCAAGAAATACGAGCAAGATCCTCCCAAGCTTCTGGAGAGACGAAGTGGAATGTTTGCAATGGTTGGACAAGCAGGCTGCGCAATCTGTGATCTACCTATCTTTCGGGAGTTTTACTGTTCTTGATGAAAAGCAAGTGGAAGAGGTTGCTCTGGGTTTGGAGGCAACAAAAAGACCATTTTTGTGGGTTCTGCGCTCGGATGGAGTAGAAGGTGACAGGCCCCTTTTGATTTCGAGGTTATTGGAATGCACTGGAAATCAGGGGTGTATTGTGGGGTGGGCTCCACAGTTGCAGGTTTTAAGCCACCCTTCATTAGCATGTTTTGTGACACATTGTGGATGGAATTCGGTGTTGGAGAGCATGAGCATGGGAGTGCCGATGCTCTGCTGGCCTTATTTCACTGATCAGTTTCTTAACCGCAACTACGTTGTGGATGTCTGGAAAGTTGGGCTGCCATTAAATCCCAATAAAGATGGAGTGATAGAGAAGGAGGAGTTGAGAGAAGTTGCAGAAGATTTGCTTGTGAGCGAGAAAGGGATCGAAATCAGAGAGGAAGTGAAGAAATGGAAGAGAATTGCAAGGAATGCTGTGAAGGAAGGAGGATCTTCTTGAAACAACTTTAATCTGTTTGTTAACGCTGTTAACCAGATTCCAGTCAAGATGTGAAAATTGTGGCGAATATTTTTAATTGGTAGATTAAAATGAGTTACCGGCAGATTGATCGAGGGCAAATCAGGTTCAAATCTTATTTTACGTAAATTTATCCTAGCTAATTGTAGGAGTTCGATGTGATGTGGAATGGACACCGTACGTTGATTTATTTCATTTTATCTTTTCTGTTATTGTTTATACCAATTGATTTTTTTAGTGGCGAACTAAATAGAGTATTGAAATTAAATTATATCATATTGAAGATAGCCTGTGATCAAAAGGTAAGATCAATTATTTTTGACATATGTAATTTATCTTCGATGAAATTTATCTCGGCTATAAAGTTTTTCCGATTAAGTACACAGGAATAAGCGGGATGTCTTATATGCAAATAGAAGCTCCTTGCAAAGAATGTTCACCACCTAGCAATTATCATTTGGATAAAAGGAGGCTAAAGTACTGTTTATAGCATTAGTGTAACAGGCCTAAAATAATATAAATAAAAATTTGTACACAGAGATACACAAATAGAATTGTAAAAGGGAAAATATATTACAACCCGAATTATTGAGACAGTTGGAAGAAAACTACCAAAATGTTATAAAAAATAAACTACTAAAGATAACTAATAAATAAAATATCTCGTAGGATTAGTTATCATTCCCCCCTTAATCTAAAGGGATATCTGTCATGCCAAGGAGCATTCTGAATCGCTTAAATTTGACATGACCAAGTGCTTTGGTGAAGATATCGACGATTTGGGCTTCGGTAGAACAATGTTGCAACTGTATGGTTTTGGCTTTAACATGATGTTGAATCAAGTGATATTTGGTGTTGATATGCTTAGTTTTGTCATAAAATCTAGGATTCTTGGCCAATTGTATTGCAGAATTGTTATCAACAAATAAAGGTGTTGAAGTCATCTGTTTCTCCCCCAAATCATTAAGGATTTTCCTGAGCCATACAACTTCTTTTGTGGCTTGAGCTACTGCTACATATTCTGCTTCGGTTATAGAGTCAGCAGGAACTGTTTGTTTCTTTGATCTCCATGTGATAGTAGTTGATCCCATAATCATCAAATAACCTGAAGTAGATACTCCATTCTCTTTTTCACCATCAAAATCTGAATTTGAATAGCCGGTAAGATGGAAATAAAAAACTTTTGAATATTTTATACCAAGAGTTTGAGCTCCTTTTAAATATTTCAAAACTCGTTGTGCTGCAACCCAATGTCCTTCACATGGTTTATGCATAAATCTGGACAAAATTCCCACTGCAAAGGTAATGTCTGGACAAGTAGTGGTGAGATAAATCAAAAACTTCCAACAAGTTGCTTGTACTTGGTTGGATCTTCAAAAGCATTTCCTTCATTGGAAGAAATCTTCAAATTTTTCTCCATTGGAGTGGAAATAGAATTACAATCTTCCATGCCAAATCTACATAATAACTCTCCAATATATTTCTTCTGAGAAATAAAAATAAACTTAGGATTTTGAATGACTTCAATACCTAAGTAATAATGCATAGTAACCCTAAGTCGGTCATATCAAAAAACCTTCTTCAACTCTATTTTAATAAATGTAATATAATCATCATTATTTCCTGTGATAAGAAGATCATCAACATATATAACTAGATATACAATTGATCTACCAATTTTCTTGACAAAGAGAGTTGCATCATCTAGATGAAAGTGCTTGTAGTTTAGTTTCAGGAGGTGCTTAGTTAATTTTTCATATCAAGCATGTGGTGCTTGTTTCAAACCATACAAAGATTTTATCAATTTACATACCTTTTGTTCTTGACCTTTGATAACAAAACCTTTAGGTTGCAACATATAAACATCTTCTTTCAAATCTCCATTCAAAAAAGTTGTCTTAACATCCATATGATGTATATTCCATCCTTTTTGTGTTGCTAAAGAAAACAAAGCTCGAATAGTGCCCCATTTTGTTGTAGGAGCAAATGTTTCAGTGTAATCAACACCTTCTTTTTGAGCATATCCCTTTGCTACAAGTCTTGCTTTGTGTTTGTCAAGTGATCCATCAGCTTTATATTTGTTTTTAAATACCCACTTGCAGCCAATAGGTTTGGTTCCAATTGGAGGATCCACCAACCTCCAAGTTCCATTTTTTATGAGAGCATCATACTAATCTCTTTGTATTGCAATTTTTCATGCATCACTAGTTGTTGCTTCTTGAAATGAAGAAGGTTCATCAACAACAGAAAAAATTTAATTCAAAATCATCATACCTTTTTGGAATTGTGTTGGGCCGCAGTGATCTACAGATTGGTTGCTCTGATGTTTTCTCATTTTCAAGAGCCTTCGAATCAAATTCTTCACAAGCTGGTTCACATTCTTTTGCAACAAGTTCTTCAGAAACTAGTTCACATTCATTTGCAGCATGTTCTTCACAAGAAATGTTAGATTCATTAGATTCTTTCAGATTGTTCTCATTCTCTATAACTTCCTAAGATTGATCTAGAAGAGGAATCCCCCCTTCAAGAGTTGGAAGTGCATTATCCCATTCATGATAGAATTTTTTGGAGTGAAATTGATCAAGATGAGCAAGTTGGTTATTAATAGTGGAGGCATCTTTTTCAAATTCCATAAATATAACATCTCGAGAAATAACAAACTTTTTGTTTTCCTCATCATATAGATGATAAGCTTTAGAAGTAGTAAAATATCCCAAAAAAATGCATTTTCTACTCCTAGCTTCCAATTTATTTCTTAGCTGTTCAGGAATTAAAGCATAGCAAGGGGAACCAAAAACCCTAAAATGCTTCACATGGGGAAGATGACCATGCCACATTTCATAGGGAGATTTATTTTCTAGTGCAGCAGACAAACCTCTATTTTTTATGTAGACAGCACAAAGAACTGCTTCTCCCTAATATATTAATTTAACATTTTGAAAAAACATCATAGATCTAACCATATTCAATAGGGTTTTATTCATACATTTTGCCACACCATTCTGCTATGGATTATAGGGAACAGTACCAGTTTGATGCTTTAGACCATTTTTTTGCAAATATTTTTTAAAATCTTTAGAAGTGTACTCTTCACCATTATCACTTCTAAGAGTTCCAATATTGAGTTGAGTTTCATTTTTTATCCACAAATGATATTTTTTGAAGGTATCAAAAGCTTGAGATTTTTCCTTTAATAAATAAACCCAACACATCCTGGTATAGTCATCAATAAAAGTCATTATATATTTATTTCCATTTGCTAATGGAATAGGCATAGGCCCACACAAATCTGAGTGAATGAGAGCTAGCTTTCTAGAAGCTTGAAACATAGAATCATGAAAAGGTTGTTTACTGTGTTTGCCTAAAATGCAAGCATCACATTGAGAAATTTGTTTCGGAATAGTGGGAAGCCCTTGAACTCCTTTTTGTTTCATGATCTTGAGACTATCATAGCTAATGTGACAAAATCTTGCATGCCATAACAAACTAGAAGACAAGTTACCACTATGCTGAGAGACATTTGTAGTATTCTGGGAATTTGATGAAGTACCTTTCAAATGTAAAAGTGTTCCAACTTCTACCCAGGTCATAACAATCACAGAATCAATAGATCGTCTAATCTCAATGATTCCATCAAACATATGCATTGAATGACCTTGCTATCTAATATTCACAAGGGATATCAAATTTCTCTTCAACTGTGGAAGATAAAGAACATTAGAAAGTATGTAATCAGCAAGACCTGGTAATTTAAGTCTAACAGAACCAATCCCTGAAAGTTGTAATTCAGATTTGTTAGAAAAATATACTACTCCATCCACTTGATTATGAATGTCTCAAAAAAATATCTTCTAAATGTCATATGGCATGTGGCTTCAGTATCTAACAACCAAGTATCATTCAAAGAAAAATATGAAGTACTAAAAACTTGTTCAATCCCAACATTACAATGTGCTACAACATAGTGTGCAGATTTAGGAGGGTTACCTTTGTTTGGTGGTTTTTCCTTCTTATCACAAATCTTCTCCCAAGGAGTTCGACAAAGGTTGGAACTATGACCCATTTTTCCACATCTATAGCATTGCGTAGATTGCTTGTCTCTCGATTGGATGTCTCTATGTTGATAATATCTATGCTGGTGTTGTGACTGAGAATGTTAGCTGCCACCTTTGCCACTAGATTCTCTTCTCCCACGATCTCTATTACTAGTGTCTTGTTTAGAAAAATTATCTTTAGATGTCTGCCCCTGTTGTGCAAGACATTAAGTCTCAAAATTTGAAACTGATGCCTTCTTCCCAAAGGCTTTTCTCTCTCTGCTATTTTTTCCACAAGTTTATCAAATGTTATATCCTTCATTTTCTCACTAGCTTGAAGAGACTCAAGATAGTGTGAATAGGGAGGATAAAGAGCTGTAATAAAAGTAGTGAGTTGAAGATCAAATTTTACACCCGTAGCTTCAATATCATGAAATAATGCTCTAATTTCAGAAGCCAACTTCATTGGATCATTATCTTTCAACTCTAAATTGAATAACTTCATTAACAACTGAATGATTTCAAATTCTGAATGAGAATCATACAGATCTTTGAGTTTCTTTAATGCTGCAAATACATTTTTACAAGAGATTATATGTCTACTTACCTCTTCACTAATTGAGGCAGTAATCAATGCATAAGCCTTTTTATCTTTACTCTTCCAAATGATAAGTTCTTTTTGATCTGTAGGTTGTTGTAACTCTTCTGCACTATCATCTTTGCTTTCACAAATATCATCCCACAAATCATTAAAAATAAGAGCATTTTTAACTTTTCAAAACCATTCATGATAATTCTCTTTCCCAGAAAGAACTATTCCAACAATTGAAATTAAAGAATGCATTGGAATATAGTGTTCAATCTAAAATCTATTTTGTATTCTATACTATTAGGAAGAAAACCATTTACTTCACAATCATAATCAAAACTCCAAAGACTGTAGTTTTTTTTTCTAGAGGTTCTACAACTTGGCTTTGATACCACTGTAATAGGCCCAAAATAATACAAATAAAAAATGCACACACAGACACACAAATAGAATTGAAAAAGGGAAAATATATTACAACCTAAACTGTTGAGATAGTTGGAAGAAAACTACCACAACATTAAAAAAATAAACTACTAAAAAACTAATAAAGATAACTAATAAATAAAATATCCCATAGGATTAGTTATCAATTAGTCCATCTTTTGTGATAGAGATTCTATTTTTACACGTAATTGCTTTAAGCAATATCCACGAGGCCACCTTTCATGCAAAATTAAAAGTTGCAATCTTTTATGTGGGAATCTACTTTTAGATAAGTAGGAGATATTCTTCTACGGAAAGTCAAATTGTGATATTGCTATCAAGAGAATGAATGGAACACTTTGCACGAGAGATGGGCTCATGTGAACCACTACTAATGAAACATGGGTCAATAAGTTTGACTCAAAAATCTACACAGTTGAATCCTAATAGCAATATCACAACATACCTTTAATTTTCTATATATATTAAGAAAAAAACGCATGCCCTACATTAAGAATTTCTAATTATAAAAGTTAATATTCCATTTCAGTCAAAGTACCTACTAAAAAAGAGAATGAGAAAAGAAAAAACATAAACTATTTCAAGACCACTCTATGGAAGCTCTCTGCACCAGTTCCTTTTTTTTTTTTTTTTTGGGTGTAGACGATAATCGAATGTTTTTTAGATTTATCTCTCCCTTCTTTCCACTATTCTTGTTCTACATAAGGGTTTCTTCTATAGGAAGAGTATTGCATGGGTATGTGTAGAGCAGGTGAGGATTTGGACCATTTTCTTGTTTACTTATAGTTTGAACCCATCAAGATACTTGAGAGAACAACTAATTTCAATATTATTTTTTTTTGTAAAATTAGAGTTGACAAATAACGGATCCTAGACTAGTGGTGTCCCATAACAGATTTTCAAAAACTAGGCTTCTAGAACTAATATAATATCCAAATAAACCCCCTAGTACTTTTTTAATATATTTTTGTTAGTACCTTGATATAAAACAGTGAGCTATGTTCCCACATGTGTTGCATTTTATTTCTCTGAAAGAACAATGCAAATAAGGTGAAAATTCAAATAATCTATAATATGCACATCAATCTTGCAAAGATTTACTCTTTCTACTCTCGAACCTAGAGTCTCCACTGCAAACTCCATTTTATCTATTGTGGCAATTGGCCGAATATTTGGAACCAAACCTATTTTTGTACTTACTATTATTTTGCAAGTAACATTTGCATTATTGTTTCGATATATGAAAGAAAGCTATCAATTTATTACAAGCAAAAACATGACAACCTAATGCTGAACAGTGTTGCTAAATTCTTCGAACTGTTTCATTTAGTAGAACATTTCATTCAAAATTCCTTGCAATTTTTCCAAGGAAACCAATAGTGATTTTGCAATAGTGAGAGGGACTCACGAAGGAAGGCTCAATTATAACCTTCCAACGTAAAGAAGGGAAGAAACACCCATATCAATCAGACGGATCTCTCTATTTGTTTATTTATGTAGTCCGTTAAATGACGCGCATTAATTTTAATGCCTTTTATTGTGAACGAAAATTAAAAGCTTAAAAAAAGTAAGTATATATATATATATTCTTATATATATTCTATCTTATTTTTCATTCTACGCATCAATCATTTTTATTATCTTTAGATTACTATTTGGCGATTAAAATAATTAATATCAAACAATTAGAATCTAACTTTTTTTAATAAATTAAATTTTATATACATATTTTTTTAAGTTTTTAAATTAGAAAAATGAAAAATTATTCACAGATCAAAAAACATCCATAAAAAAAATAGAAAAAATATTTTATAGCAATTTGATTTCTCAAAATATTTTATTTCTTATATACAAATTTTACCATTCACAATGAGACAACACCATTTGAAACTAAATATAAAAAAAATTGTTTAATATTTATATCTTTTCTTTTATCATATTATAATATCCTACTATCATATTAAAGTTTACATTAATTTATATATATTTATATTTTATAATTATAATATTATATATTTATTAATTATATATAAATTTATATAAAAAAACTAATAATAAACTCCTACTCAATGTAATTTGGTGGGACTTGGTTCGATTGGCGAGAGATTTTTATTGTAAAGATCATAATACTAGAGGAAAATTTTACCAAGCATACAACAGTATATAAGAGGTGCTATATCTAATTTCTACAATCTGAAAAAACATTCTATATAAAATAATATTATTTTTTATAAATAATTTATTAATATTAATTTATTTATAAGAAGGGGAATAAGTTGATAACAGTCCTTCCTTGTCAAAAAAAAGCCTTGTCCCTTCTTTTCCCTCTATCTTCTATGTAAACTTGGTTGTTCGCACCCACACCCTTCCAAACTTTATTCAGCCCATTGTCCCTATCTTTGAACAATTTTCTATTCTAGTAGCCTCCCAAAATTGATTATGAACCAACTTTAAACAAATAGAAGGAAATTAAAATAAGAAAATCAACATTTGTTCAATGCTCCTTCATCAATTTGCAACAAAAACACAAGTAGCTCAGAAGGTGATTTTAGAGTGAAATTAAAATGAGAAAATCAACATTTGTTTGATGCTCCTACATCAATTTACATTGAAAATACAAGCAACTCAAAAGTTGTGACTTTGGTCATAGTTTGAGACATCATAAGATTGTTCCTAAGAAAAGTCTATAAGAAATCGTACATTAGCTTTTTATGCTTTGATAATTTCCACATTCATATATAACGAGAGATATCCTCCCAAGAAGGTTATTAGAAGGAACAAAGAAAAATAGTTGGAATGTTTCTTTAACATTTGTATGCTAAGTTACCTTTTTTGTAATGGTAGATGAGGTTCATAAACTTTCAATGTGAAGAAGGGAACAAAGCCCATCTCAATCAGAGGGATGACTCAATTTGTTTATAGTGCAATAATTTTGATGCTACATGGTGTGCTCCACATGTAAATTTACTAGCAATCGCACCTTAGTGTGCAATGGGTATGCCACAAAGGTATGGAAGGTCAACTAAGTATTTCTCCCTTTGTCTGTCTCTCCCTCTCGTCCTCTCTATATCTCTTCTTCTCTTTCTCTTTCTATCTATGTCTCCCTCTATCTCCCTAGATATCTTTCTATCTTTACCTCTCTATCTATTTTTCTCCCATCCTCTTAGTCTATATTCATCTCTCCATCACCCCCTTCCTATACCTTTAAATCTCTACATCTCCATATTTCTTCCCTCATCTATCCCTCTATCTCTATCTCTATCTTGTTACCTCGTCATCCCTCTCTATCCCTATATATCTCCCCCTCTCTACCTCTCTCTATATATCAATTTCTACCTCTATCTTTATATGTATGTGATGAACTACAACTGATTTAGAACCTAAATGAAGAATCAGTGATTAAAGATTACTGAGGAGTTGTTGATTAGATATGCAAGATGATTAAATCAATATTATGTTGTCATTGATGTCAATTAGCTTGACAGTACTTATCTTGTAAGTTACTATACCGAAATATCTGAAGAAAGGTGAAAGAGATGAAGAACAAAAGTATCTACATGAGGAAGATGTATATGTCAGATGAGGATAAGGAATACACTGAGTAACTTGTTGATGAGTCTATGACTTGATGATATTGACTTTATTATGTTGCATTCATCTATGATGAAGAATAGAGCTGCAAGACACAAAACAGTGTTGTCGGTAAATGAAGCATTCCAGTATACACCGACGGAGTGTAGTGTATATCGAACACATTGTTAACCAAGCTTGTGTTCACTGACGCATTTCTTTATTAACTGAGTAGAACAGAAAGGAATTAAATGATTAGTTTAGTCGATAAATTGATGAGCTAGAAAGTGTATGAAATCTAGGTAACAGATAAGGTTTGTTATGAAGATCGACAGCTAACCTAATTCAAGGAAGATCTAATGGAGTAGATTGAAACATGTTACTAACACATTAGCCGAAGAAGGTTAAAGCGGAAAAATCAATGAATGAGATTAAGTGGCAAAATCTGATGGACAAAAAGAAAATGATTTACTCGTCTATATAAGAGACATTGGTTTCATTGTTGAAACTATGCTGGAGGAAGAAGATACTACAAAATTATCGCATGAACAAGTTTTCATGCATTCTGATCATACTGGTTAATGAGAACTGAACTACAGAACAATTACCTAGCTATAGAGAACTTAATTCCCAATGGACAGTAAGTTGATATAGTGTTGAATCTGAAGTGATATATTGATCAGAAAGATTTGTATGAGGTGAATATTGATCTGTAAACTGCAATTGAAGTTGTATTAAGTCAGATCATCTACTGTTACATATTTAACCATTGTACACAGTCAAATCTCTTAACCGAGTGGACTAAGAAAGTCTTTTTATGTTTCATTCATAGAGTGAACATCGTTATCGTATCAACCCTAGAGTGACTGCTGGTTGGACGATAACTATTGGTTTAAAATCCTCTAACAAGGTCACACCTAACAGTGTGTTTGTAACCTTTAATAGGGTTGGGTCTTCACCGGCCTCAGTTCAGAAGAGTGAACATTTTTGGGTTGCCGGTCCCAGGTGGTTTTTCCTTTCATAGGGTTTCCACGTTAAATCTCTTGTGTTATGTGTTGATTGTGATATTTGTTTGTTATCATACTTTGCATATTGCATGTTAGATTTGATCGGTAACTACTATAACTTTTAGACTGATAATCAATAACAGCACAGATAGTGAAAGTATTTTATGTTTACCAAGTAGTATAAGTTGAAGAATTTGTTTTGGATTATACATTTTGTATTGGGACACTGGATAACTGATTCACACCCCTCTCAGTTATTCTAACAATTGGTATCAGAGCAGTGGTTGCTTAGAACAGAGTTTTAAGGACTCCAGCACAAAGATCTCAAGATGTATAAGAGGGAAGTGTCAAAGCTAAACAAAGAGAACTTCGCAATATGGCAAAGCCGAATGAAGTTGCACATATCTAGAATTGGGAATTCTGCACTAGAACTGATGTAGAATGGCTATATTGAACCGACACCTGTTCCCTTAACCCTTGATCAACTGAAAGACATGCATGAACATAATATTACTATGATGGAACTTGTTGCTGCTTGTATCGATGCTGAATTTGAAGATATTAAGGGATGCACTATTGCCAAAGCCATGTGGGATAAACTGACTCTAATATACAGTGGAGATTTGAATGTTAAAAGAGCCAGAGCAAAAAGCCTAAGAGGTCAATTTGACGATATGAAGATGAAAGAAGGTGAGAACATTGTGCAATACTCAAATAGACTAAAAGAGGTAGTACATGCTATTAGAGCATCAGATGGAATTATTGAGGATGAAACAGTGATAAGCAAGTTTCTCGAAACTTTACTACTAGTTTATGCAATCAGGATCTCTACAATTCATGAAACTAGAGCTACATCCAACCTTACTCTTGACACACTGATTGGTAAGCTTACAACCTTTGAATTGAATAACTTTGACAACGGTGTTGTACCTTCTATTGAATCCACTTTCATGTCTTCTTTGAAGATTGGTAAATCTAGTAGCAGAAATAATAAGAATAATGATAGTGATAGTGATACCGATGATGAACTTGATGAGCTTGAAGCTCTTATGGCCAGAAGGTTACCCAAAGGTAAAGGAAGGTATAGAGGTAAGCTACCTTTGGCATGCTTTAATTGTAAAGAAGTTGGCCACATCGCTACTAGATGTCCGAATAAGAAAGATGATGATAGATCCAAAGATCGATCTGAAGGAAGCTATGGGAGAAGAGTCAACATAGGCCACCGACACAACAACAAAGATAACCAAGATAGTTATGACAAAGGGAAAAAGTTATGTTACATAGCCAAAGATATTGAATCTGAATCTGATACTGATGATGATATAGAAGTAGTATTTGTTGCTATGAAAGATGACTCAAAGGAAGAAGAAAAATATGAAGAAACAACACTAATCTCTAAAGTAAGCAAAAATGATACATGGATCATAAACAGTGGTTGTACACATCATATGACTGGTGATGTAGATAAATTTGACCTACTTGTGAATACGATGGAGGATCTGTTAGGATGGGAAATGATGCACCCTATATGGTAAGAGGTAAAGGTTCACTGATGATTAATGATAGAATAAAATGTGAAAATGCATATTGGGTAGATGGACTGAACTATAATTGATTAAGTGTGGCATAGCTGAATAATTTAGGCCACCGACTTGCTTTTGAGAGCAAAAAGGTAAAAATCTATGATGATGGAGGAAGACTTGTTGGAACCAGTACACAATCTAGAGGTAATCTATTTTATCTTGATATTGATCAGTCTTCTTGTTTATTAATGAAGGATGGAGATGCATGGTTGTGGCATAAAAGGTTATGTCATGTGAACTTTGATAACATGATCAAGATTAGTAAGAAGAAAAGAGTTAGAGGGTTGCCTAACTTGTCAAAACCTGATCATGCTATGTGTCATGAATGTCAGAAAGGTAAGATGACTAAGTCTAGTTTTAAAAGCAAAGACTACTCAACAAAGAAGATACTTGACTTGGTTCATACCGACCTATGTGGTCCTATGAGAAATCAGAGTTATTATGGTGATATATATTTTATTCTTTTTGTTGATGACTATACTAGACTGATGACAGTTATGTTCTTAAAAGAAAAATCTGAAGCATTTAAGATGTTTAAGTGGTATAAGGCAAAGGTAGAAAAAGAGACTGGAAAAGAATTAAAATGCTTAAGATCTGATAGAGGAGGTGAATTTATCTCCGATGAATTTACTAATTTCTGTAATGAGCATGGTATCAAAAGATAGGTCTCTGCACCAAGAACACCTCAGCAGAATGGAATTGTTGAAAGAAGGAACAGGTCAATAATTGACTGTGTAAGAACACTAATGTTGCAAAAGAATATTTCACAGACATACTGGAGGGAAGCTGTCAGTACAGCTGTATATGTGCTTAACTGAGTACAACTGAAGAAGGATACCAACCGGACACCCTATGAGCTATGGTTTGGACACAAACCTACTATAAGTTATTTCAGGATTTTTGGAAGCAAATGTTTTATTCTGAAAGATGAGAGAAATGGGAAATTTGATTCAAAAGGTGATGAAGGAATATTCTTAAGATATTCTACTAAGAGTAAAGCATATAAATGTCTGAATAAGATTACAAATAAGATAATTGAAAGTACTAATGTCCGTGTTGATGAGTTTGATGACAAGAACACAGAGGAAAGTAGAAAGGAACAAGAAGACTATGGTATATTCACTTACATTGAACATCCTAATTATCTACCAAAGTCACAACCTATGATAACCGGTCAGTAGGAAAATAACTCCGAGGAACAGGAAAGGGAAACCGACGAACAAGATGGAGCTAGCGAGCAAGCACATGAACCTGAACAAGAAAGAAGAAACCAAGTACTGTCTAGTTTTTTCAGGAGACATCATCTTGAGACACAAATTATTGGAGACAGACAAGCTGGCATGGAGACAAGAAGCAAAGCCAGACAAGGTACATGTCTAGTTTGTGAATTTGAACCAAAAAATGTGAAAGTTGCATTAGAGAATGAAGAATGGGTTAATGCAATGAAAGAGGAAATAGAACAAATAGAGAAGAACAAAACTTGGTCCTTAGTACCCTGACCTAAAGATAAGAATGTTATCGGTACTAAGTGGATATTTAGGAGCAAACTAAATGAAAATGGTGAGGTGACAAGAAATAAAGCTAGATTGGTATGCAAGGGATATGCACAGGAAGAAGGCATTGATTATGGTGAGACATTTGCACCTATTGCTAGATTGGAAGGAGTTAGAATGCTACTTGCATATGCTGCACACAAGAAATTTAAAGTTTATCAAATGGATGTGAAGTCAACATTTCTGAATGGCATACTTGAAGAAGAGGTCTACATAGAACAACCTGAAGGATTCATTGATCCAGACAAAAAAGACATGGTATGTAGATTACATAAAGCTTTCTATGGTTTGAAGCAAGCACCGAGAGCCTGGTATGAAAGGCTGCATACTTACTTGTTAAGTATTGGATTTGTTAGAACTAGTGAAAACAACAATTTGTACATGAAAGGTGATATTGATGACACTATTATTATTGCTGAGATATTTGTTGATGATATTATTTTTGGAGGACAAGATCATGTATGTAAATATTTTGTTGATGAGATGAGAAAAGATTTTGAGATGTCTATGTTTGGAGAGATTAAATTCTTTCTAGGACTACAAGTGATTTAGCAAAGTGATGTGATATTCATCTCACATTCTAAATACATAAAGGAAGTCTTGAAGATATTTGGCATGAAAGATGCTAAACCTATGGGAACATCGATGGCTACTGGAAGTAAACTGACAAAGGAAGATGAAACTACCGAGGTAAACCAGACACTTTACCGATCCATAATTGGTAAGCTAATGTATGTAGTTCATAGTAGACTAAATATAACACATGTGGAAATTGTTGTTAGATTTTTTGCTAACCCTAGAGAATCACACATGATTGCTACTAAAAGAATCTTAAGATACCTAAAAAAGATAGAGGATTATGGATTATGGTATCCTAAGGAAGGTAAGTTTGAACTGAAGGTCTATACTGATGTTGAGTGGGGTGGAAATGTGGATGACAGAAAAAGCACCACCAGAGGAGCATTCTTCTTTGGTGAAAGACTTGTAACCTAGACAAGTAAAAAGAAGGCTTGTATTTCTCAGTCTACAGTTGAAGCAGAGTATATTGCTACTGCTACTAATTGCTCAAACATTGCATATATTAAGCAAGTGTTGGAAGGAATGAATGAGGTAATCACTGACCCGGTGATTATATATTGTGACAACACCAATGCTATTAATATTTCAAAGAATCTAGTGATGTACTCTAAGATAAAGCATATATCAATTAAGTATCACTACTTAAGATAACAAGTGCAAGAGAAGCAAGTGAAGTTAGAATTTGTTACATCTAAAGAACAACTTGTAGATATCTTTACCAAGCCTCTACCGAAGGACACATTTGAATACTTGAGGACTATACTTGGGGTTTGTCCCCTGTCTATTGGTTGCTAATGTGATTTGGATGTTGCATCAACTTAATCTTATCAGAAGATCACACATGTTGATGCAACATAGTTCAGACTTTGGATAATGTTCAAGGTTGTGATTAAGTTTGAAGAACTGAAATAGATTGGTATATCAGTATACAGAGATACAGAGACTATATTAGACAACAGAGAAGTTACTTAGCTACTACAGAGCTGATTATTTATTTGTTTCTTTGGCATTGCTGTCAAAGGGAGAGATAAATAATATGAAAGAAAAGTTTTAAACATGCACCAATGAGAACTATCTAAGGGAGAGATAATCTGAAAGAAACAAAACATTGAAGATCAGTTACAGAGAATAGAAGCAGGAACCTTAGAGCTGAAAAGATCATATCTACAGAATGACAAAGTTGTATTTTATAATTTTGTTTAGTAATGTAGTGATTAAACATATTAAGCTAGGGAGAGCTTGCACAATATTTGTTCACAAAGTTGTAGAATACATGTTTGGTATGTGTATGGTACACTTCATATTACTTGAGTTGCCATCAATGCCAAAGGGAGAGATTGATGAACTAAAACTGATTTAGAACCTGAATGAAGAATCTGTGATTAAAGATCACTGAGGAATTGTTGATTAGATATGCAAGCTGATTAAATCAGTATTATGTTGTCATTGATGTCAACTAGCTTGACAGTACTACTTATCTTGTAAGTTACTATACCGAAACATCTGAAGAAAGGTGAAAGAGATGAAGAACAGAAGTATCTACATGAGGAAGATGTATATGTCAGATGAGGATAAGGAATACACTGAGTAACTTGTTGATGAGTCTATGACTTGATGATATTGACTTTATTATGTTGCATTCATCTATGATGAAGAATAGAGCTGAAAGACACAAAGCAGTGTTGTCGGTAAATGAAGCATTCCAGTATACACTGACGGAGTGTAGTGTATACCGAGCGCAGTGTTAACTGAGCTTGTGTTCATCGACACATTTCTTTGTTAATCGAGCAGAACAGAAAGAAATTAAATGATTATTTTAGCTGATAAATTGATGAGCTAGAAAGTGTATGAAATCTAGGTAACAGATAAGGTTTGTTATGAAGATTGACGACTAACATAATTCAAGGAAGATCTAATGGAGCAGATTGAAACGTGTTACTAACACATCATCTGAAGAAGGTTAAAGCGGCAAAATCAATGAATGAGATTAAGCGGCAAAATCTGATGGACAAAAAGAAAATGATTTACTTGTCTATATAAGAGACATTGGTTTCATTGTTGAAACTATGCCAGAGAAAGAAGATATCGCATAATTATCGCATGAACAAGTTTTCATGCATTCTGATCATACTGGTTAATGAGAACCGAACTGCAGAATAATTACCGAGCTACAGAGAGTAATTACCGATGGACAGTAAGTTGATATAGTGTTGAATCTAAAGTGATATATTAATTAGAAATATTTGTACGAGCTGAATATTGATCTATAAACTACAATTGAAGTTGTATCAAGTCAGATCATCTACTCTTACATATTTAACCATTGTACATAGTCAAATCTCTTAACCAAGTGGACTAAGAAAGTATTTTCATGTTTCATTCATAGAGTGAACATTGTTATCCTGTCAACCCCAGAGTGACTGCTGGTTGGACAATAAGTACTAGTTTAAAATCCTCTAACAAGGTCACACCTAACAGTGTGTTTGTAACCTTTAACAGGGTTGGGTCTTCACTGACCTCACTTCAGAAGAGTGAACATTTTTGGGTTGTCGATCCCAGGTGGTTTTTCCCTTCACAGGGTTTCCATGTTAAATCTCTTGTGTTATGTGTTGATTGTGATATTTTTTTGTTATCATACTTTGCATATTGCATGTTAGATTTGATTGGTAACTACTATAAGTTTTAGACTGATAATTAGTAATAGAACAGATGATGGGATAAGCTAGGATAGACAAGCTTGTCTATGCTCCTGATCCTCAACTAGGATCTCAGTGTTCCTCAACACCTATGTAGGTCTATAGGCTTCCTCATCCTTCAAAGAACTTCCCCTGACCTACCTAGCCTTCCCACCAAGTTTAACACTCCCAATCATCCACCTTCTTGCTTTGCATTCTAGCAACTATACCCTCACATAGGCTATAAAGAGTCTTTTTGGCTTCTAACTTCTTTCTGAGCTCCAACAGTGTAAGTGAGGAGTTCCAAGGTCTTTTTTTGGCTAATAACACCTTCTCAAATAATTATCAAGGTTTTGGAATCACCTGATTTAGGGGTTCCTTTGTAAACTAGGGCTACAAGGAAGTGCCAATTAGGCCTCCTTTTGGATTTGTAGGACCTGCCACACCTTCCCCGTACAGAATCAAAATTATTGGCCTTAATGAAACCTTCTACTATTGCCTCATACTCAAATATTTTTGAGGTCTTGGTCTCTCAAATGGCCGTACAACACCTTTGGCAAAATTGAGGGTTTTGAGGGTTTTGGAGGCTCTCCAAGGTCTTGGTCTTCCATAGTGCCTTTCCACTCCTTTCTAAACCTTCTCCTTCACAATTTAGAGCCTTCTTACATCCTTCTTAACCCCCTCCAAAGGTCACACCTTGACACCTTTCCTACTGTCTATCAGAGCTCCTGGTTTGCTGCTTGCACCTAGTCGGGCTCTACTGAACTCACCTAGGGCTTAGCCAAACTAATGTTTGTCCACACCTACTGGGCCCCTACTTGCATTATATTATAGATTAGGGTCTGTACTCTTAGATTCCACAGTCCCATGGCAAACCCACGGTGGAAACAAGATCTACAACCCCATTTGTCTGAAGCTCTCCAAAACGGGCAGAGCACTGATTAACACAAAGAACTCAAAGGAAACTATTAAAAACTCTAATGAAAATGCAACTATAAGCACACAAAGAATAGTCTAAACACTTAACACAAAATTGACAAAAAGGATTCACACAACTCTCATTGTATTCACATATATTTAGTCATTAACAGTGACTGTAACACACAATTCTTCACCAGTCTGCCTCTCCGTACTGTAGCTTTACAATTCTGACAACCAACCCATACATTAGGGTTACAAAAGCATTAAATATTCTTGTCTTGGAGTGAGTGTTAGGTCTTTAGGGCGTATGAAGCCTCTTAGCTTAGGTAACCATTACAAAGCAAAAAAAAAATTGCTTAGCAACTTTGGAGCAACTTTTAGTTGCTTGAGCAACTTTTTCTCATTCATCTTAATAGACCTTTTCTAGGCCTTCCAAAGCACTCATGTGCATCAAATGGTCACTAACCACTAACTCCTATACCATTATTCAAGAAGAATCCAAAAATCTCAAGATGACACTTTGCTTGAGTTAATGGGCATAGCAACTCATAAGGACTAGCAGACCTCTAGGACTAACATAAAGCCTAGACACAACCAAAATTGAGTCAAACATCATGATGACTCTTATTCCAAATGCAAGCATTAACACACCAAAAACAAGAAGGTGAGGGCCCTCATAGAGGTGCTCCTGCACCAATAGACAGTGAAAGTATTTTATGTTTACCGAGTAGTAGAAGTTGAAGAATTTGTTTTGGATTATACATTTTGTATTGGGACACTGGATAACTGATTCACCCCCCTCTCAGTTATTCTAACAGTATGTCTCTCCCTCTCTCATTATATCTTCTTTATATATGTATATCTTCCATGCTCTCTCTCTCTCTCTCTCTCTCTCTCTCTCTCTCTCTACAAGAATTTCATAACCCAACATTAATTAAAACAAAACAATTATTTTTTACTATATATAGATATACCATTCCTAGCTATTTTCTAGTGTCTCCTCATTTTTCCTTACTATGAACGATTAATTTTGAGCTTTGAGATTATAAAAGTTTTTTCAAATACAATTGTTCTCTTTTCTATTTGGAGGGCCAAGCCATTCTTGCCTTTTTCCCTCGTTTTCCAATTATTATCTAGAGGTCCCATGTTTGAAACCCTGCAAAGCCTACTAGGACTTAACTCTTGATCTTTCATGACAAGCATAAAAACTAAAAGAAAGAGAGTTGATAAAATCCCTACTAGAATGAAGGAATCATGACCCACCCTAAAGCTTATAAAGTCCCACCTATGAGATTGAGCTTAAAATGGTATGTCGAGGAGAGAGATGGTCGAATTGATGTACTCGAAGCAAATAATGAAGTGTCCTAATTTTCTATAGGCATATCCAGGTTTTCAATGCTTCCTGAAAGCCCCTGCTTTGCAAATAATATATTTAAGGGCATTGCTTATGCCGTGGAAATTTGGTAGCCACAAATTGCTGATGCTTTTGCTTTTCTTGTCATCAAGCTCTGCACATTCTATTCATCGATCATGGATCAAATTCATTATCATATAGCATTATGGTTAAACCCATTTTAGATGCAAGGTTAACGCCAATTGTCGTAGGCTCTAACTCCATTTCTACCCATTTTTATTCATGTTTTATAGCATGAATTTTTTGCTTTCCTAGTAAATGTTGGGTCTTTGATCCTGTCCTACCCCATGTCCTTGTTAGAGTCTCAATCGTTGATCTTTGATTTCAGGTTGTTCTTTTCATATGAAAAATGTCTAATGCATAAATATCTTACAACTTGAAGTGAAATGAAATGGCACTATATTATATAGTAGAATAACAAGAATTTACCAAAGCATCAATGAATGATTGAAGGAAAGTAACTCCAAAGTTAGACATAGTTCAGTGGTCGATAGTATTTCATGGACATTTTAGTTAATCTAGGAGAACTATATATATATGCTCCAAATTTAAAAATATAAAACCCCTCACAATTAATTGACCTAGTAATTTACATTAAATAAGTGGGCACTCATGAGGTCCATTCTTTGTTGAACATTAATCTCCCAAAAAAGTAATTTACATAGCCGCAACCTACTGAGAACAGACAGGCAAACGATGATGGGAGAAAGCCATTCAATTACATAATCAACTTCAGAATCCTAAGTTTGATACATGCCTAAAAAATTTGAAATTTGATCTGTAGTGATATGGTTGAATGGGCGACTTGTTGATAAAGAGATAGGTAGAGTTTATTCAACTTGAACTATAAACATGTGGATTTCAATGGCACGTTGATGCCACGTGACTAGTAACTTCAGATTTATAAAGATCCAAGCAAACTCTACTTTGATGTTAACAAGAAAGGGTAAAATATAAAGCAGTACGTTGGCTAAGTTCTAAAAGTAACACTTTGATTCTATTTTTTTTTAAATGAATAGAGAATGTAAAAGAGCATCGTAGATTCATTCCAGTTGCAAACTGTCGACATGACATCCATCTACTTATACTGAGCACTGTGCAATGAATTGGAAATATACCAACGCCCATTCCTGTACGTAGCTGATTTGATGTTCTGGGCGAGATGTTATGCATTGATATTATTTTTAATTTTTGGACTCTAACATAATTTTAATAATTGTCTGACGATTGAAGTGTTGTTGTTGAACCTTATATTGTTGTTGAATGTTCGTGTTGAAGACGAGTTATGCATTCGTGACCTCATGCAAGAAAGCCCAACTTCCATTGCAGTTGCTTTGGTAGGTTCGGAAGTATTGTAGCTGCTCTATACTCTACACTTCATTAGTTTTTGAGTTAAGATCTGTTTACTTTAGTTTAAAACCTTAAATAATATTCCTCCAAAAAGAAAATCTTAGAAAATAATTTAATTAAATGTCAATACTCTATCCAGTTCATGACCACTAAAAATATTAATTAAAATAAAAATAAAATTCAACGTACAATGACCATTCCACAGCACACCCTGCTGCTAGAATTATCTAGAATAAATTTACGTAAAATAAGATCTGAAACTGAACAGCACTTTTACCAATCCGCCTGTAACCCATTTCAATACACCAATATTTAAAAATATTCGCCACAATTTTCACATCTTGACTGGAATCTGGCCGGTGACGGCGTTAACAAACAGATTAAAGTTGTTTGAAGAAGATCCTCCTTCCTTCACAGCATTTCTTGCAATTCTCTTCCATTTCTTCACTTCCTCTCTGATTTCGATCCCTTTCTCGCTCACAAGCAAATCTTCTACAACTTCTCTCAACTCCTCCTTCTCTATCACTCCATCTTTATTGGGATTTAATGGCAGCCCAACTTTCCAGACATCCACAACGTAGTTGCGGTTAAGAAACTGATCAGTGAAATAAGGCCAGCAGAGCATCGGCACTCCCATGCTCATGCTCTAATGAAGGGTGGCTTAAAACCTGCAACTGTGGAGCCCACCCCACAATACACCCCTGATTTCCAGTGCATTCCAGTAACCTCGAAACCAAAAGGGTCCTCTCACCTTCCACTCCATCCGAGCGCAGAACCCACAAAAATGGTCTTTTTGTTGCCTCCAAACCCAGAGCAACCTCTTCCACTTGCTTTTCATCAAGAACTGTAAAACTTCCGAAAGATAGGTAGATCACAGATTGCGCAGCCTGCTTGTCCAACCATTGCAAACATTCCACTTCGTCTCTCCAGAAGCTTGGGAGGATCTTGCTCGTATTGCTTGAATCCCCATCTAGAATTTCAGTTGGAATCAATGGACCTGTTGTGTAAACTCCCACTTCTCTGGACAGTTCTTCCACTGCAGGAGCTTCAAGGTCCCTAATGGAGTTGAAAAAGACCCATTTTATCCGCTTCACTTCTTCAGCCATGCGATTCCCCCTCCGAAATAAGTGTTCACCCCCATTCATCCATGGAAGCTCCCCAGAACGCATCGGCGGCACCGAGGGAAGGCATGTTACAATCTCATCCTCCTCCACAACTCCTTCAACAAAAACAATCCAAATGTAATTGTCATTAAATGGGTTGTTCAAAATCATGAGAAATCAGAAGCCCAGAATTATGTCCAATTGAATAATTCTAGAACAGCATATAGCAATAGCCCCAACTTGTAGTAGAAAATATTACAGAAACAACAAACAGAAGTCAATGATGTAAACATAGAGAAGGGTTTGTGAAAAAAAAACCCCAAAAAATCTGTCTCTGACTTTTACCAATTTGGTTTTTGAGCCATTCAATCTTTATCATAATCTGAAAAAAAAGACAGGTTGTAATATCTTACCGTTGGAAGGAAGGATTCCCTGTGAGATCAGGCGAGGACTGAAGTAGCTAATTGCACACACAGAAAGAAGCTGCGTATGCAAAACAGCGAGGTAAATGCCATGCAAATCTGCAACAGCCTGCAATCCAGAGCAGATCCAGAAATCTGCTATTATTCAAGTGATTTTGCAGCCTTCTTCATTGTTGATCTTGTGGATGAGATTGAGAATAACAGGAGGGCCCAACGCCTTGTCTAGCGATTCTGTAAATTTGATAACCTCGTCCCGACCATCCTCTGGCTGGGCCTCCATTGGAACAGACATCATTCGGATCAAATCAGAGTTACTGTGCAGAGGGTTTTTCTTGTTGGCTTCCGATATGCGGTGCAGGGTATCTTGTGTGTTAAGGAAAGTGATGAGAAATCCATGGGAGATGAGTTTCCAGGCGAGGTGCATCATGGGATTAATGTGGCCCTGCACTGGCACAGGAATCAGAAGCGCATGCGGCTGCACCACTTCACTCATTTTTCTATCTGAAAACAAAGATGACTACCAAAACTAATGAGCAAGAGTAGCTACACGTAATTCCCTTTTTAGGATCACAGTCGGTTTCCCGAGTGAGTTTCCAAATTCAATTGAAGTGTTTGAATGCTGGTTGGGAGAACCCTGCCACAACTGAAACATCACATTACGTTAATACTGACAAGTAACTATTAAAAGATTCGCTATGATTGTAGCATGCAGAGTTACAAAAAAAAAATCAAATTATTAACACAAACACAAATGTATTCATGTATGTCAATACTATAATTTTTTTTACCATTTTATTAGGTTTGGCAATTATTTTAAGTTTTATAAATAAAATAAGATGATTGTTAAATTTAAAGATTTTTGTAATATATACAACCAATCAAAATGATTTCCAAAAATGAGATACTTCCTTGTTGTTGCACATGCAAACGATTAAGACTTTATTTTTTAATTAAATAAATTTTTATTCTAAAATAAAATATTATATATATGTATTATTCTTATATAAAATGATTTTATATTATTGATATTAATTAAATTTATATATTATTTTTATATATTAGATATCTAAGATAGAATTAAGGGTAGCTACACTACTATTTCTTCTTTTCTATTTGTCTCATTAAAATTTGAACTTTTTCATAAATTTTTAACAAATAATTATTAAGATTTTGATCAAGATTAAATATGTATATGTGTATGCTATCAAGGTTGAAGGTGTAATGTTAAATATATTATTTTATTATGTTTGATCATTATTATTTAAAAATAAAATAAGATGTGTTATTTAAAGTTGAATAATTTTTTTATTAATATAATTGATTTGATTCTTAAAAGTTAGAAATACTTTGACAAAATAGACATTTCTTTATGATTATCCATATTAATAATTAAACTTTCATTATACAATCAAATATATAAACTGTTATTCTCAATATCTTTAAATAATTAGTATAAATGAAAAATTTAATTATAAAATAAATACATCTATCATATTAGATATATAAAAGATACTAATATTATATATACTAGCATATATATATATAAGTTGAGAGATATCCTTCTAGTTCCTGAAAAATGTTAGTATTGTTTAAAAAATCTCATTAAAAGAAGTGCATTGAAACAAAATACAAAAGTGAATCCCTAATCAAATCCACGGGTAAATTTAGCTCAACAAAATTAAAATAAAACCAAAACCTTTGACCTTGTTGCGATCAACAATTGTATTCCGCTCCTGAAGGTTTGTTAAATCTAGTTTTGAGCTGCTCAAGAGTAACATCATACTTGTGATAATTGAACAGATTGAATTTTTAGAGCTAAACTCTCCTTTGAGTTTATGATCACAGATAAATCCTAGGCCAGCCAGAGTAGCAAGTGATCTGAAAGAAATGCTCACATTTATAATAACTGGTGACCTAAAGATGCAGAGGAAGGTTGCCAGTTACGAATTCAATAATAAATCACTCAAAAAAATCGTAGTAGAGACAATGCAATCAGAAATTCTGGAGTGCCCCATACCTTTTCTTTCCAAAGCCAACAATGAAGGACTCTTTATAGATTTACAAGATGTTTTGAAAAGATTCACCTTCGATAATATTTGCAGAGTAACTTTCAGAGTAGATCCCTCTTATTTGGATCCCTCTCTCCCCAAATTACCCTTTGCTAGGGTTTTTGGAGACACGTAGAATTAAGCTTTGGTAGATTTATGTACAATGTGCCCTTTCTTTGGAGAATCAAGCGTGCGCTTAACCTAGGTTCAAAACAGTGGTTGCGTAGGGTGATTCGTACAGTGGATGATTTTGCTATGAACATAATTTGATCTAGAAGGAAAGAGATCATAGAGAGTCAATTGAAGGGAAGCGATTCCCCAAGAAATGACCTCCTTTCTAGATTAATTGCGGCAGCTAATGAATTTGAAACAGAAATGCCAGGTGAAGAAGAGGAAACAGAAATCTGACATTTTTCTGAGAGACATGATTGTGAATTTTACACTGGCCAGAAGAGATACATCGTCGACTTCACTAACCTGGTTCTTCTGGGTGCTTTCATGGCATCTGCAAGTGGAATCATCCATCCGCCATGAAATTATGCAAATTTTAACAAATAGAAAAGGGGAAATAGAAGCAAAACCAAAAGGGGCATTCAATACCGCGTTTACATATGAGGAATTGAGGGAAATGCAATACCTACATGCTATTGTTTGTGAATCTCTGCGCTTATACCCTCCTATGCCTCTTGATTCCAGATTTGTGGTGCAAGATGACATTTTGCCTGATGGTAGTTTTCTGCTCAAAGGTTGGGGTGTTGACTACATTATTCCATTGAGTGTAGGATTGATTTATGAAACCTTTCATGGCCACATAAAGCATAGGAGGCTCTCTAAAATGGTTCACTCATCTCTTTGATATTCTCTATTTTATAATGCATCCATTTGATATTCCTTATTTTGCATTTGTAACTGTTTATATTTTTTTTTTTATTACTACTGAATTGACAACTCATCAAACATGAGAATGGATGTCAATTTTTTTCCAAAAAGCCCAAATATTTACATTGATGAATGATGCCACTATAGGAAGCCTCTCAGCTTAAATAATGAAAAGTTAAGTATTGAAAGGGAAGGGGTGAATCGGTACTCCAAAAAATTTTATCAACTATTTTGAACATTTACCGAATTGAAAACTTTGCATGCATCACCATAAAACATAGAAATTAAAACATGAAAACATAACTCATGTAACATCATGATTCTTGGTCTCGCATAAACCCTCAATCAGACGCAAAAATTGTGGTGGAGATGGTACCCACAATCCTTCACTATTGCAGTAAAAAGGTTGCTTGGTTAGAGCTACAAAATTAGCTACTTCTGATAGCTTACCCTATCAAGATTACATACCCTATTAGGAGTATAAAAGACTTATGCAGTCTACCTTGCTAAAAGATTTTATAATCTCTAATCAAAGATATGTACCATGTTAAAGGATTTACAAAATAAGACCTATTAGGGCCTACCCGATAAAGGGGTTTTACAACTTTGATTACAATATAATTCAGTACTAAATATGTCTTTAGTAATGCATCAACAAATGCTTATTCAGAATCAATATGCTCAATAACATTTTACCTGATTGTATTTCAATCACAATTCAACTTTTGTACAAGTGGTAACCTCAAATCTAATTCGCTTTCACAGTTCTACTCTAACTTCTTCGTTACTCGATAGTTTATCCGCATTTCATCACCTTCACATTCTTCTCTGACTACTCATCATCTACTCTCTGTACATTCTAATCTTCATACACTGATCCTTATATACTTGATCTAGAAGAGATGGAAATATTCTAGATTCTTCTCCTTAAATGGTGGTAGCATTGGTTTCATTTCCAATGTATATATTCTACTTAATTTCCATTGGTGGATCTTACCTCGTAATCATGGACAATCATTTTTATTTATATCTCCAATGTTTTACCAAATGATCTTCTTGAAATTCGTAAAACATTTTATGCTTAGTGTCCAGATTCAATGTATCTAACATAATCTGCTATGTCGGCCTGTGTTACTCGGTAACACGTTTTGTTCTTGCTCAATAACATGTTCTTCTCTGCTTGGTAACTGTCAAGTGATGCTCAGCACCTACCTTGCTCTACTCAGTGCCTACCTCTTATTTTCCTTTATCAAAATTGTCTCTTCTTTTACCGACTTCTCAATTTTATTTACCGACTGAGTCCTATGACTCCTTCATTCACTGAATGACTTTTACAATGCAATATGAATTTAACAAAACTAATGACCAAAAAAAACACTTTAGGAGTGTATGCACCCTAAAATGGTCACCTAGACTTTGGGCCCCCATTCAGCAATTTATCAAATCCCTAAATCGATATTTTCAAAATCAGCATTTTTCAACATTATATCAATTTCCTTGATCAAATCCTATTTTATCATTTTTGATTATTTGTCTTGGGCTAACCATTTTATCCTAAGTATTTATTTATTTATTTAAAAGGAATTTCCTCCCCTTTTATTAAATAAAAAGCCCCCACTTTTCCTCTTATCCTAAGTTGCACAAATAAAGCATTATTCCTATTTTATTAAAAAGAAGAAAAGCACTTTTTGTCTCATATGGACACAAAAGTCAACTCTTATTTTTTCATTGGAGGATACTTGTGCACATGGATTGCTCCTCTTTCAAGCTCCACCCTTGATTAAATCTTTTGCCTCTTAAGCTCCATGGTCTATTCCTTTTCAATTTTTATAAAAGGAGAGCTCTCTTCTCATTCTAGATCCATCTTTTGAATACTAACCTTATGCTACAGGATTGCTTGGAGACTTTGGAGCTTTTTGAAGACATTCTTGCATCCATCTTTCATTTCTTGCATCATAGCTTCATGTTTATGCTTTCCTAAATTAGCTTCATTTCTATCCTCTAGATTAGTTCACATAGCTTAATTAGCAAGGAATTGTAATACTTGTATCTTTCATTTCCATAGCTTAGCTTACATCTTCATTCTTAGTGTAGTTGCATTGCATTCTCATCTTTATTCTTGAGGATATTGGCATCCTTACCCTTGTCTCATTGAATCTCCCATTGTGTGGTTTACTAGCAAGGTTGCATGCTTCAATAGCTCTAGTTGAGAGCAATATTCAAACAATCTTGTGAGTCCATGCCTAGGGAGCTCTAGGTCACTTTCTCAAGGTTTCCCATTCATGGATTCCCTTGGAAGTAATGACTTAGAGAAGTGCACAATCTAGTGTGTACATTTTTGGTGCCCACCGTGGGGTAGAACACTCTTGTTTTGTCCTTCATTTTTATGCATTTTCGCACTTTTTTCATCACTTTTTAGCTTACTATTTTCGGCAGATTTTTTTTTTTCAGGAAGATTATCATACGATACTTCACCAGTGTCATGTGATACTTTTTCCTATACTTATGGGATACTTTACTAGTTAAAGTATCCTACTCTGTGAGAGATTCTATCGCACTGGTATTCTGTATTATGTCGCCTATAGGTAACGTGAATTGTCGCACAAGAGGAAACTATCACACCTGTATTTTTGGTAACTGTACTATTGCCTATGCCTGGTAGAGAGTTTTTTATTATCTTTTTCTTGCTGAGTTTTGATCTAATTAGCTTGCTGGTTTAGTTTGTTGTGGTTAGGCAGATTTAATTTGCATATTTCATTTGGATTTTTGTTTTGCTAACCATTGTGGGGCTAACAAGTTGTGGTTGTAGGTGCCTCTTGCTTGAATATTTTATCAAAAAAATTGCATACACAAGGGCTACTAACGGTTTTTGTAGGGTTGCCCAAAAAGCATAAGAACAAATCAAGTCCTTATTATTTATTTCATTTCAAGTGTGGCAATTACTAGTTGTTTCATTTCATAGGAACATAATATCTTGTTGTAGGAATCTTTGGGTGGTAGGAGAACCATAAAATCTTGACCCATCTTTAGATTTTGAAAGCAAGAGGGTAATTGAACCTTTTCTTGGTGTGTTTGGGAGAAAACTTTGAGATAGGGGAGTATGCTCTTCACCCTTGTGGTGAAACAAAAACCTTGAACCTCACAAGTTAATCCACTCTTTGTTTAGCTTCTAGAATCCTTTAGCAGGCCTACTCTTGAACAATCAAGAGGAACGACCCAAGTGGGGACAAGCTTTTCGCTGGCTATTCCAACCCACTATAAACTCAAGGACACAAAACCTTGGTAGATGTAGTACTTGTCTTCGCTTGATATGAGTACTTGTGGGATTGTGACCATGAGGAAAGTGTTGAGCAAGAATGCTTAAGGTACTCTTGTGGTCGCGAGGTCCTAGTCCCTTTTCAAGAGCAAGAGGGGTATTACGAACGGAGGCCCTTATTAAGAACCATAGATAGAAGCCACACTATTTTGCCGCTTAGCTTCTTGGTGCAAGGATTGATCCAAGTGAAATAACTCGGATCACCCCAAGATTACTCACCATCTGTGTTCCTTTGGTTGTGTCATTGGCACTTCTACAACAAAGCCAATATCTATTGTGTGTAACCACTTTGTGTGAGGCAATGGGACATCAAGTGTGGGCCAAGTTGTTAAGTATTGAGCCATTGACTTTTTAGGCTAGTAAGTGCTTGAAGTGTTCTCGCTATGATCTACCCATGTAAATGTTCTCAAAAATCAAACATCACGGTAGCATTCATAGGATTTTATTGCTTTGATATCACAATTGCTTGTCTTGGCAAGGTTGCTTTTGCCCTTGTTTCAAGTGTTTTATGACATGTTTGATCATCTAATATTTGCAAACCTATCTATTTATTGCTGTCACCATGCTTGAAATCAAAAAATCCAACCTTCAAACTAAAATTTTGAATAAATTGCCCTTAATACTGAGATTTTAGCACTCACTGGTCAAGAATCGTACAATACTGGAATAGTATCGCACCCTGTACTGAGAAATATCATGTGATAGCTCGTCACTGGAAGACTATCACACCGCTTGCCTGGAAAGTATCGCGCGGGCTGCTTGGAAACTGTTGCATTGCTTACTGCAAAATATCGCCTGGCCAAAAATTATCACCCTGTTAGCTTGGAAACTATCACACAGAGTCTTTTTGTTGTCTGCCTGATTTATGCAATTTTCAGTGTTTCCTTAATTGACCAGATTTTAGTAGGTGACTTACTCTGTTGCTAGAAACTTGTTTGTACCTTGGGTTCCTAATTTTAGGCCCCTTGAACTAGTGTTCTCTGATTTTACAAAGTAGTCTTGTTTGGCATTGATAAGTTAGGGATTATCCTTGTTGAAAAAATACACCTTTAGATTCTTTGGTAACACGCTTGGAGAGTTTTAGTACTCTTTTGTCCAATTCACTTCCATCAAAACTCAGTTTCAATTTCAATTATATATTTGGTTAAATCCATTTTCTTGGCCCATATGTGTTAGGATACTCATCCTTTTATTATACACCTCTGTGGCAAGATTGGTTTACACCTTTTGCAGCTTTCTATCTTACCATCTCTTTTTGGACAGTTGAACACTTTCACTATCCTTGTTTGGTATTGACATTTCATAAGGTCATCTTATTACCAAGGGTCTTTTTCTTTCATGTCAGTTATGACAAGGTACCAAGTTAGTCAAGGAAAATGACCGCAAGTTGTCTTTGAGCAATTACCCCTAGTCCAAACTCGTCAAAAGTGAAAGGGGAAGAAATATGTCTTTGATCAATCACCTAGGAGTGAGTTTGAGGCTTGGTTTGACCCAAAGAGAAATCCTAGTGAGTTGAGTACTTCTTTCCCATCCTCTCAATCAAATATGGACATGAGCTACACTTTGACTAGGAGACAAAGAGAAGCAATGGATCAAACTCTTGATGACATTTTCCAAAGATAGGGATAACATGATGTTTGGTGATGACAATCAACTTGAATCACCCCCTATTAACTCAAGATATCTAGATGCTCATCAAAGAGCTGAAAGACATTATGCACAACTTCACCAAAATGCCCAGTCACAACATGAAGATCAAAAAAATGAATATGATGATGCTCATGTGATGGTCAAACACTCATGGTCCAACTCTCTACTCAAAACAACCTCAAGATATGCTAATGAAAGACTTAAACAATTGAGCGCGAAAAGAAAGCCTTTTTGGATGAACAAGCTACTAAAGAAGAAAGGTTTAGACACCTAAAGGAAGAACAACAAGCCTTGATGGAATTAAGAAGAAAAGCATTCCAAGAAGAGCAAGATAGGATTTTAGCCCAATGACTCAATGACCAATTTAACAAAAGGGGTACCAATAGTGGAAACAACTCTCCACCCTCTACTCCCTCAAGAACCCCAAAAGTAGAAGGTGGTGAAGGACCCCTTCAAGATCTCCTAGTCCTAGAGGAAGAAGGATTTCACAACATAGGAGAAGAACACCTCCTAAGACCTCAAGACAACCCTCCCAACGAGCTCATTCTGGCTCTCAACATGGAAGAAGTAGTGCAAGTTTTGATGATCAAGATTTTATGAGAATGCAACAAGAGCCGCTATTCCAACAATATGTGGAAAAGTACCTTGATCAAAACAAAGATAGGTTCCTAGAGAGTCTGATTAACAAGGGTGCTAGAGTCCCTTACAACTTTGATGTGGATAGGAGAATCAAGAAACAAGGACCCTCTCAAGAAGAGGAAATCAAGAAACTCAAACGAATGATGGAAAAGGTGTTGGCACCTAAAATTTCCTTTTCACTTGATTCTATTTGTCCCAATCCTTTCAAAAAAAGTGTGACTATGACAGATTTTCCTAGGAAAGTTGAAATTCCCTAATACGATAGGTATGATGGCAATGGTGATCCACATGATCATGTGCATCAATTTTACACCATGAATTTTGAGTTCCACCAAGATGACTCTTACCTTATGAGATTATTTCCAAGGAGCCTCAAGGGCCAAGCCATGGAGTGGTTTACCAACATAACCCCTCCCGTAAAAACTTTCAAAGAACTTGTCCATAGATTCGTTCAACATTTTGCATACAACTTATCAAGATAAGTCACTATGTTGGACTTATGCAATTTGAAACAAAACCAAGGGGAACCCTTTGTTACCTTCTTGCAAAGGTGGAGACGATTGTGCTCCCGCTATTCTAGGACTATTCCTGAGCATGAAAGGATTGACATCATTGTTAGTAATTTGGTGCCTGAAATGTGTTATGAGGTTTGAAAAATGGTCTTTGATTCCTTCGATACTATGGTTGATACAGCATGTCGAATTGAGGATGTCTTAAAAGAACAAGGCATTTTGACCAAACATAACAATAACAACAATGGTCAAAATCCTAACAATGCTAATAAGAACAAAGGCAAGCACTAGAACAAGAATAAGAAAGTAGTCAATGATGGAGTTGTGGACTCTTCCCAACCCAAGGATCAAGAAGTCCTCAATTTTTCTAGTGCAGTCCAAGCTATGAAACTCAATACATCCTCCAACCAACAAGAGAATAAACCTAAGTATCAAGAAAAGCCCAAGAAAAAGTTGAGACAATTTTCTAAATTGGGTGATTCCTATGAGGATGTTTTCAAGACCCTTATTGCCAACAATCTTGCACAACCACAAGATCTAGAAAAATTTCACATACCTAATGTTAAACCACATTGGTGGAATGAAAAAGCTTTCTGTAAGTAACACAATGGCATTGGACATGACATCGAACATTGCTGGAAGCTTAAGCACCTCATCCAAGATCTCATTAAAAGTGGTAAACTTCAGATTGATGGGTTGAATACCAATGCAGACCACAAGGCATTCAAGGAAACTTTGCCCAAATATGAAAAGGGGGAAACCTCTCAACCCAAGAATGGAAAAGCTGCAATCAACTATACCTACACAGGTGCAGAAAATGTGGTTAATATGCTTGAGATTGTTGAGGAAAATGTCAACATCATGTGAAACAAAGATTCTTATAGTCATGATGTGGGCTCTCCTCCTATATTTGATGAAGAACCCGTGGTGGTGCTTAGGGGTCCTCACTCTCAAAGGTCATCCCAAGCTCTTAACACTGTCACCAGAAGCCAAATTCAAGGTCCTATGATTATTAGAGGTCCTAACCAGTCTAGCAAACCCAAGCAAGTGACATCCAAGAATGTTACCACCAAGTCAGCAGTCAATCCTGAAATGAGCTACAATCTTGTTGACCAATTACAAAGAACACCAGCTCAAATCTCAATTTTTGAACTCCTAGAATTGTCTCCAAGACATAAGCATGTCCTTGAGGATGCTTTGCGTACAACCAATGTTCCTAACAACATAGACATTGACCAATTCCAAAATATGGTTAACCACCCTGCCAGCCCTCACTACCTCACATTCTCAGAAGAAGATGACAAAGCCTTGAGCCATCTGCATAATCTTGCCCTTCATATTGAAGTCATGATCCACAAGACCCATGTCAGGCGTGTGTTGATTGATGGGGGTGTTGGGCTCAATATTTGTTCCTTGAGTTTGTTGAAAATACTAGGTTACTCTGAGCAATTTATTGATACTTGTAAGAAAATCACCATTAAAGCCTCTGATGAGGCAAAGAGAAGCTCCAAAGGCTTGGTCATCCTTCTTGTCAGGATTGGCCCCATTGAAAAGGACATTTTGTTCCAAATTGTTGATGCTGGTCCTTTAGCCTACAATATTCTTCTTGGTAGACCATGGATCCATGACATGCAAGCAATGTCATCCACCTACCACTAATGTGTCAAGTTCCCCTATAATGGAGTAGAATTTTGTATACCTGGGGATAGCACATTATCTGTTAATGCAATTTCAATAGGGACTCATGTTCCTCTTAATAGGGAAGCAGAGAATTTTGATGCAACTCTAGAACAGTGCTAGAATAAGTTCAAGGCCATAGACCTTGATATGGGGGATTATCAAATGGTTTCCTTCACAAAAATGCCAGTCTCACCTAGGTCCTATGGTAAACCTTCACAAGAGATGCGTCCCTCATCTTCAGCAATGACTCTATTTGATACATTTGTAGAGTCCTCAGTACCCATCCAAGATGAAAAAGAAGAGGTAGTTGTTAGAGATTGGATTTACAAGGAGGAAAAATACAAGAATAATGAAAATTTATCCCCATCTCCTAAAGCTTATGGGAGAGAATACACTCTTTTCAAGAGTATAGGCTATCTAGGTCATGGTCCTCTCAGTCACAAATTAGATGCTAAGGCTAAGCCACTCAATCATACTCTCTTTGGTCACAGAGTTAAGACAACAATTGGCCTAGGTTTTGAAAGTCAGAATAAGAAGACTACTCCTATCCTTGCTGCGATGGATAGTGATGATGAAACTAGCTACGTACCCAATTTGCAAAATCAAAAAGATAGGTGTGAATATTGGGTCCCTTCCACCAGTCTCCTTTGGGGAGATTTAGATGCTCCAGTTATCAATCCAACCATTTCAGACCTAGAACAAGAACAATCCACTATTGAAAATCATGTTGAGGATCTCATTCAAGAACATCAATACACAAATGCCATTCAAGAAGGTGTTACCCTTGGTGACATTGAAGCCTCTACCTCAAGGCCTAAAAAATATGCTTGGTGTAAACATCCCAGCCAGGATTTAGATACAGACTCACATGAGTATGAGTGGGAGACTCTTTCTAATTGTTCTACAATTGACATGGACATTGATGTTGTTCATACATATTGTTCTCAACCTGAGGTAGCTAACAAGTCTAGTGTAGGATTAGAAGATTGGAATCTGCGAGTCTCTTTAGTGGACGATACTTCACTCAGTGGGATAAGTCTTGATTTAGGTACCTTAGAGGGATACTTGACAGATCCTAACTCTGCAATCACCAGAGATGATACCATTCGCATACACAATATTGAACCAGTCATTGACCTACCCCTTTCCAATCCTCACTTAATCGATTGGTCTCAGCGCTATCAAGAGCCTCAACTCCTAACTTTCCAAAATGACTATGAGATAGCATGTTACCTAAATGCCCTTGAACCTATAGTCTCTTCCACCAGTGAACCAACTACAAGCATGACATAACCAGATATCAAGTACCTTAGTCACAAAATGAAAAGAAAAGAAAAAAAGAATAAGAGTTCTGATGGTGAAAACCACTATGTGGCGGTGTCAGAACCTAAAAAAGTAAAAATAAAGGACGTATCCAAAGGTGAAAACCTCTTTGAGGCACCTAAGGATGAGGTACTTCATCATCTCCCAAGCTACTTTCAGGATAGATCCTTAGTGCTTGTTGTGCCTACACAGCCAGTTAATCTGAATACACCTGAGGCTCCACAAATTGTGTATTTAGCTCAGTCTCTATCAACACAGGAAAAAGAAGCCTACATTGAGTTTTTGCAAAGAAAGAAAATTAATTTTTCTTGGACTTACTCAAACATGCCAAGATTGGACACCAATCTTATTATGACCACTTGTCTATAGCTCTAGGTATCAAACTAGTAAAACAAAAATTTAGGAAAATGCATCCTCACATATCTCTTCTTGTCAAAGCTGAATTAGAAAAACTCCTTAGTGCAGGATTTATAAGAGCCATTGATTATGCCGAATGCATATCCAATATTGTACCAGTTTCAAAACATGACAAGTCCATTCGTGTCTGCACAGATTATAGAGATCTTAATAAAGCATGCCCAAAGGATGATTTTCCACTTCCAAACATAGACATGATAGTGGACATGACTGCGGGCTATGAGATCTACTCTTTGATGGATGGTTTTTCTAGGTATAATCAAATCAAAATAGCTCCTAAAGACCAGGAAAAGACCGCTTTCACTTCTACATGGGGAACCTATTGCTGGAATGTCATGCCATTTGGATTAAAAAATGCTGGAGCTACTTATCAAAGAGCTATGACTACTATCTTCCATGACATGATGCATAAGAATATGGAAGATTATGTGGATGACACCTTGGCAAAATCCAAGAAAAGCGATACACACCTAGGTGATTTGGAAGTAATTCTAGATCGTATGGAACAGTTTTAATTGAGATTAAATCCTAAAAGTGTGCATTTGGAGTCACCTCTAGAAAACTCCTAGGATTTATCATTTCAGTTAAAGGAATAGAGGTGGATCCAAAAAAAGTTCAAGCAATAATGGATATGCCACCTCCTAAAAACATTAGTCAAATGAGGAGTCTTCAAGGATGCCTTCAATCTATAAGGAGGTTTATTTCACAACTGGCTGATAAAGCTCAACCCTTTAACAAGACTTTACAAAAAGGGGTTAAATGTGTTTGGAAGATTGTCAGCAAAGCATGGACCAAATAAAGCAATACTTGGCCAATCCTCCAATTTTAATGCCTCCTATCCCAGGAAAACCACTCATATTGTATGTGTCAGCAACAGAATCTTCCTTGGGGGCATTATTGGCTCAACTTGATGATACTGGAAAAGAAAGAGAACATCAGTCGTACTCTTGTGTCATATGAGGTTAACTACACTAGTATTGAAAAATCTTGCCTAGTGGTGGTGTTTGCTTCCCAAAAGTTGCAACATTACATGCTTGCACATACAATACACCTCATTGAAAAAATTGATCCTCTAAAATACTTGCTTGGTAAGGCTGCTCTCATGAGTAGACTTTCTAAATGGATGATGATTCTTTCAGAATTTGACATAGAGTATGTTGAGCGTTAGGCTATAAAAGGACAAGCCATTGCAGACCAATTGGCTGATTTTCCAATACAAGAAAAAGCACTAATTCAAGTTGAATTTCTAGATGAGCACATAATGTACATGACTGCAAGAACATGGAAGATGTTCTTTGATGGCTCTTTTATGCAAAATGGTTTAGGTGAAGGAGTGTTATTTGTTTCTCCTCATGGGTATACAATCCCTAAATCCTACAAACTATTGTTCCCATGCACAAATAACATTGCTGAGTATGAAGCGTTGACAAATGGACTCAAAATGGCTATAGAGTGGGGAATCATAGAGCTGCATATTTATGGGGATTCACAACTAATTAGCAACCAAGTTAATGAAGAATATCAAACCAAAGATGAAAAATGGTACCCTACAAGAAAATGGTTGATTCATTGTGACAATACTTCACCTTTGTTACATTTCAACAAATCCCTCGAACAGAGAATAAAGAAACTGATGCTATGGCTACATTGGCTTCACTTCTTCAACTAGAAGAACATGAGTCCAGATTTGAATTCCTAGTGGAAGAGCTATGCTACCCTATCTATGACTCCCAAGAAAGCCAAGTTGTTTGTACCCTTATTGGCCATGAGTCATCCTGCTATAGTTCCATTTACTCATACCTTTGTGATGGTACTATCCCCGAAACCTTGAATCATTCTGAACAAAGAAACCTAACCCGAAATGCCTCTTGCCACACCCTTATCTCTGGTGATATGTATAGGAGGGGTTTAGATGGGACACTTCTTAGGTGTTTAGAAAAGGATGAGTCCAATCAAGCGTTAGTTGACATTCACAAGGGCATTTGTGGAGGACATTCTAATGGTCTTGCCATGGTGTGAAGGTTGCTTAGGGCGGGGTACTATTGGCCTACCACGCAGACAGATGCAATAGCTTTTGCTAAATCTTGTGAAAAGTGTCAGAAACATGGAAACCTGATACATGATCTAGGCAGGGAGCTTATTCCTTCTATTTCTCATTGGCCATTTCATGTTGGGCCTTTGACCTTGTTGGGTAGATTCATCCCAACTCATCAAGTGGACACAAATTCATTATCACTGCTATTGATTACTTTACCAAATGGGTAGAAGTTGTCCCACTTTCTGTTGCCTCAAGCAAGACAGTTTCTTTGTTTATTTTGAACCATATCATATGTCGATATGGAGTGCCTTCTGAAATAATCACTGATAATGGAGGTTAGTTTAAAAACAAGGATCTTAAACATCTCTATAAGAAATTCAAGATAAAACAACATTGGTCCTCCATTTACTTCCCGCAATGAAATGGATAAGCAAAGGCTTCAAATAAGACCATTCTCAAGATTCTCCATAGAACAGTTCACAAAAATGGTAGAGATTGGCATCTATAGATAAATCTGGCCTTGTGGGCCTATAGAATGAGTATTCATACTCCAATAGGGGCTACTCCTTTTGCCCTTACTTATGGTGCTAAAGCAGTGTTACCTTTAGAGGTGGAGATTCCTTCTCTTAGAGTTTCCCTTAAAAGTTTAGTGATAGATGAAGACTACTGCGCCATGAGACTTCAAGAACTAGAACTTCTCGATGAAAAGTGTAAAGCATCTTTTGATCACATGAGAGTTTACCAAAAGTGTATGTCCAAAGCATTCAACAGGAAGGTTCACCCTAGAGAATTTCAAGTGGGGGATCTTGTCCTACGAGAAAACCCTAAGAACCAACAACATAGAGAGAAAAAAGGGAAATTTGAACCTAATTGGCTTGGACCATACATCATTACTGCAACTTTTGGTATAGGAGCTTATTTACTATCTAATCTAGAGGGGGAACAACTCCCTGATCCTATCAATGTGTTGCACCTAAAGAAGTTATATCCATGATGCCTATTTAGTCTGGGGGCATCCTTTGTACATATTTTATGATCCTGAAAAAATTCCAAAAAAAATTCATATATGATGCTAAAAAAAATCCTAAAAAGCATAAAAAGTACTGAAACAATGAGCATCCTAGTGAAAACCTAGCAATAGGTGCTTTGATGTCTCACTAAAAAATTCAAAAAAAATAGAAAAAGTGCCTTGGTGAAAACCTGGAAATAGGCGCCTTGGTAGCAAAAATACAAAAAAATTTAAAAAAATAAAAAAATCTCCAAGTGGTGAAAACCTAGAAACAGGCGCTACTTGAGGTCTTTGCACCCTTGTTTCTTAGCATGCATCCTCGACACTTAGCCTATCTCCATCATGCCTTGACCTTGTTTCCTTGGTTTGGAATTGGTCTTTTTCTTTGTCTAGGGGGCATAACTGTGTTAGCTTTGGTCTCTAGGATGCGTTGGTCTATAGGACATCTTGCAAATGGTGTTTTTCAACACCACCCTAAGCAGTGTTTTTCAACACTACCCTAGCATCAAGTGTTTCTCAAAACTTATCAGATATCCTACCCCACAGACTAGCATGATATGATATCTCTCACTGGCAACTATGATACTCAAAGATTGATTCTATGACCTACACACACACACTTAAACACTTGACTCGTTGAGACTTGGTTGACTTTGTTTTCTTTGTGTGCTATCAATGATGATTTCTTTGATGAGTGTTCTCTCCCAAAGATAGTTTTTGATGATGCATAGCTAGAAGATTGAGGGTATGAGGACATGTTTTATTGCTTTTTCTGCTTGTGGGTATATTTTGTTGGTCCTCACTATCATTAGCATTTATGCTTGTTCCACTTGACATTAGGATCTCTAAGGTATTATCCTTGATATTTTTCGCAAGTACATACTTATAGTCATCTTGACTTTCCTTGTGTCTCGATGGGAGTATAATCTTTCCATATCAAACTTAGGGAACCTCACTGCACTAGTCATCTTGACCTACATGTCTTTGCTCGATGATGATTATTAGATGTCTATTGGCATTGTGACCTTGCAAGTAAACCACTTTTCATAGTAGCTTGCATGTTTAGGTTCATGTTAGTTTTGTTTACACATTGCATATGGAGAGAGCTCTCCTTTCATCTTTCATGGACTTGTCAGTCAACTGTGTTCACCTTTCCTTTTCTCGATCATGTCTTTCACTCCTTGTCTTTCACACCATGTCTTGTTCCTGTCATCACAAGGGGTTAATCTTATCATCATTTTCAGAAACCTAAGTCTATATCATACACATAAGAATTAAACATACATCTATGAGAGAGAATATACATGAGCATTTATAACATACATTTTGAGCAATATGACAAGATAATATAAAAATTGATACATCCATCAGAAGTGGGACAAAAACACATAATATATCATCAATCCAGTAATCTCATATATATATAAAAATGTCATGATACAATGTGACATACAAAAATCTAGATACAATCCCAAGATATATCTCTATACATCTATCCTAAGATCTAGACCTAGGACTCACTAGCACCATCATGTGGTACTGGTGGTGGAGGAGGTGGTTCTACATCTAGTACCATATCTGATCTGCTAGCTATCACTGATTAGGGAGGAGCTCTTTGATCCGCTGGTACTACCTGTATATAGAGACCATGATAATATGCAACTCATGCTGCCTCTCTCTGGCTCTCTGCAATGGCAACCTGTAGAGCTCTCTCTCGCCGCTCTATCTCAGCCCTCAGATCAGTCAATTGCTTCTCTCTGATGACTATAGTGATCCATAGTTGTTGCATCTCTATCTCCAGTGCCTTGATCCTCGCTCTCAGGTCCTCTCCCCCCATAGGTTGATCTTGCCTGGCATCCACCTATTGGTAAGCTGGCCTCACCACATCATCGCCCTCATCATCCGAACCCTATCCCCATGGCTATTTCTAGCCACCTGATCAAGAGCTCTTTCCCATCTCCCTCACTCTCCCTCTCCTTCCTCCATCTCCTCCATCCCTGTCATCTCCCTCATCTCCCTGTGCTACTAGTTGTGCATCAGGTACAGTGAATCTAGGAAATGGAGCCCTCTGCCACTCTGTTCTATAGGCTACATCAGCCCCTACATCTGTCATGTCTGGGAGATAGTCCCATGGCTCCCTGTGAATCATTGTCATATCCCATACTACCTGATGGTAATCCAGCATTGAAATCCAACTTTGGCCCTCCTCATCTCTCACCCAAGCATAGGTAGTGGTCTCAGTAGATACCCGCTGCTGGCACCCAAACTATCTCCAGACATGAGTGATAACAAACCTCTCAACAATGTTTGAGTGCTGCCCTATCAATGGTTGGCTGCATAGCATATAGCTCAGCTCATCCTCCACATCACCCCATGGCTCCACAGCCCTGTATGGCCTCCACTAGAATGAGATGAGCTCATCCAATACCCTCCTATAATATGTCACATCCCCGCTATGAGGCTGTGACAGGAACCCTCCATACCTATAGATAAAGGGATGTCTCCTCTCCCTCAACTACACACGTGGATGCACCACAGTGATGTGCTCCCAGGCCCATACCTGTGCTAAGATAGCATCGCATGCCTAGGTCCTGCTCTCCCAATAGACTATCTCATGGAGCTCATGGTACATATCAGCCAATATGGATGGGCCCCATGCCATCTGTTGTGGGTGCGCCACCAGATCCACCAACAACCTGCCCCATCCTAGTGAAAAACCCTTCTGACTCCTGTCAGTGATAAGGGCATGTGCAATAATAGAAGCAACAATGCAAGGCATTGGGAAGTCCCTGTCAAAATCATCCATCAGTCGATCCCAACTAATGTGTCTGTCAATAATGGTAACATCCTGGAACATGCCCTGGATGGCCTGCCATCCCTCGGTAGGATCCTGGTCATAGTATACCTATGCCAAAAAATAATCATGTCAGTTTCGATTATATGGAAACTTTACATCTATGAATATCTATAAACATGATTATACTTACAGGATCACCATGGCTAGGCACTTGGAGAATCTGATAGATGTCCTCCAAAGTGATCGATGCCTCTCCAGTAGGTAGATGGAAGGTGTTGTGCTCATTGTGCCATCTCTCAACTAGCGTAGTCAATAACCCATGGTCAACTCAAATGTGGGGCAACTTCATCAAGTAGCCAAAGCCCATCGCTCTCAAGTCTGCCCAACTTGGATCATCCAGATCTCTGACATATCATAATCCAGTCACTCGAGGTGCTCTGACCAATAGTGCTGGGAAGACCTCCTGCAAGCCATCAATCCAAAGCCAGATGTTAGAACATATCATGATGGATGTATAAAATCAGTACAATGCATCTTAAAAAGCAAACATTGTCTAGACCCATGTCATTTTGCTCAAAAATACTAAAGCATGTCAAATTTTTAAACTATGCGATACTTTTTTATTATTATAAAGTATCGTACGATACTTTTTCTTATAACAGTGTGATAGTATCTTGAAGTGTGATACTTTGCATAGCGTCGCATGACATTTCATTTAGTATCGTGTGATACTAGACTTAATGCCGGTGTGATATTATGTTGACCAACGAAGTATTGCATGACATTTTCCTTCAAAAGGTGCGATACTTGCAAAAGATTGTACGATCTTTCACCCAAGTTAAAAATTTGAAATTTTTCAAATATTAAAAACATGTTTCAAAATGCATTAAATGCTCATAACGACTCAAAAAGGGAAAGTTTTTCTGAAAACATACCGGGGCACCATACTGTGGGGGTCAGTTATGCAACCAGGCACACTCAAATTGATGCCTATGAACCAGGACTACTGCTTGCTGGGCCATTTTCTCTCTCTAAAGCTCTTAAGATTCTCAAATTGTTAAAAGACAAATGATTTTTGAAAATGACTTTTTTACCCCTTTTATAGCATTTTGACTTTTTGACCTAATTTTTAAAACATCTCAGAATTGAACGAAAATTTCACCCCTAGCTAATTTCGACATCCTAGATCCATTTTCAAACTTGAAATCGAAATTTGAGTTAATCTTGATAGTAAAAATCACATTTCAAAACTTTTCTCCTTCTTCTGCGTAGTTGGCTGACCGTTTGAGGCCTGATCCTTCGATCTTTGTTGGGGCATCTTCATTTCTTCATCCCCATCTCTTTCAACCTTCTAGTCTTTCATTCATTTTCATTCGATTCATCTCTTTGAGGTTTGACTTCATTTTTATCATGTATCTTTCTCAGTCAAACCTAGTCAATCTGGGGCATGTCTTCACTGCTTAATGGTTATCCTATCACCTTCGATTATGATTTCTCATGACTTGATCAAGTTTATCAATTTATTGTTTCTCTTCTACCTAATTTTGATTCTGATTCTGAGGGGGTAATACCTATCATCTTTAATCCTTGATTCAACTTATCAATCAACTTTTCTTGAGATTCTTATCTCTTATTTTGAGACTTGATTATCACTCAACAACAATGGTGTTGGTCTTGTCTTTCAGCTTATGCTTGTCCTGATATGTTCTCATCCGTCGAACACATGTCTGGATTGTTTTGTGATCCCAAATTGATCTCACATTTCAATTCTTCTTTGGCCACATGTGATCCCAAATCGATCTCACATCACCCAAAGAGGGGCAAATGTATGCACCCTAAAATGGTCACCTAGACTTTGGGCCCCCATTCAAAAATTTATCAAATCCCTAAATCAATGTTTTCAAAATCAACATTTTTTAACATTATATCAATTTCCTTGATCAAATCCTATTTTATCATTTTCGATTATTTTCCTTGGGCTAACCATTTTATCCTAAGTATTTATTTATTTATTTAAAAGGAATTTCCTCCCCTTTTATTGAATAAAAAGCCCCAACTTTTCCTCTTATCCTAAGTTGCACAAATAAAGCATTATTCATATTTTATAAAAAAGAAGAAAAGCACTTTTTGTCTCATATGGACACAAAATTCAACTCTTATTTTCTCATTGGAGGATACTTGTGCACATGGATTGCTCCTCTTTCAAGCTCCACCCTTGATTAAATCTTTTGCCTCTTAATCTCCATGGTCCATTCCTTTTCAATTTCTATAAAATGAGAACTCTCTTCTCATTCTAGATCCATCTTTTGAATACTAACCTTATGCTGCAGGATTGCTTGGAGACTTTGGAGCTTTTTGAAGACATTCTTGCATCCATCTTTCATTTCTTGCATTATAGCTTCATGTTTATGCTTTCCTAGATTAGCTTCATTTCTATGCTCTAGATTAGCTCACATAGCTTAATTAGCATGGATTTGTAATACTTGTATCTTTCATTTCCATAGCTTAGCTTGCATCTTCATTCTTAGTGTAGCTTCATTTCATTCTCATCTTGATTCTTGAGGATATTGGCATCCTTGCCCTTGTCTCATTGAATCTCCCATTGTGTGGTTTACTAGCAAGGTTGCATGCTTCAATAGCTCTAGCTGAGAGCAATGTTCAAACAATCTTGTGAGTCCATGCCTAGGGAGCTCTAGGTCGCTTTCTCAAGGTTTCCCATTCATGAATTCCCTTGGAAGTAATGACTTAGAGAAGTGCACAATCTAGTGTGTACAAGGAGTATCGTAATTAATCTCAATACATAATAAATCTCAAGCCCAATTGTGTGTAAATATATTGTTGTAGCACAAAGGCTTGCACAAATTTTCTAAACTTAGAATAAATAGCGGAAGCCCTCCAAAGAATTCATAATGTCACTCCTCACAAAAGAGGGGAGATAACATATTGTAAGTGCAACGACCTCAACAACATGTGCCACATAATCATTTACAAAAGACAAAGAAGTTGGTTAACTAAGTCAAAAGTCAACTCCACATATTGACAATATAAAAATTAATTTCTTTATAAATTTCATGAAGATGTATAAGGTTCTACCAACTAGTCAATTATAATAAGTGAACACATGAGTCCATAACAAGAAGAGTGCCGACCAAACTGTCAAATGTACTCAAATTCTATCCCATGAAACAATACATTAAAATCAATAACAATTTTGATTAGCTTGTCAAAAACTACGACAACCAATAAGATACTTTTAACTCTATGGTCTCAAAGGTAGTTATCTTAGCCACTAACATTTTTTTGGTGAAATCTTTGTATTGTGATATAGTCTCCTCCAAAGAAAGAACTTTGGGTTTGTAGGCAGGAGTCACAGATCTCACTATTTTTGCTATGAATTCATCTTCAGTGTAAGTACCTCCATTGATTTTTATTCCAATCACACATTTAGACTCTCTCTGAACATTCATCCTTATTGTTTCATCGTCTTTCATTTGTATTGTCTCCATCTTTGTCCTCTAATTTTGCAACTTTTCTCGCTTAGTGTATTCATCTCCTTCAGAGAGTGCAACTAATCTTTTCTAGATCTCACTTTCCTTTATTAGGTCTCTGACCTCTATGAATTCACTATTGGATAGTGCTTTAACCAATGCTTCATTTGTAGCAACATTACACACAAACCTTTTCCTTTCTTCTTCAGTAGTAGTGTGTATTTCAAGGTCTTCCCCCTTTATGATAAGCACATATTTCTAGGTAATGAGCCAATATTTCAATCCCATACATGCATCAGATGATTCTTCATCTTCTCCTTCCATGTGTCAAAATTTTCTTCATCAAACTTAGGACTTTCCTTTTTGAATAAGGCCATCCCGATCTTTGCCTCAAGCTATTAGGCCTTTCTTGACTAAGGACCAAAGCTCTGATACCAATTGTTAGAATAAAAATTCCCTAATCAACTGAGAGGGGGGTAGGTGAATTAGTCGATGCCAATTTTATTTCAACTTTTAAAAAAAATACTAAATTGAAAAATAAATGCAACAATAGAACACATACACATGAACACCAAGATTTATTCTTGAGGAAAACCTTGTTAAGGGAAAAACCCCGATCGGGATAGTACCCATAAATATATGCACTATGAGTATAATAACCCTGTTAAGAGTCTTGACTCTATTACGAGCTGAGTATTATAATAGGCAGGTCCTAGTTAAAGGACAAACTTTGTTAGGAGCCTTTACAATGTGATCCCAATTAAGGAATCAACCCTGCTAGGAGTCCAGCCTTGTTAGAGGCAATTGCCTTATTAGGGGTGTACACTACATCAACCTAATCAAGATATTTGAGAGTTAAGGCCACCCTCAGGCTCTCCAAACCTTACAATTACAAGATTGAGATATTTTTGTTCTGAAACTACTTCCAATACTCAACCACTGCCAAGAAAGCTCCACCTTATGCCTAAGTGCACAACTTATTGTTCTTCAAATATTATCCAATGCAGCCTCAATCTCGCATTCACCTCTACATCTTGTATATGAAAATATACATTATTTCTCACACCTATTTTCCAAGGATTTCAATCCTTATATACAAGTTACAATAGTCATATCCAAGTCGGCCTTCATAGGATAAATCCTATTTACAAGATAAAAATTGACCCATGCAAAGATACACATGCCACCTCTTATAATGTTACTACATAATAATTACATCAATTTATCATTTAGATCCTTAAATTAAGCTCGCATATCACATAACTTGAAATGTGTTCCAAGTTGGCCTCCAAATAAATCTTCACCAATACACATGCCACAACTGATCTCACATGTGCGATCATGACTCCATATGATCGCAATAAGATCTCAAGCCAATTTCCAACATGAAACTATGTTCGCACATCATGACTCTATTGGAATCATTTGTCGTTGCACCAAAAGTTTGAACTATCAATGCCCGATACAAATGTTAGATTTAACCTGATCCATGAGAGGCGGTTAAGCCATGTCATGAATCTCCAAGGAGGTGTTGACCACCAAGTCAACAATCTCCCCCTCAACACCGACTGAGCCTTCAGCACCCACTGAAGGGAGACTCGAACCCATGACCCAAGGCTCTGATACCAATTGTTGGAATCATTTGTCAGTGCACCAAAAGTTTGAACTATCAATGCCCGATACAAATGTCAGATTTAACCCGATCCACAAGAGGCGGTTAAGCCATGTCATGAATCTCCAAGGAGGTGCTGACCACCAAGTCAATAGACTGAAATAACCATTAGTGCTATTCACAAATTTCTATAATTAGCTATGTGAGAATCACAGTTTCTATTTCCTAATAAATAATTATTAGTAAATCAGTCATTACTCTATCTGATCAACTCATAATCATGTGCGATCATGAATGGTGACCCAAGACATCATGAAGAGTCTTCCTCTAAGTTCACACATGCTAATTCTCAGTATTGTGTCTGTACAATTCTCAACAACTTGTTTGCAGGCTTCTAAACAACCAGTCAATAGCATATGTTGACATCAATAACAAACTCTATCATGAATGCAACACATGTAGTCACTATAACATGCCTCCATCATTACTAGGATACTCTCCCATAGGAATACCACCAACATTCATGCTAACATGGATGGCTTGAAAAAGCATAAAGAATGAGTTTTTGGATAGGAATTTATGTGTTCCAACTAGTTAAAGGTTTGTAATAAGTTTAAAATGGGCCAAATGTTAAATTTAACAAAGTTTTATTGATCAATATTTATTTAAATATTCATCAAATTAGTCATGGCCCGAGGGAGCTTAGGGCTATAGGTTTTTTAAAATACCCAAAACACCCACTTGTCATGAAATCCCTTTATGTGGGTCATGATTCTTGTAATTTATTTTTTGGGTAAATTTTTAAATGACTTCCAAGCTCCTGCTTTGAAGTAGACTATGCAGATCAGATTCCAAGCTCCAAGTACATTAATCTTGAATGATCTATTTTTTCCTTGTGGAAAATTTTAATAGTGTGAGGGGTTTTGAAGTTTCTTAGTTTATTGAGATTAGTAGAGAAGCCCTTGTGTCTGAAATTTTTCCTACAAGTTTTTAGTTTCAGAGATCTTTTATGCTTAATAATAAACCTACTTTTTAGTTTCAGAGATTTTGTATGCTTAATATTAAGTCTGTTGAACTCCTCTGACAATTTCATTATTTCCTAATGTGATTCTTATTTTGCACTTTCCTTTTTTAGGCTTTTGTAGTTTAGCTTAGTCTTTTTCTCAAATCATCATCAAATAGGCTACCAATATCAAGACCCGATGCTTCTTTTCTAAAGGTTCTACAAGGGAAACTACAGTTTTAGTGATATTTTTTGATGTAATAATAGTAGTAGTGATGAAAGTTGTTCCTCAAAATTTCTGGGCAGTTCTAGTATTCTTTACTTTTAAGTTTTCTATATTCATTTTTTTATTAAATCTTAGAAAATTCTAAAAAGTACTCTCAAGTATAGATTTGAGTTTGTTGAAGTATTTGCAAATAAATTTTCATAATTTTCTAATATTCTATAGTATAGATTTTATTTTGTTGATGAGTTTTCTATTTGCAAATAAATTTTCAGAATTTTTTATTGTATATTTGTGGAGATATTGTGGTTTTTCCATTATCCCTATTTGGGGATATTATATTGAGTCAAATTTTTGAGCTAGCAATTTGTTGTGCCTGACTTTTTTCAAATATAGATAGAGGACATAATGAAATGTAAAGGCATTAGAAAGATAAGATGTTTTCTAAGATTGTCCTCTATAAAAGTTGTTCAATAACATAAACATGTACACAACAAAACAAACAAATTGTAGTAAAAAGGAAAAATGCACTTGTCTAACAAAGAGTTAATCGGGCCTAAGCTACATCTCCTCTGAACCAAGAGAATCTTTTTCCTCAGTTATTGGGGTAGATTTCATAGCATCACTAATACAAGAATTATGTGCACTTGACATCCACATCATGAAATGCTCAAATAGAAAGAAGCAAATTGAATCAAGCTTATAATGTCAACCTCATATAGTCCTCAGTACTAATTTCTATTAATTTCTATTATTTATATTTCACTAGTGTTTGCATCAAGTTTGCATCAAGACATGGATAAATAAGTTTGGACTTGTATGCTATGATGCTAAAATAGTGGCTCAAAATCTTGTTGACTAAACTCTCTGCCTCGTTGGCCAAATAAGGTTTCTCTCAAATTATTTACCAAAATTTGAGACTTAATTTAAAGTGCACCAATATCTCTACATTTACCTAAAAGTTTTTTAAGGTTTATGTAGTTGATATGCACCTCATGATTTCCCCCAAAAGTAATGTAGATCCCTACATGGTGTGTAACAAGTACCCTTTGTGAAAGTATTATGGAATGAGTAAGAGATAAATTTGAAATGATTTCCAAAATTCCACTAATATTATTTAAGGGAAACAAAGCATACTTATGCAAGGCTCAAAATACAAGATCAAATGGCCTGCTATTTATCTTCTATAACAATGATTGTTGAGCTAATGAAAAATTTAATGTCAACATAAGGTCCCAGGAGGCAGAACATCCTTCAGCAGGAAGATAGAAATAATAGGATAATGCTAATAAAATCTACAGAGACCATTATCAAATAATCACCCCAGCACTAATCCTACTCACGTGCTTCTGCAGTTTATGCAACCTGTGTCAAACCAAAGAAATAGAAATCCCTATATATGCCCTTTCACTGTATTCCCATGGTCTTTGACAAGAAATCTGTATATATTGCTCTTCAATAATTATTTGATGTATGAAACATACACATTAAAAGCCCCAAAGGGTAAATTGCCTTAATCAATTTTAATTACATCATATGATATGATATTTAATCATCCAAATAAAAAATCGAAGGCCCATCTATTCGTGTAGATGGTAATTCTCAAATCCTAATATCAAAATTAGTTTCAGAACAAAAAACCAAAATTCAAATATGAGAACAAATTTACACTGGGTAATGGAAAATAAAAAGACCGTTACACTCAAATACTTCCATCACATAACTTCTTACCAACATAATTAATCATAAATTTATAATTCAATTACAGTAAGTATTAGTTTCAGTAAAGATGCCACATAATTTACATTCAAAATAAACATGATATTGTTTTCTACAATATTTACAAATTTACAAAACATGAAAAGACATTTGCATGAATGCTGAAAAATAATATAAAGCTTAAGAGTATATTTAATACAGAGTAAAGTATTCAACATCATAACCAAATTCTATGTTGACATTTTTAATTTATCCTAAGCTGGAAATCAAGAATGGAATAGCGAAGCAAAAAAGGTAACCAGAGATGGTCTATGCTCCAAAATGATGAAGTTCGTCTTCATTTCTAGGTAGATCTGGCCAAGAAGATGCGATGCCAATTGTGAATGGATGTGCACCTATATTTGGTGGGAGGAAACTCATATTTTCTAGCTTCTATATAGAGGATGCCTTGCAAAAAATGTGGAAGACATGCACTCTGTTTGGGGATGTGCATGTTAACTTTAGAATATCTTTATATTATTATTATTATTATTATATTTGATATAAATATCTATAAACAAATACGCACTGAACATTAACGATATTGTTATTGTAATAATATTTAATATAAATAAATTATACTATTGTGATATATTATGTTTTTTATGTAATTTCTTAAATTTATTTTCAGAATGATATTATAGTTATATTTATAGCATATATTGTATAATTTTTTAGTGTTAAAATTTAAAAATAACTTTATGATTAAATTTAATTCTAGTATTTTCTAAAAAAAATTATAATTTTTTTTATATTTGCATTTCTTAATATATACTTTTCATTCATATATACAAAAATTACTAAGTTACATATTATATTAATATTTAATGTTTAGCTCTCTCTCTCTCTCCATTAGAACCTTTGTTACACAAATAACATCATTCCCTCAATGATTTACCAATTAACCTCATGTGCTACATAAATGCATGTGAAAAAGACCAACTTTTTGCCTTATTGACCTTCCACCCCATTTTGGCATACTCATTGCACACTAAGGTGCAATTGCTACTCCATATAGATAGACTGTACACAAAACAAACAATGATAGTCCTTATGAAAACATCTTTAGTGCTAATTGGCACGTATGCTCACCTATAACATAGATGCATATAAAATAATTTTATAAGATTATTTATTTGTAAAAATAAAAAAATAATTAATCTTTACCTTCCTATCTCTTCTTTTATTTATCCCTTTCACCATCTCCATTTTTCTATCTCTAATTCTCTCTACATCTCTCTATCTTCATGTCTCCATTTACCTATGACACTCTATATATTTCTTTACCCCCTCTCACCCTATATCTTCATCTCTTCCACTTTTCCATATTCCTTCTCCCACCTCTCCTTATATCTCTATCTCAAATTCTTGACCCCCTACCTTACCCTATCTCTTTCTATCTTTCTCTCTCTACATTTTCCTAACTTTCTATCTTCTTATCTATTTTTCTCCTTCTTCCCTCCTATGTTATCTTTGTCTCCACTTTTACGTATCCTAAACTATCCACATTTTAGACAGGAACTTTGACGCTTTGCATCTCTTATTTTAAATTTAGGTTTCATTTCAATATAATTATTTATATAATTGGGATGGGAAGTTGTCCTCCAAATCCTTTACAATTTTTTTCTCTTATTTGCACGATTGCTTTGTCTTACGAGAATTTGAATTGCACAAGGTTGGCTGCATTTTCGTATGTCATACAACTGTAGATATCGTTCGTTCCCATAGATAGAGTTGTCTCAATTTTCAACTTGCGCAAATCTCTTTTTCATCTTTTAACTTCAAAAAGGGACTTAGCGGTACCATGTGCATTTTTTCTTTTTTGGGGTAGATAAGGTCCAAAACGATAGAATATGATATGTTTAATCCTCAATAAATTTTCAATGTCTTGTTGTATAGCATCACACTGATTGGTCTATATGCAAGGTGTGTTTGGTTTATTTTTTAGCCAAGATTTCCCTCTATAGCTATAATTTATCTAGTTGTTTAAAATACCATTATGTTATGAAATTCTGATGATATGACTTTAGGAAAATAATGTGAGATCTAGTATCATTCCAATCATAAAAGTTGAATGATTATTTTATTTACTTTCAAATATTGTTATTAATTATTGTTTAATAAAAAGGTTTCAGTTAGTTTGGAAACTGTTGTAGGCCAAATCTTTTCCAGCAAATTGTAATTCTTGATTATTGTTTATATGGTTAATGGCACCTGTGATATACCTACGTTTCCACAAAAAATTTATGAATTTAGACTTCATTTTAAAATGTTGAATGTTATTTTACTCCTTCCATCTAGTACAGACTAATGGAATTTGGCCTTTTAAGGGTAGAGTCCTTATGATTTATGTTGCTAATGTCAAAAAATTTCTTGTCATTATGTGTTTTTATATATATAAAGCTAAAAGGGACTTGAAAGGTGTGATTTGTATTCAAAACCAAATATTTACCAATAGCATCTTGAAAGCCATAGGAAAAGTTGTTTTGTTTCATAAGTTTAATTACCAAATAGTTCTCATTTTGTGATAAGACAGTAGTAAACTCAACTAAGGGAACCGTATTGTATCACATTCTTAAAAGTAAACACAATCTCAATCGGGAACCTTAGTTTTATAAGGGAACCTTTTTTGACTGTACAGACTATTAAATTTCATTAATAAAAAATGATGAAATTTTCTTAAAGACCGAATCTAGAATTTAATAATTTAACTTAGCTAGACATCCTTGTTCAAGAGGAGAAAAAAGAGAGAGATGATTTAATCATTAGTAGTGATAGCAATAATGTTCATTTGGGGCCTACCTGTGCAGTCCTTATTGACTCCACAGTCTGATATTTATTATATGGTTGTATGTTTTTAATTTTGTAGTTAATAGTTACAGATATTCAATATCGTAGTTGCGGCTCTTTATTATTGTAGTTGTATTGTTGGTGATTTTGGTTGAATCCCATAATGTCACCTCTCTTTTGGTTTTCTATATAATGGATGCCCTGCCTCTCTTTTCTTAAGGCAATTTGAGGCTTTTGCATATTTCTTATTTTATGATCTACATATCATTGATTCAGTTGCCTTCATCTGGTATTAGAGCTAGTTTGAGATTTATTTTTTCATTGCAGGTGATCTAGAAGAGATCAAAGAGAAAGTTAAAGATTGGAGAAAAGCCTGAGGAGCTTGAAAATTAGAAAAAAAATTGGTGTTAAAGATATTGGAGTGAACAACTGTAGCTATAATTGCAAAATACAAAAAGATTGTGTGCTTTGGAAAGTACAACCAATCAGGAGATCTTCAAGATCAAATATTGGCATATTTGATTGCAACTGTTAAAACTATCATTGTGCATCTGAAATTTATTCTCTTTCTTTTGAGCAAAAAGTGTGAGAGATTAAGTTTTTTAAAAAATACTTGACTTTTTACATTGACAAGAAAGTAAAAGTTCATGTTTTTTTAAAGTTTTAGTTATATGATTGTTTACAAAAAGCTTTAAAATTCTCTTGTGAGAATATTATTATTTTTTAAGGATGAAATGATTTATTAATGAATTGGAATTTCTTTTGGAGGAGTTATAAAGTTTTTTTGTAAAGTGGAAATAAATCTTTTGTAATTAAGTGCATTATCAATTGTAACCAACACTTATTTTCAAAAAAATAATATAATAAAAAAATTATTTCTGTGTGGGTCCCATTTGAAGGGACAAGGAGAGTATTCATTTGCAGATCTCTCCTAGACTTTGTGTTGAGAAACTTGGGTCATTGTGCACATTTTTATCACAAATATGGCAGGCAATGTAATGTCTAATGTGTTGATTCCCCTCTTTGAAGGAGACAATTTTACATATTGGTGCACTAGAATGCAAACTCTACTCAAATCTAAGGATTTATGAAAATTGTTCAAAATGGCTATTTTGAGATAGCAGATGTAAATGCATTAACTAACCAACAAAAAATGGAATACAAAAAAAATGTAAAGAAAGATAACGAAACTTTATTCTTAATTTAGGGTGCAATGACTCAAGCTATTTTTCCCAAGATAAGTGGTGCTCTTCATTCTAAGAAAGCATGCAAAATACTAAGTAATTCATATCAAGGTGCACAAACTGCTAAATTGCAAACAATGAGAAAAAACTTTGAAAATGTAAAAATGACATCTAGTGAATCTGTCAATGAATTTCTGACAAAGGTAGAAGGTCTAGTGAGTCAGATGAAAATACTAGGGGAAGATGTAGATGAAAAGCATGTCATTGAAAAGATTTTAAGAAGCTTGATTCCAAAATTTGAAGGTGTGGTCTCTACAATTGAGATATCTAAGGATCTCTCAAGCATGCAAATTGATGAATTAAGTGGAATTTTGTTAACTACCGAAGAAAGAATGAAAAGCAATGAAGAAAGCTTAGAGAAAGCATTTTCTTCTAAAGAAAATATAAGAGGAAAAAGAAACACATTCTTCAAGAGTCATAATAAACATGATGATAACAATAAGAATGAATACAAAGGTGAATCTAGCAATTTCAGAGGAAGAGGAAACTATTCCAGAGGAAAAAGTAGCAACTTCAGAGGAGCTGGAAGAGGAAGAGGTAGAAGTAATGGGGGAGATAATAGTAAAAGGAATGTCCAATGCTTTCATTGCAATAAGTTTGGACATTATGCTTCAAAATGTTGGAGTAAACAAGGTGAAACAGAAAAGAGAAGTGCTCATAGCACTGTTGAAGATAAACAAAATTTGATTATTTCTTCCCTCAATACAAGTTTAAGTGAAAATAATGTGTGGTATATAGACTCTAGATGTTCTTCATATGACATCTAATGAGAATATATTTGTCAACTTGGATCAAAAGTATCAAAGTACTATAGTACTAGCAGATAATAATTCTCATGGAAGAAAAGGTAAGGGTACCATTGTAGTTACAACAGAATATGGTGAAGTGAAACATATCAATGAAACCTTACAGGTTCTAGCACTCCAAAAAAATTTGTTGTCTATTGGACAAATGTTAGAGAAAAATTATCAAGTAACTTTTGATAAGAATGAGTGCATAATAAGAGAAAGGAATGCAGTTATTGCAAGAGCACAAATGATAGGGGATAGAATGTTTCCTCTTCATTTTAGTCATGGGAACCAAGCACTAAGGTCTAGTGAAATGAGTGAAAGTAAGATTTGGCATAAGAGATATGGTCACCTCAGTTTTAATGGGTTGATTTTACTCAAAAGATTAAAAATGGTTGAAGCTCTACCATTAATTGAAGACATAAAATAGGTGTGTGAAAAGTGCATTGTTGGCAAACAACATAGGATATAATTTCTTGTTGGTAAATCTAGCAGAGCTAAACAACATCTTGAGATAATCCATACAAATTTGTGTGGTCATATGGAAACACCTTCTTTGAACAAATCCAAGTATTTTCTAACCTTCATTGATGATTACTCAAGAAGAACTTGGGTGTATTGTTTGGTTTCAAAATTGAAAGTATTTGAAAATTTTGTTGAGTTCAAGAGTTTAGTTGAAAAGAAAAGTGGTAAGTATATCAAAGTGATAAGGTCAGACAATGGAGGTGAGTACAAGTCAAATCAATTTATTGATTTTTGTAAAAATCATGGAATCAAGAGGGAGTTCACTACTTCCTACACTCCGTAGAAAAATGGAGTTGTTGAAAGGAAGAATAGGACAATTGTTGAAATGACAAGTATGTTGAAAGAGAAAAACTTAGATAAAAGTTTTTGGGCAAAATCAGTATACACAACAGTGTATCTTCTAAATAGAAGTCCTACAAAAGCGGTTAAAGGGATGACTCTTGAACAAGCATGGTCTAGGGTAAATCCAAATGTTGATCACTTTCAAGTATTTGGGTGTGTTTCGTATGCACACATACCAAAATAAAAAATGTCTAAGCTAGATGATAAAGGCCTTAAATGCATTTTTATTGGTTATGGAACTGAAAAATAAAACATATAGGTTGTATGATCCAGTAGCAAAAAAGCTTGTGATAAGTAGAGATGTGGTATTCAATGAACTAGTGGAATATATCAAAGAAAATAAAACAAACGGAAAAGAGATAGTAATTGATGAGATTGTAGAGGAGGAAGAAGAAGAAGACGTACTTGAATCATCTAGCACATGAGAAAGAAAATATCAAAAATATCAAAGAAGGACATAAAAGAATCATCCATCAACTCTTATGTTGGATTCAAATTTTGAAAAAATGACAACAAGGTCACAAGACAAAGCGAATTTTGCTTTGATGAATCAATTCATGGAACATAATGAGCCACAAACATTTGAACAAGCACAAGAGAAAGAAGAGTGGATTGAAGCAATGAACAATGAAATAGACACAATTGAAAAGAATGACACATGGGATTTGGTTTAAAATTACCCCTTGGTAAGGAAGTTATTGGTACAAGATGGGTGTACAAAACAAAGTATAAATCTTATGGAAGCATTGATAAGCATAAAGCTATATTGGTAGCCAAAGGGTACACTCAATAGGGAGGTATTGATTATACTGACACATTTGCACCTGTAGCACGAATGGATACTATCAAATTGGTTTTGGCATTGGCATCTCAGCAGAGTTGGATAGTTTATCAAATGGATGTGAAGAGTGCCTTTTGATGAACTACAACTGATTGAATACTTGAATGACTTGAAGATCAGTGATTAGAGATCACCGAGTACTGAAATGATATGTAAGATAATTAAATCAATCAGTATGTTTTCATTGATGTCAACTAGTTTTGGCAGTACTTATCATGTTGGCTACACACATCTAAACATCTGTAGAGTGGAGAGAAAAGATGAAGAATTGAGATATCTACATGGAGGAAGATGGATATGACAAATGAGGATAAGGAATACTTTTGGTAACTTATTGATGAGTCTATGACTTCATATTGTTGACTTGATTATGTTGCATTAATCTGTTATGAAGTTGGAAGCATAACTTAACAAAGCAGCGTGGTCGGTAAATGAAGCACTTCAGTATACACCGAGCCAACGTAGTGTATACCGAGTGACAGTATTAACCGAGCTTGTGTTTGTCGATGCATTTCTTCGTTAACCGAGTATGGATGAAAGAACTAAATTTTTAGTTTAGCTGATAGAAATTGATGAGCTAGAATGTGTATGATTTCGAGGTCAAAGATAAAGTTTTTTATGAGATCAACGTCTAACAAAATTTGAAGATCTAAAGGATGGAATTGAAATGTCATTGACACATCTTTCGAGGAAGGTTTAAGCAGAAAAATCAATGAAGGAGATTAAGCAAAAAAATTTGATGGATGAAAAGGAAATGATTTACTTGTCTATATAAGAGACATTGGTTTCATTATTGAAACTATGCCGGAAGAAGGAGACTATAGAGATATCGCATGAACATCACTTCATGCATGCCTGATTAGACTGGTTGAAGAAGAACCGAACTGTAGAACAATATCGAGCGTCAGAGAGTTTTTACCGAGGGACAGTAAGTTATTGAATATATTGAAGAACTGAATTGAAATATTGATTAGAGGTTTTTTATGGGCTTAGAATAGATTTGAACATCTGCAAATTTAAGTTGTATTGTAATCAGATCACCTATTGTTTTAGTTTAACCATTGTAACAGAAAAATTTCTTAACCAAGTGGACTTAACTGTCTTATGATATGCCCTATGTCATTCATAGAATGTACATTGTTATCCTATCAACCCCATAGTGAATGTTGGCTAGATGATAACTGTTAATCTTAAATCCTCTAACAAGGTCACACCTTACAGTGTGTTTTGTAACCTTTAATAGGGTTGGCTCTTCACTGAGCTCACTTCAAAAGAGTGAAAAATATTTTGGGTTACTGGTCCCAGGTGGTTTTTCCCTTTACAGGGTTTCCACGTTAAATCTTTGTGTTATGTGTTTCTGTGATGATTTATTTGTTATCATGCTTTACATATTACATATTTGATTTGGTCAGTAATCACAGTGAGTAATTAACTGGTAATTGATAAAGGCATAGACAACTTAGTATTCTATGTTACCGAGTTGCAGATATTTGTTGAATTTATTTTAAGTGATACATTTTGTAATTGGGACTATTGGATAATTGATCTAACTGATTCCCCCCCCCCCCTCTCAATTATTCTAATAATTGGTATCAAAGCATATTGGTTGCTTGGAACAGAGTTTTAAGGACTTCAGCAGAAAGATCACAAAATGTATAAGAGGGAAGTGCCAAAGCTGAACAAGGACAACTTTACAATATGGAAAAGATGAATGAGACTTCATATATCTGGTATTGAGAATTCTGCCCTCACCCTATTGGAAAATGGCTACTTAGCACCGCCTAATGGACCTTTGACTCTTGATCAATTGAGAGATAGACATGAGCATAATGTCACTATGATGGATATTGTTGCTGCTCTATCAAATGCCGAATTTGAAGATGTCAAGGATTGCCTTACTTCAAAAGAAATGTGGGATAAACTTTCTCAAGTTTATAGTGTTGATGCTAATGTCAAGAGAGCCAGAGCTGAAAGTTTAAGAGGAAGATTCGACGATATGAAAATGATAGAAGGAGAAAATATAGTGCAGTATACAAACTGAATAAAGGAGGTAGTTAATGCTATTGGAGGATCTGGTGGTGTCATTGATGAAGATATAGTGGTAAGAAAAATTATAAGGACCTTATTGCCTATTTATGCAATCAGAATATTTGCAATACATGAAATGAGGTCTGCACCTAACAGTACTCTCACTCTTGATAATCTGATTGGTAAGCTAACAAATTTGATAATAGTATTGTACCATCTATTGAGTCTACTTTTATGTCTTCTCTGAAGATCGGTAAGTCTAGCAGTAGAAATAATAAAGATGATAGTGACAATAACACTGATGATGAGCTTGATGAGCATGAAGCTCTTATGGCTCGAAGGTTACCTAAAGGTAAAGGTAGATATAGGGGTAAATTACCTTTAGCATGTTTTAACTACAAAGAAGTTGGTCATATTGCTACTAGATGCCCAAACAGGAAAGAGGATGATAGAAACAAAAATCGATCTGGTGAAGGAAGCTATGGGAGGAGAAACAACATAAGTTACCAACACTACAACAGGGATAATCGAGACAATAATGATAAGGGCAAAAAGGTATGTTACATTGTTGAAGAGAATGATACTGACATAGATGATGTTGAAGTAGTATTTTTTGCGATGAAGGATGATTCTGAGGAAGAAGAAAGGTATGTAGAGACATCACTCATTTCTAAAGTTAATAAAAATGATACATGGATCATTGATAGTGGTTGTACACATCACATGACTGGTGATGAAGAAAAATTTGATCATCTTGAGCAATATAATGGAGGATCAGTAAAAATGGGTAATGATACACCATGTATGGTTAGAGGAAAAGGATCTTTACTGATAACTGATAAAATCAAATGTGATAATGCTTATTGGGTAGAAGGACTAAATTACAATTTGCTAAGTGTGGTACAGCTTAACAACTCAGGTCACTGTGTAGCTTTTGAGAGCAAGAAGGTAAATATATTTGATGATGGAGGAAAACTTGTTGGAACAAGAGCATAATCCAAAGGTAACTTGTTTTATCTTGACAATGTTGAGTCTTCATGTTTAATGATGAAAAATGAGGATGCATGGTTATGGCATAAAAGGTTGTGTCATGTAAACTTTGATAATATGATTAAGATTAGTAGAAAGAAAAAGGTTAGAGGTCTGCTTAGCCTAGCAAACCCTGAACATGTTATGTGTCATGAATGTCAAAGAGGAAAAATGACAAAATCTAGTTTTAAGAGTAAAGACTATTCAACAAAGAGAATCTTGGAGTTAGTTCACACCAACCTATGTGGTCCCATGAGAAAACAGAGCTACTATGGAGATAGATATTTTATTTTGTTTGTTGATGATTACACTAGATTGATGACTGTAATGTTTTTAAAAGAGAAATCTAAGGCATTTAAAATGTTTAAATGGTACAAAGAAAAAGTAGAGAAAGAAACCAGGTAAGAATTGAAATGCTTGAGATCTGACAGAGGTGGTGAATTTATTTTTGATGAATTTACTAACTATTGTAATGAGAATGGCATAAAAAGACAAGTTTCTGCCCCAAGAACACCTGAGCAAAATGGGATTGCTGAAAGGAGGAATATATCAATTGTTGATTGTGCAAGGACACCGATGTTACAAAATAATGTTTCTCAGGCATACTGGAGAGAGGTAATTAGCACAGTTGTATATGTTCTAAACTGAGTACAATTGAAGGACACAAACAAAACACCCTACGAGTTATGGTTTGGTCACAAAATGACTATAAGTTACTTCAGAATTTTTGGTAGAAAATGTTTTATTCTGAAAGATGATAGAAATGGAAAGTTTGACTCTAAAGGTGATGAAGGGATATTTCTTGGATATTCAACTAAAAGAAAAGCTTACAAGTGTCTGAATAAAGTTACTAATAAAATGATTGAAAGTGCCAATGTCAGAGTTGATGAATTTGATGATAAGAATGGTGAAGAAAGCACTAGGGAGCCAAAAGACTATGGTAGATTCACTAACATTAAACATCTAGAGCACTTATCGAAGCCACAAGCTGAGTCAATCGAGCATCAGGAAAACAACACCGAGGAATAGAAAAGGGAAATCGAGGATTAGGAAGGAGTTACCGAGCAAGAAAATGAACCTGAACAGGATGAACAACAAAGAAGAGATCAAGTACTGGCAAGATTTTTCAGAAGGAATCATCCTGAGAACCAAATCATTGGAGACAAGCAAGTTGGCATGCTGACAAGAAGTTAAGACAAGGTACATGCTTAGTTTGTGAGTTTGAGCTGAAAAATGTTAAAGTTGCACTGGAGAATGATGAATGGATAAATGAAATGAATGAAGAGACATAAAAAATAGAGAAAAACAAGACATGGACCTTAGTACCTAGACCAAAAGATAAGAATGTTATCGGTACTAAATGGATTTTTAGGAAAAAGTTGAATGAGAATGGAGAGTTTACAAGGAACAAAGCTAGACTTGCATGCAAGGGATATGCACAAGAGGAAGGTATAGATTATGATGAAACTTTTTCACCTATTGCTAGACTAGAAGGAGTCTTCATGTTACTTGCATATGTAGCACATAAGAAGTTTAAATTCTATCAAATGGATGTTAAGTCTACTTTTCTGAATGGGATACTAGAAGAGGAAGTCTACATAGAACAACCAGAAGGGTTTGTTGATCTAGATAAGAAAGACATGGTATGTAGATTACACAAAGTTTTATATGGTTTAAAGCAAGCACCTAGATCCTGGTATGAAAGGTTGCATACTTATTTGTTAAGTATTGGTTTTGTTAGAACTAGTGAAAACAACAATTTGTATATGAAAGGTGAGTCTAATGACACTATTTTGATTGCTGAAATATTTGTGGATGATATAATTTTTGGAAGACAAGATCATATATGTAAATCATTTTCTAATGAGATGAGAAAAGAATTTTAAATGTCTATTTTTGGAGAGATTAAGTTCTTTCTAGGCTTGCAGGTTATTCAGCAGAATGATGGAATTTTCATCACACAATCAAAGTACATAAAGAAAGTATTGAGAACATTTGGCATGGATGATGCTAAACCAGTTGGAACACTGATGGTCACAGGCTACAAACTAACTAAAGATGATGAATCTACAGAGGTAAACTAGACATTGTACCGATTTATGATTAGTAAACTGATGTATGTAGTACATAGTAGACCAGACATTACACAAATAGTGGGGATTGTTGCCAGATTTTTTGCCAATCCTAAGGATTCACACATGGTTGCAGTAAAAATAATCTTAAGATACCTAAAGAAAACAAAGGACTATGGATTATGGTATCCTAAGGAAGGCAAGTTTGAACTAAGAGTCTACACCAATGCAGATTGGGCTGGAAATATAGATGATAGAAAAAATACAACCGGAGGAGCATTTTTCTTTGGTGAAAGACTTTTTACTTTGACAAGTAAGAAACAACCTTGTATTTCTAAGTCTACTACCGAAGCAGAATATGTTGTTGCTGCTACAAACTGTTCAAACATTACTTACATCAAGAAAGTGTTGGAAGGGATGAATGAGGTAATCACTGAGCCGATGATTATATATTGTGAAAACACTAGTGCAATAAATATTTCTAAGAATCCTATAATGCACTCAAAGACCAAGAATATTTCTATTAAGTATCACTACTTAAGAGAACAAGTGCAGGAGAAGCAATTCAAACTAGAATATGTTACATCAAAAGAGCAACTTGCAGATATTTTTACTAAGCCTCTACCAAAGGATAATTTTGAATACTTGAGGACTAGACTTGGGGTCCGTCCCCTGTCTACTAGTCACTAATGTGATCTGGAGGTTGCATCAGCCTAATCTTATCAAAAGATTGTTCATGTTGATGCAACATAGTTCACACTTTGGATTCTGTCTAAGGTTGTGAAAGATTTGAGGAAACAAAGATTTTCATATCAGTATACCGAGATACATTATATGCACCAGACAATAGAGATTCACATGGCTATTGAAGAGCTATATGTTTTATGTTTTTCTTTGGCATATTTTTCAAAGGGAGAGATAAAAAATATGACAAACTGAGAGATCACTGAAACATCTATCTAAGGGAGAGATAATCTAAGAAAGTTAGGGACGTATGCACCCTAAAATGGTCACCTAGACTTTGGGCCCCCTTTCATCATTTTATCAATTTCTTGAATCAATGCTTTGCAATATTCTCAATTTAAATCAATTTTCTTTATCAAATCCTAATTCTATCATTTATTCAATTATATTCTATGGATTAACCATTTTATCTTAAGTCTTTATTTAATTAAAAGGAATTCCCTCCCCTTTTATTAAATAAAAAGTCCCCACTTTCCTCTTATCCTAAGTTGCACAAATAAAGTATTATTCCTATTTTATAAAAAGAAGAAAAGGCTTTTTTGTCTCACATGAGGCTCAAAAGTCAACAGTTCTTGCTCATTGGAGGATACTTGTGCACATGGATTGCTCCCACTTTCAAACTCCACCCTTGATCAAATATTTTTCCTCTTAATCTCCATCGTCTGTTGATTCTCACTTTCTATAAAAGAAGAGGTCTCTTCTCATTTTAGGATTCCAATTCTTTCATACTAATCTTATGCTCCAGGATTTCTTGGTGACTTTGGAGCTTTGGAGATCTTGTTTCTTTAGTCTTCATTATTGCATCATAGCTTAGTTTCATTACTTCTCTAGTTTACCTTCTTTTATGCTTTAGATTAACTCACATAGCTTAATTACTAAGGATTTTTAATACTTGCATTTTCCTTTCATAGCTTAGCTTGCATTGCTCATCTCAACATAGTTGTATTGCATCTTCATTGTTGATTCTTGAAGATATTGGCATTTTTGCCCTTGTCTCATTGAATCTCTCATTGTGTGGTTTACTAGCAAGGTTGTATGCGTCATAGCTATAGCTGAGAGCCCTATAAACATCCTTGTGACTCCATGCCTAGGGAGCTCTAGGTCACTTTCTCAAGGTTTCCAATCCATGGATTCTCTTGGAAGTAATGACTTAGAGAAGTGCACATTTTGAGTGTACATTTTTTGAGCAAATAATGTACACTCAAAATGTGCACTTCTCTAAATCATTACTTCCAAGGGAATCCATGGATTGGAAACCTTGAAAAAGTGACCTAGAGCTCCCTAGGCATGGAGTCACAAGGGTGTTTAGAATGCTCTCAGCTAGAGCTATTAAGCCTATAACCTTGCTAGTAAACCATGCAATGAGAGATTCAAAGAGACAAGGGAAAGAATGCCAGTATCCTCAAGAATCAAAATGGAAATGCAATACAATGCCATACTAGAAATGAAGATGCAAGAAATGTAACTAAGCTATGAAAATGAAAGTATTACAAGCCTTGCTAATTTAACTAGGTGAGTTAATCTAAAGCATAAAAGAAGCTAAACTAGAAATGTAATGAAACTAAGATATGATGCAATAATAAAGACTAAAGAAACAAGATCTCCAAAGCTCCAAAGTCACCAAGAAATCCTGCAACATAAGATTAGTATGAAATAATTGGGATCCTAGAATGAGAAGAGAGCTCTTCTTTTATAGAAAGTGAGAATCAATGGACGATGGAGATTAAGAGGCAAAAGATTTGATCAAGGGTGGAGTTTTAAAGTGGGAGAAATCCATGTGCACAAGTCTCCTCCAATGAGCAAGAAGTGTTGACTTTTGAGCCTCATGTGAGACAAAAAGGCCTTTTCTTCTTTTTATAAAATAGGAATAATACTTTATTTGTGCAACTTAGGATAAGAGGAAAGTGGGGACTTTTTATTTAATAAAAGGGGAGGGAATTCCTTTTAATTAAATAAAGACTTAAGATAAAATGGTTAATCCATAGAATATAATCGAATAAATGATAGAATTAGGATTTGATAAAAAAAATTGATTTAAATTGAGAATATTGCAAAGCATTGATTGAGGAAATTGATAAAATGATGAAAGTGGGCCCAAAGTCTAGGTGACCATTTTAGGGTGCATACATTTGCCCCTCTTTGACTAATGTGAGGTCAATTTGGGATCACATGCAGTCAAATAATGAAATTGAAATGTGAGATCGATTTGGGATCACAAAACAACCTAGACGTGTGTTCGACAGATGGGAACACATCAGGACAAAGATAAGCTGATTGAAAAAGACAAGGCCAACACCCCTATAAGTAGGTAATTTTCAAGTCTCAAATAAGAGATAAAAATCTCAAGCAAGGTTTCATAAAGCTAAATCAAGGATTGAATTTTGGTAGGTACTACCCCCTCATGATCAAAATTGAAATGAGATAGAGGAGAAATAGTGAATTGATAAATTTGATCAAATTGAACTAAAGATAACGTTCTTGATGTAAGATGAAAGATATAAGAATCATAGAACCAAGGTAGATCACCAAATATGAAAGGTTATGCCCCAAGATTGAATTAGAAGAAACGTAGTGGGGTGAAAGTGAATCGAAGATAGAAGTTTGGAAGAGGTGAAAATAAATGGAGAGAAGAAAGAGAATTTTCCTCAACAAAGAGGATGCCTCAAAATCAATCAACTGTTTAAGATATGAAATTTCAATTGAGATCATGAGAGAAGATAAGGAAATGAAGATAAAAACATGACCACAGTTGATTAAAAGTCCAAAAGAAAGATGAAGGAAAATCCTCTCAAACTCCTAATTCCGCCTAAAAATGCATATTATCATGAAGTCTAACAATGAAAGCTACATGAAAATGCAAAGGTTTACTTGCAAGGTCACAAATCCATTAGACTCTAATAATCATCATCGAGCTTTATTGGTAGCATCACAAGATCATACAATACACACTAGTATGACTATGGGTATATGAATATGATCTGTATGAGATAGATATGTGGAAATACCACCTAGGCATCAAAGACATGTAGGTCAAGATGACTAGTGCAGTAAGGCTCCCTAAGTTTGGTATAGCAAAATTATGCTCGCATCGAGACACAAGAAAGTCAAGATGACTACAAGCATGCACTATGAAAAAACAATCAAGGATAATACATTGTAGATCCTAGTGTCAAGTGGGACAAGCATGAATGCTCATGATAGTTAGGATTATCAAAATATACCCACAGGAAGAAAATAAATAAAACATGTCCTCGTGCCCCCAATCTTCTAGCTCAGCATCATCGAAAACTATTAGGGAGAGAACACTCCTCAGAAAAATATGTCAAGTGGTGAAAACCTGGAAATAGATGCTACTTGAGACCTTTGCACCCTTGTTTCTTAGCACTCATCCTTGACACTTAGCCTTTCTCCATCACGCCTTGTCCTTGTTGCCTTGGTTTGGGATTGGTCTTTGTCTTTGTTTAGGGGGCATAACTATGTTAGCTTTGGTCTCTTGGATGCGTTAGTCTTTAGGACATCTTGCAAATGGTGTTTTTCAACACCACCCCAAACTATGTTTCTCAACACTTCCTTAGTCTCAAGTGTTTCGTAACACTTATCAGATATCCTACCCATAGTCTACACTAATACAATATGTTCCACTGGTAGATGCGATACTCAAAGTCTGATTCTATGACCTACACACACACACTTAAACACTTGACTTGCTAAGACTTGCTTGATTTTATTTCTTTGTGTGCTATTTATGATGATTTCTTTGATGAGTGTTATCTCCCTAATAGTTTTCAATGATGTCGAGCTAGAAGACTAGGGCACGAGGACATATTTTATTTATTTTCTATCTGTTGGTATATTTTGTTAATCCTAACTGTCATGAGCATTCATGCTTGTTCCACTTGACACTAGGATCTACAATGTATTATCCTTGATTGTTTTTCGCAAGTGCATGCTTGTAGTCATCTTGACTTTCTTGTGTCTCGATGTGAGCATAATCTTGCTATAGCAAACTTAGGGAACCTTACTGCACTAGTCATCTTGACCTACATGTCTTTGATGCCTAGGTGGTATTCCCACATATCTATCTGATACATATCATATTCATATAGCTATAGTCATACTAGTGCGTATTGTATGATCTTGGGATGCTACCAATAAAGCTCGATGATGATTATTAGATTCTAATGGATTTGTGACCTTGCAAGTAAACCTTTGCATTTTCATGTAACTTTCATTGTTAGACTTCATGATAATATGTATTTTTAGGCTGCATTAGGAGTTTGAGAGGGTTTTCCTTCATCTTTCTTTTGGACTTTTAATCAACTGTGGTCATGTTTTGATCTTCATTTCCTTATCTTCTTTCGTGATCTCAATCAAAATTTCATATCTTAAATATTTGATTGATTTTGAGGCATCCTCTTTGTTGAGACAAATTCTCTTTCTTCTCTCCATTTATTTTCACCTTTTCCAAACTTCTATCTTCCATTCGCTTTCATCCCACTTCTTTTCTTCTAATTCAATCTTGCGGCATAACCTTTCATGTTTGGTGATCTACCTTGGTTCTGTGATCCTTATATCTTTCATCTTACAACAAGAACCTTATCTTTAGTTTGATTTGATCAAATTTATCAATTCACTATTTCTCCTCTATCTCATTTTGATTTCGATCACGAGGGGGCAGTTCCTTCCAAAATTCAATCCTTGATTCAGCTTTATCAAACCTTGCTTGAGATTTTTATCTCTTATTTGAGACTTGACAATTACCTATTTACAGGGGTGTCGGCCTTGTCTTTTTCAATCACCTTATCTTTGTCCTGATGTGTTCCCATCCGTCGAACACACGTCTGGGTTGTTTTGTGATCCCAAATTGATCTCACATTTCAATTTCATTCTTTGACTACATGAGATCCCAAATCAACCTCACATTAGTCAAAGAGGGGCAAATGTATGCACCCTAAAATGGTCACCTAGACTTTGGGCCCACATTCATCATTTTATCAATTTCTTGAATCAATGCTTTGCAATATTCTCAATTTAAATCAATTTTCTTCATCAAATCCTAATTCTATCATTTATTCGATTATATTCTATGGATTAACCATTTTATCCTAAGTCTTTATTTAATTAAAAGGAATTCCCTCCTCTTTTATTAAATAAAAAGTCCCCACTTTCCTCTTATCCTAAGTTGCACAAATAAAGTATTATTCCTATTTTATAAAAAGAAGAAAAGGTCTTTTTGTCTCACATGAAGCTCAAAAGTCAACACTTCTTGCTCATTGGAGGAGACTTGTGCACATGGATTTCTCCCACTTTCAAACTCCACCCTAGATCAAATATTTTGCCTCTTAATCTCCATCGTTCATTGATTCTCACTTTCTATAAAAGAAGAGCTCTCTTCTCATTCTAGGATCCCAATTATTTCATACTAATCTTATGCTACAGGATTTCTTTGTGAGTTTGGAGCTTTGGAGATCTTTTTGCTTTAGTGTTAATTATTGCATGATAGCTTAGTTTCATTATATTTCTAGTTTAGCTTCTTTTATGCTTTAGATTAAGTCACCTAGTTAAATTAGCAAGGCTTGTAATACTTTCATTTTCATAGCTTAGTTACATTTCTTGCATCTTCATTTCTAGTATAGCATTGTATTGCATTTCCATTTTGATTCTTGAGGATATTGGCATTCTTGCCCTTGTCCCTTTGAATCTCTCATTACATGGTTTACTAGCAAGGTTATGGGCTTAATAGCTCTAGCTGAGAGCATTATAAACACCCTTGTGACTCCATGCCTAGGAAGCTCTAGGTATTACGATTTGATCAAGAAAATTGATTTAAATTGAGAATATTGCAAAGCATTGATTCAAGAAATTGATAAAATGATGAATGGGGGCCCAAATTCTAGGCAACCATTTTAGGGTGCATACATTTTCCCCTCTTTCACTAATGTGAGGTCGATTTGGAATCACATGTAGTCAAAAAATGAAATTGAAATGTGAGATCAATTTGGGATCACAAAATAACCCAGACATGTGTTCGATGGATGGGAACACATCAAGACAAAGATAAGCTGATTGAAAAAGACAAGGCCAACACCCCTATAAATAGGTAATTCTAAAGTCTCAAATAAGAGATAAAATCTCAAGCAAGGTTTGATAAAGCTAAATCAAGGATTGAATTTTGGTAGGTACTATCCCCTCGTGATCAAAATTGAAATGAGATAGAGGAGAAATAGTGAATTGATAAATTTGATCAAATCAAAGTAAAGATAAGGTTCTTGATGTAAGATGAAAGATATAAGGATCACAGAACCAAGGTAGATCACCAAACATGAAAGGTTATGCCCCAAGATTGAATTAGAAGAAACGTAGTGGGGTGAAAGTGAATGGAAGATAGAAGTTTGGAAGAGGTGAAAATAAATGGAGAGAAGAAAGAGAATTTGCCTCAACAAAGAGGATGCCTCAAAATCAATCAACTGTTTAAGATATGAAATTTTGATTGAGATCACGAAAGAAGATAAGGAAATGAAGATCAAAACATGACCACAGTTGATTAAAAGTCCAAAAGAAAGATGAAGGAAAATCCTCTCAAACTCCTAATGCAGCCTAAAAATGTGTATTATCATGAAGTCTAACAATGCAAGCTACATGAAAATACAAAGGTTTACTTGCAAGGTCACAAAGCCATTAGACTCTAATAATCATCATCAAGCTTTATTCATAGCGTCGCAAGATCATACAATACGCACTAGTATGACTATGGGTATATGAATATGATCTGTATGAGATAGATATGTGGGAATACCACCTAGGCATTAAAGACATGTAGGTCAAGATGACTAGTGTAGTAAGGTTCCCTAAGTTTGGTATAGCAAAATTATGCTCGCATCGAGACACAAGAAAGTCAAGATGACTACAAGCATGCACTTGTGAAAAACAATCAAGGATAATACATTGTAGATTCTAGTGTCAAGTGGAACAAGCATGAATGCCCATGACAGTTAGGATTATCAAAATATACCCACAGGAAGAAAATAAATAAAACATGTCCTCATGCCCCTATTCTTCTAGCTCGGCATCATTAAAAACTATTATGGAGAGAACACTCATCAAAAAAATCTGTCAAGTGGTGAAAACCTAGAAACAAGTGCTACTTGAGACCTTTGCACCCTTGTTTCTTAGTACTCATCCTTGACACTTAGCCTTTCTCCATCATGCCTTATCCTTGTTGCCTTGGTTTGGAATTGGTCTTTGTCTTTTTCTAGGGGGCATCACTATTTTAGCTTTGGTCTCTTGGATGCGTTAGTCTTTAGGACATCTTGCAAATGGTGTTTTTCAACACCACCCCAAACTATGTTTCTCAACACTTCCTTAGTTTCAAGTGTTTCGTAACACTTATCAGATATCCTACTTGTAGTCTACACTGATACAATATGTTCCACTGGTAGATGCGATACTCAAAGTTTGATTCTATGACCTACACACACGCACTTAAACACTTGACTCACAGAGACTTGCTTGACTTTATTTCTTTGTGTGTTGTCTATGATGATTTCTTTGATGAGTGTTCTCTCCCTAATAGTTTTTTATGATGCCGAGCTAGAAGACTAGGGGCATGAGGACATGTTTTATTTATTTTTTGCTTGTGGGTATATTTTTTTAATCCTGTCATGAGAATGCGTGCTTGTTCCACTTGACATTAGGATCTACAATGTATTATCCTTGATTGTTTTTCACAAATGCATGCTTGTAGTCATCTTGACTTTCTTATGTCTTGATGCGAGCTTAATCTTGCTATACCAAACTTAGGGAACCTTACAGCACTAGTCATCTTGATCTAGATGTCTTTGATGCCTAGGTGGGATTCCCACATATCTATTTGATACAAATCATATTCATATACCCATAGTCATACTAGTGCGTATTGTATGATCTTGCGATGCTACCAATAAATCTCGATGATGATTATTAGAGTCTAATGGCTTTGTGACCTTGCAAGTAAACCTTTGCATTTTCATGTAGCTTGCATTGTTAGACTTCATGATAATACACATTTTTAGGCTGCATCAGGAGTTTGAGAGGATTTTCCTTCATCTTTATTTTGGACTTTTAATCAACTTTGGTCATGTTTTTATCTTCATTTCCTTATCTTCTTTTGTGATCTCAATCGAAATTTCATATCTTAAACAGTTGATTGATTTTGAGGCATCCTCTTTGTTGAGGAAAATTCTCTTTCTTCTCTCCATTTATTTTCACCTCTTCCAAACTTCTATCTTCCATTCACTTTCACCCCACTTCTTTTCCTCTAATTCAATCTTGGGGCATAACCTTTCATGTTTGGTGATCTACCTTGGTTCTGTGATCCTTATATCTTTCATCTTACATCAAGAACCTTATCTTTTCTTTGATTTGATCAAATTTATCAATTCACTATTTCTCCTCTATCTCATTTCAATTTCAATCATGAGGGGACAGTACCTACCAAAATTCAATCCTTGATTCAAATTTATCAAACCTTGCTAGAGATTTTATCTCTTATTTGAGACTTGACAATTACCTATTTATAGGGGTGTTGGCCTTGTCCTTTTCAATCACCTTATCTTTGTGTTGATGTGTTCCCATCCGTCGAACACACGTCTGGGTTGTTTTGTGATCCCAAATTGATCTCACATTTCAATTTCATTATTTGACTGCATGTGATCCCAAATCGACCTCACATTAGTCAAAGAGGGGCAAATGTATGCACCCTATAATGGTTGCCTAGACTTTGGGCTTTGCAATATTCTCAATTTAAATCAATTTTCTTCATCAAATCCTAATTCTATCATTTATTCGATTATATTCTATGGATTAACCATTTTATCCTAAGTCTTTATTTAATTAAAAGGAATTCCCTCCCCTTTTATTAAATAAAAAGTCCCCACTTTCCTCTTATCCTAAGTTGCACAAATAAAGTATTATTCCTATTTTATAAAAAGAAGAAAAGGCCTTTTTGTCTCACATGAGGCTCAAAAGTCAACACTTCTTGCTCATTGGAGGAGACTTGTGCACATGGATTGCTCCCACTTTCAAACTCCACCCTTGATCAAATATTTTGCCTCTTAATCTCTATCGTCCATTGATTCTCACTTTCTATAAAAGAAGAGCTCTCTTCTCATTCTAGGATCCCAATTCTTTCATACTAATTTTATGCTGCAGGATTTCTTTGTGACTTTGGAGCTTTGGAGATTTTGTTGCTTTAGTCTTCATTATTGCATCATAGCTTAGTTTCATTACATTTCTAGTTTAGCTTCTTTTATGCTTTAGATTAACTCACATAGCTTAATTAGTAAAAAATTTTAATACTTGTATTTTCCTTTCATACTTTAGCTTGCATTGCTCATCTCAACATAGTTGCATTGCATCTTGATAGTTGATTCTTGAAGATATTGGCATTCTTGCCCTTGTCTCATTGAATCCCCCATTGTGTGGTTTACTAGAAAGGTTGTATGGCTCATAGCTCTAGCTGAGAGCCCTATAAACATCCTTGTGACTCCATGCCTAGGGATCTCTAGGCTGCTTTCTCAAGGTTTCCAATCCATGGATTCTCTTGGAAGTAATGACTTAGAGAAGTGCACATTTTGAGTGTACAAGGGAGAGTTTTGAAGATTTTTTGCTGAGAACATAAAAGAATATGAGAGCTAGAAAGTTCATATCTGTAGAGGAAAGTCTTCACTTGCAATGCTGCTATGTAACGTAGTGATTGAACGTATTAAATAATATCAAGCTAGGGAGAGCTTACCGAGCTACAACATTTTCTTATATATTTTTAGAATACATGTTTTGTATGTGTATGGTATATTTCATATTGCTTGAGTTTCCATCAGTGCCAAAGGGAGAGATTGATGAATTACAACTGATTAAATACCTGAATGACTTGAAGATCAGTGATTAGAGATCACCGAGTACTGAAATGATATGTAAGATAATTAAATTAGTTAGTATGTTGTGATTGATGTCGACTAGTTTTGACAGTACTTATCATGTTGGTTGCACACATATAAACATCTATAGACTGGAGAGAAAATATGAAGAACTGAGATATCTACATGGAGGAAGATGGATATGATAGATGAGGATAAGGAATACTTTTGGTAACTTATTGATGAGTCTATGACTTCATATTGTTGACTTGATTATATTGCATTAATCTATTATGAAGTTGGAAGCATAACTTAAAAAAGTAGTGTGATCAGTAAATGAATCACTTCAATATACACCGAGCTAGTGTAGTGTATACCGAGCAATAGTATTAACCAAGATTGTGTTTGCTGATGCATTTCTTCATTAACTGAGTATGGATGAAAGAACTAAATGTTTAGTTTAGCTAACAAAAATTGATGAGTTGAAATGTGTATGATTTCGAGGTCGAAGATAAAGTTTGTTATGAGATCAATGGCTAACAAAATTTGAAGAAGATCTAAAGGATGGAATTGAAATGAGTCATTGACACATCTACCGAGGAAAGTTTAAGTGGCAAAATTAATGAAGGAGATTAAGCAGAAAAATATGATGGATGAAAAGGAAATGGTTTACTTGTATATATAAGAGACATTGGTTTCATTGTTGAAACTATGCCGGAAGAAGGAGATTGTAGAGATATTGTGTGAACACCACTTCATGCATGCCTGATCAGACTGGTTGAAGAAGAATCGAACTACAGAATAGTACCGAGCATCAGAGAGTTTTTATCGAGGGACAGTAAGTTATTGAATATTGAAGAACTGAATTAAAATATTGTTCAAAGGATTTGTATGGGCTTAGAATAGATCTGAACATCTGCAAATTCAAGTTGTATTGTAATTAGATCACCTACTATTTCAATTTAACCATTGTAACAGAAAAATCTCTTAACCGAGTGGACTTAACCATCTTATGATATGCCCTATGTCATTCATAGAATGTACGTTATTATCCTGTCAACCCCATAGTGAATGTTGGTTGGAAGATAACTGTTAGTCTTAAATCCTCTAACAAGGTCACACCTTACAGTGTGTTTTGTAACCTTTAACGGGTTGGTTCTTCACCGAGCTCACTTCAAAAGAGTGAAAAATATTTTGGGTTACTAGTCCCAGGTGGTTTTTCCCTTTACAGGGTTTCCACATTAAATCTTTGTGTTATGTGTTTCTGTGATGATTGCTTTGTTATCATGCTTTACATATTACATATTTGATTTGGTCAATAATCACAGTGATTAATTAACTGGTAATTGGTAAAGGCACAAACAACTTAGTATTCTATGTTAGCGAGTTGCAGATATTTGTTGAATTTGTTTTAAGTGATACATTTTTTAATTGGGACTATTGGATAACTGATCTAACTGATTCCCCCCCCCTCCCCTCTCAGTTAATCTAACACTTTCTTGAATGGATATATTGATGAGGAAGTGTATGTTTCACAACCTAAAGGTTTTGAAATACCTTGTAAAGAACATTATGTTTGCAAATTAAAGAAGGCCTTGTATGGTCTCAAACAGGCATCAAGACCATGGTATTCAAGAATAGACTCATACTTACAACAGAAAGGTTTTTCATGAAGTCAATCAGATCCAAAACTCTATATCAGAAGCTCGGCTAAGGATTTCTTTATCTTAGTTCTCTATGTTGATGATATTATATATAGAGAGAATAATTCAACTTTATTTGTAGAATTTAGAGTAGCCATGATTACTGAGTTTGAAATGACAGATTTGGGACAAATGCACTACTTTCTTGGTATAGAAGTATGGCAAAACAAAGATGAAATATTTATGTCTCAAAAAAAATATGCTTCAGATATCCTCCAAAAAATTTAGATGTAGAGTTGTAAACCAGTTGCAAGACCTATTGAAGTTGGACTTTAATTATCTACTTTAGATGTGTCAGATCCAGTAAATCCCACTCTATATAGATAGTTGATTGGAAGCTTGATCTACTTAACTACTACTCATCCAGATATCATATTTGCAGTGAGTTTGGTATCTAGGTTCATGTCAGAGCCTAAGGAAACACATTGGAATGCAACTAAAAGGATTCTTCGATATGTTAAAGGGACATACAGCTATGGTCTCAAATTTTAGCATTCAAAGGATAGCAGATTGGTTGGCTATATAGATTTAGATTGGGTAGGCTCTGTTGATGATTAGAAGTCTACTTCTGGTTACACTTTTAGCCTTGGTTCTACAGTATTCTCTTGGAAATTCAAGAAACAACCTACAGTATCACTTTTTATAGCAGAGGCAAAATAAAAAGCTGCAACATCAACAACTTGTCAAATTGTATGGTTGAGAAGATTACTAGAAGACTTGCACCAAATTCAAAATGAGCCTACCTTGTTGTATTGCGACAAAAAGAGTGCTATACAAATGACAAAGAATCTAGTATTTCATAATAGAACCAAACACATTGAGATACAACATCATTATATCAGGGAATTAGTTCAACAAGGTTTGATTGAAATTGTGTATTGCAATACATAAGATCATATTGCAGATATCTTCACAAAGGCTCTAGCTCATGAAAGGTTCTAGAAGCTCATGGATCTACTTCATGTTCTTCCCAATGGTAATTATGTGGGAGAATGATAGTAATAATGCCCATTTGGGGCCTACTTGTACAGTCCTTATTGACTCCACAGTCTGATATTTATTATATGGTTGTATGTTTTTAATTTTGTAGTTAATAGTTGAAAATATTCAATATTGTAGTTGCAGATCTTTATTATTGTAGTTGTATGTTGGTGATTATGGTTGAATCCAATAATGTCACCTCCCTTTTATTTTTCTATATAATGGATGCCCTACCTCTCTTTTCTTAAGGCAATTTGGGGCTTTTGCATACTTCTTGTTTTATGATCTGTAGATCATTGATTCAATTTCCTTCAAGTAGTTAATTCTTAATGACAGTTATCCATTTCCATATGGGATTATGTTCTTGAGGAATTATTTTTAGTGTCCAATTGTCTTTGATGTGAGTTTAAGTGAAAAGATATGGCATTTAGAAATTGATTTTCCTTGTTTCATGTGTGTTTATTTTTTTATTGTGAAACGGAAGGATGTTGAATGTGAACAACTATAGAAGGGTAGAAAATGATATTTATTTTCTTTCTATCTACTAGTAGAAATCTAGTGTTTTTATAATTTAGCCAAAGCTATATCTGCATATATTTTCTTAAATATGATAATTATCATTCCATCTCTTTTCCACATCTGTGATTAGTAATTCTTAGATATATGTGTAAAATAGTTAGTTTCATAGCTACACTAGATCCATTTGATCCACCAGTTCCAAGTTGCTAGGCTTCTCAGGTAGGGTCAATGTGCTCTCATGTTAAGATGAGCCCCAGGAGAGTTAACCACTCAATGGTTGGGCAGAAAAAATGCCTAAAAGACACTCTCATCTCAACATTTGTAGATGGTTTGATGTCTGATGGCTTAGGAGACAAGGATTTGCAGATGGATAGTTATCCAATGGCACCTTTGTACTATGTTTCATGATCGACCTTCATGATCTCGTATTGATGTATGTTGTACCATCATGATGTAACCATTTTTTGACAAGTAGGTTTGTATCTTTTTTGTATTGGTTATTTATCATTTTCTTCGTATTATATGGATAGACTCAATGTTCTCAACAATATGGTCGACACCCTTTGGTTGTATATTTAGACATGTACTTTGTTTATTCCTTATCGATGAGATGGTCAAAATTTTGTACTTAGCATTGTAAAAGGATGGAAATTATATTTTGACTAGTCTTATGTTGAATTCAACTTGATCTTCTTTGCGAATTTCTAATTTTTTAGCTCTTCGTTGATATGGTGTAACTGTGAGAATTTCAGTCTTTACAATAAGTGATATCGATAGAAAAGTATATTGAGAATTTAAACAACATGAACAAAAGAAAAAACAACATTTGATTTTAAGGTTTGGTGTTCGGGAACTTCCTTCCAATCAATAGCTACACCAACCATTCTCTATTACAAAACTCTTATAGATATAAATGTTATACTATAAAATAGCATCCTAGACATGATTTAACACATGTCATTATTCACAGTGCAGATTCAAAGAGCTCTCATCTTTTGTTTTATGGCAGGGAAGGTGAAACTAAAGTGTGCATTTCCTCTATAGATTATTTACACATCCTCCTATAAATCCAGTGCCAAAAATCTAAACCATGTATTGTCCACCACAAACGCTTTTATTTTGCATATGTCATAGCAAGATATGGTGCCTCTTACAAGGATCCTACACTTTCATCTAGATAGGCATAGAGATCTTATTTCTCTAATACCAAATTGAGGAGAAAGTTAAATATTTGCTAACTTTATTTTAAGTGGAGCAACAATATTTATGTAGGAGTAATACAGTTTTGTGACTGCACCATAAGTGGCAGCATAGCAAGCAGTAGTTTATTAAATAATGTAATATAACTTCTACGCTAACATCAAAGAGACACTATCTATTTTTTGAAAAATAAATTAGTAGTTGTCATTTTGTATCGTCATAAAATGGAAACACTTCTATTTAAGACTGGTTGAGCCCTCTAAGTAGGTAGTGTGGGTTCATGTCAAATGCCTCGGGTAGGTCCCTAGCTTGAATCTAGCTTTTCTCCTCACTCTGCCCCTTTTTCCACCCTCTTTTTGCACTTTTATGGCATTCTGGACTGAGATCCTGAGATCTTTGACTTCAGGGGGTCAAGGTCAACCTTCTAGGTCAAGGTTGATCTTGACTCTGACCTAGGTCATAGTTGACCTTGACTCTGACCTAGGTCAAATTTGACCTCAACCTTGATCCAAGGTCCAAATTTCAAGATTCCATGATTTCTAGATGTCGGGTTTCAGAAAGATTTGTTTTCCCGCTTCCGAGTCGGCTATTTCAGATTTTAGAATGGTAAACTCTTAAACTGCATTTAATCTAGGTCCATTTCTATGGGTAAGGGCCCAATGGGAATTTATTTCTCATATGTCATCCTCTCTAGGGGTTTGTGCCCTAGATCACTATAAAAGCAAGCCTTCCTCTCTCATTTTCACATCCATATTTTACCAAGAAACTTCATGAGATCACTCTCAAGGAGACATTCATGATCAAGCAAGCATTTTCAATCAAGCCATTATCATCCATTCAAGCATTCAAGTTCTCCATTGAAGATCAAGGATTCAAGCATTCAAGCCTTTGAAGGGATTTGGTTCAAGCATTCAAGATTCATCATTCAAACCCTAGATCTATCCATCATGGTGGTGTGATCTACCTTCAAGATCCTTTGTTCATCTTCAAGATCCATTCATTCTTTCCTTAAGGTGGATTCCAAACATATAATCATGGAGGTTTTGATTTATATTGGTTAATGTTGTGTCCAAGCTTTCATATAAACATACTTGTTTACATTTCAAATACAATTGCATATCTATTGAATATCATAGCTTCATTGTTAGATCTACTTCTACTACTTGCTAGCATTCTCTATTTCAATTCCATTACTAAGGTTGATTCCAAATTGGGGTTTGACTAAGGCAAACCCCTCATACCAATAACAAATATTCTTTTTCTTGCAAATACAGGTGACCTTTAGAATAAGGGTGAATAGGGGGGTGGGAACGACTGTAGGATATAGAGTCGGTCGAGCCTGGTCCTCTCCCTATCGTTCTTCATAGAGAACCCCCCCCCCCACAACCTTTCTGAATAAGGGTGAATGCAATTCTTTTCACTCCTCATTTCATTTGGTTGTTCTTCTTGTTCATGTGTGGTAAAATGTTGGCACACTTCTATGAGATCTCAAATGGTGACTCATAGCTCTTTATTCATGGAGTGCAAGGGTTTGTAAAGGAGGCCCTCAGATTAGACCTAGTTTGTGCCCATGGAAGTACACCATAAAACAAGAGATTCAAAGAGGAAAAGCAAGAATGCTAGTCTCCATGATCATCAAGTATGCATGCAAATGAAAATGAAAGCTATTTTATATGATAACAATGCATGAAAGAAAACTAATCTATGAAAGGAAATGCTTATGCAAGATTATTCTATGAAAGGAAATATGAATCTAATCTAATATGCAAGTGCAAGATTAATCTAAATGGATTTCCATGAGGCATGAGAGAAGAAGACAAGAAAAGAGAAGTTTCAACATCCAAGCTCAAGTTCTCAAGAATTTTCTCCAAAATCTCTCTCCAAACCTCTAGCATAACAAAATAAAATCTAGATGTTCTCCAAAATGAGAAGGAGAAGTGATGCAGAGAGCAACAGTGGAAGGTTTCAACTTCAAGGTCTTATGTGCCTTGATTCCAAATTTCTAAGTTTCAAGTACTAGACCAAGGGAGGATACCAAATAACAATTTCTCTCCTATTGACCAGCCTAGTAGATTTCACTTATGATCTACCAAAGGATCTAACTCATAATGAGTCAATCCTAGATTCTAGACTCACTCTTCAAACCAGAGTACCTTAGGATCTTAACAACTTCTTTATATCTTCACAACTTACTAGGAATAGACCAAGTAGATATGAGGGATTTGTATGATTTGAACACCCCTAACTATCCACCACAAGATAGATTACAAATATACTCCAGCACTCCAAATTTCTCCCTAAGTACACAGTCCTAATCAGGCCTAATTAGGCTTGGTTTTCAAATGAAGTCCTAAGAAATGCATGCACAGAATCAAACAAATCTTCTAGACACTTAGAAGGATGTCAATTTATACCAAATCCACCATTCACTTGGTTTCTTTCCTCATACAAAGTGTTGCACACTCAAAATCCTATAATTTAGGACCAAATACATAGAGATATTTGGTCTAGGGCTCGCTAGAAAAATTAGTAAACATTATCCCCCGACTTCCTCCTTTTTGAATCTTTGAAAGAATTTGTATACCTTTCATTTTCATTAGGTTTCATGAAATTTGGCTAGTAGAGTCGTGAGCTGTACCTCCATTTGCACAAAACCCTGTTGGAACTAGGGCTTCTGGACTGTTTGTAGAGATTCAACCACAACTTCAGTTTTGGATCACCAATTACACTTAGAATTGTTGAATTAGAAAGGTAATTGGATGCTCTTTTGACTCAGGTCATTCATCCACTCCCACCAATCTGTACAAATCGTACACACTACAATTACCAGAGAATTTATAAGAGAAAACCAGAGAATTTTATTGATTCTTCAAAATAGAGTCGTACAATTGAACCTGTTCTCTTGGGAAGGTTCTTTGACACATATATAAACTTCCTATACTGATTAAGTACCTTAGGATTGATTGGATTCAGTTAGAACTCTGAATTAGCCATGGCTTAGCAATTTTGACAACTTTTTGAAAAAGTTGTAAAAGTTGCTTAGCAACTTTTGATGCACTTTTCAAATTTTGCAAAGATGTCTTAAACTAAGACTCTTACTCTATCCTAAAGAATTGGTTAGCCTTTTCATTGGTCTAACCTATTATTATAAGACTAAAACAAGAAAAAATCCTATGCCATGTCCTTTAGGTCTTAGGAAACTCAAGGTTTATAAAATACCTATGAGTCCTTAGCCTTTACAAATGGACTTTAGAAGAAACTAGAAACATGATAATCCTAAGTTGATCTTTAGAGATTCCAAGGATAAATCCAAGGTGTATTGCTTCAAGGTATGGTGTCTCTATTTGGCCGGTGCCCTACACCATACTACCCAGCTCAAAGGAACTCAAGTCCCTTGAGTTGGGATGTCTTTGAGTTTGTATCCTACCTACTCTATTTCAGACTGAGTCATCCAAGTGGCATCCTCTACTGGAGAACCTTTCCATTTGATCAGGTAGGTGTAGTAAATGCCTCTCCTGGTTTATTTTGATACCCTATTGTCCAAAATACATTCTATCTTTGGAGTGACTATTCTTGGAAGTGGTTCTACATCTGCCTTACCTAGATGACATGTTCCTGCAACATTCACATCACTAGAAGATTTATAAGCATAAATGTCAGCCACATTAAATATAGGTGAAAGTCCTATGTTATGTGGAGGATCTATTTTATAAGCATTATTTCCACACTTCTTTAGAATTTTGAAAGGGATAGCCTTCTTCATCATAAGCTTGGTGTATTGGCCTTTTGGTAGTCTTTCTTTCTTCAAGTGGATCATCACTAAGTCCCCCACTTTGAAGTACAAATATCTTATTTTTATATCTTCTTGGTGTTTGTATCTCTTTGTGGTATGTCTCAATCTGTCCCTAACTTGTTCTTGAATTTGTTTCATTACTTGAGCAAAGTCTTCTGCTAGTGCAATCTTCCTGTCTAGTTCCTTCACATCTCTTAACTCCAGGACTCCCCTTGGGTGACTTCCATAGACAATTTGGAAAGGTGTTAGGCCTGTACTTTGATTCAGTGAGTCATTATATGAATATTTTGTCTGGGGTAGAATTGTGTCCCATGAACTTCCATGTTGTTGAGTAAGGCATCTTAGAAGATTGCCTAAAGATCTATTAATAACTTTTGTCTACCCATCTGATTGTGGGTGATAAGAAAAGGAAAATGAGAGGTTTGTTCCCAATTTCTTCCATAGGGTCCTCCAAAAATGCCCTAGGAATTTAGGATCTCTGTCTAAAACTATGGACATAGGTAAGCCATGTAGCCTAACAATTTCTTTGAAGAATAGCCCTGCTATGTGGGATGCATCATGTGTTGTTCTACAAGGGATGAAATGGGCCATCTTGGAAAACCTATCAACTACTACAAAGAAGCTATCATGCCTTGTCTTAGTTTTTGGAAAGCCTAATACAAAGTCCATGCTAATGGAGTCCCAAGGTTTCCAGGGTATGGGTAGAGGGTTATATAAGCCTACATTTGAAGTGTGTCACTTTGATTTTTGACAAATAAGATAGCTTTCAACAAATTTTCTAATATCTAACTGTATTTTGGGCCAATGATAAAACCTTCTTACCTGCTCAAGTGTTTTGTCTATCCCAAAGTGCCCTGACAGGCTCCCACGGTGCTTCTCTTTGATGATATTTCCTCTACAAGATCCTCTTGGCACACAAATTTGTCCTCCTTTAAATAGAAGACCTTCTTGTATCAGATACTCTACAAATTCAGTGTGGTACTTGTCTCCAATTTCTTGGCATACTTGATATATATCCTTGAAGTCTTCATCATTTGTATACATGTCCTTCATGACTGAGACACCCACACTTTCCAATTCAATGTTTTGAACCATTAGATTCCTTCTACTAAGGGCATCTGCTACTTTGTTACTATCCCCTTCTTGTGTTTGATTGATAAGGTGTAGGACTGCATGAACTCCATCCATTTGATGTGCCTCTAACTGAGTTTATCCTGCCTATTCAAAAAACTTAATGCTTGGTTGTCAATAAACATAATAAATTTGTTGGGTAATAAGTAATGCCTCCACCTTTTAAGAGGTTGTACCATTGCATACAGTTCAAGGTCATAGACTAAATATTTTTGTTTAGCATCATTTAATTTTTCTCTAAAGAAGGCCACAGGCCTACCTTCTTGGCTTAGTACTCCACCTATGGCTTTAATGCTGGCATCACATTCCATAGTGAAAATCCTGGTGAAATCAGGGAACCTTAAGATAGGTTCTTGTGCTATTTTCTATTTCAGAATCTCAAATGCATCCGATGCTTCATCTGTCCAAACAAACTAACATTTTCTTCCTCCTTTGATGGTTTCTATCATAGGTGCACACACCCTACTAAATTTCTGAATAAATTTCCTATAGAAATTGCAAAGTCCATGGAAGCTCTTTACCTCTGATGGGAAAGTAGGAGGTGGAAAATTAATGATGGCTTCTATTTTTTATGGATCCATTTTGAGACAGTCCCTTGAAATGACAAAGCCCAAGAATATAAGTTCCTCCTTCAAGAAACTACACTTTTCTAGATTGATTTTGTAGCCTCTTCAACACTTGGTCTACGTGTCTTAGGTGTTCCTCTTCATCCTTGTTGAAGATCAGGATTTCATCAAGGTAGACAACCACAAACTTGTTAAGGAAGGGATTGAGGACCTCATTCATGAGCCTCATAAAAGTACTTGGGGCATTAGATAACCCAAATAGCATTACAAGCCATTCATAGAGCCCTTATGTAGTCTTAAAGGTGGTTTTCCATTCATCCCCCTCTCTTATTATGATTTGGTGGTATCCACTCTTAAGGTCCACATTAGAATAGTAGTTTTCACCACCTAGATAGTCCAAAAGGTCTTCAATCCTAGGCATGGGGAATCTATATCTAACTATGATCCTGTTGATTTCCCTAGAGTCCATGCAAAACCTCCAAGTAACCTCCTTCTAAGGAGCAAGGACTGCAAGTACGGAACAAGAACTGATACTCTTCCTTATGAGGCCCTTGGACAATAGATCTTCAATTTGTCTTGCAATCTCTACATTTTGTTCAGGGGTTAATTTGTAGGCAGCCTTATTTGGTAAGGTGGCTCCAGGGATTAGGTCTATGCAATGACTGACCTCCCTCTTAGGTGGTAAAGAATCTGGTGTACTTCCTGCAACTATGCAATGATATTTCCCTAAGAGATCTTTGACTTCTTTAGGACCAATATCTTCCCACCATTCTCCCTTCTTAGGTTTGCCTATGGGCTACACCAAGATTTTTGTGTGATGATATTATTCACCTTCATGAAATTAAGATCAAGTAGCAACAATTTAAGCTAAATACAAAGGAAATTTACTCTAAAATGAAACTACAATCTATAACATCTCATGGATCTCCAGAAAGAAGTGGTAAGTGAGCTCTCAGCTGCAAATCCTCACTAGTGACACCTCTAAAATGAGAATAATGCTGCTATGATGCTTCTAAATGCTTATTCTATGATGAATTCCTGCTTAATCTAGCTCCATTTTGATAACAATGCAATGATAAAATGCTAAAATGATAAACTCTAAATGCTCAAATGCTTTAATTTCTCTTAGAAATGATATCAATTGACTATAGTAACAATGCTTTTCAATTGAAATTCTAAGATGGAAATGCTCTCCAAAATGCCTCATACTTATAGTAATTTCCCAAGGGTAGGGGGTAGAGTGAGTTGATCATGGTTATGCTTGGGTAAGGTCAATTGGCTTTTCTTTGTCCATAAATGGGGGAATGAGGAGGGGACAATCATTTAAATGGTTTCAAAAGGCTGGACCATTTCAACAAAAGTGAGTGATTTGTGTCCATTTTGTCTCCAATTTGCTTTGTTGAGGGAAATTATGATTTATTAATTAATTAAAGTAATTAAATTTAGCCATGAAGGGTAAGAGGTTCATTTTGATTTTTGCTTTCAACAACTATGTCATTAATTGAATTTAATCAATTTCATAGTGTTTTTCCCCTTTTCAAGCTTTATTTAATCATTTAATTGAATTTTCCTTTGATTTGAATTGTCTTTGTTCCATTTATTGATTTTTCATGCTATTTTGATGATTTGATGAACCTTTTTATTGATTTAAGCCTTTGGCCAATTTTCCATGTCTACAAATGCCCCTCTTTGAGTCAATGTGCGAAGAACATTGATTCAAAGATTCTTTATGTCCTGATTGCGATTCCTGATGTAATTGATTGCTGCCTCTTGATACAAAAAATTTTATGATGCCCCACTGATTTCATGATGTATGATAGTGACTTTGATTTGATACCCTTATGCCCCCTCAGAAATTAAAACATATTAATTTCTTGATTCAAAAAAAAGATTGTTGACGTTTGATATAGCAAATATGTTTTAATTTCTGACTATTGATGATATCCCACGATGTATGAGTATGCCCCAGTTTGATTTGATATGTTAACATAAGTCAATGGCCAATTTCACCTCCAACATTAGGTTAAAAATTACCTTAAATAGGTGAAGAAACCTTCTTTTACCATTCATTTTTACTTTTTACCCTTGGTGATTTTGCTCTGATCCTCTAGTGATTTTGAGATGGTTGTGCCGATTTGGGAGCATAGATTCAAGAGGTGCCGGAGATATGTGAGACCACCTGATTATGCACCTCTAGTAAGTCATTACGAACCTTGATTTGCATTTATTGAGCATTTATTAAGCATTTATTGCAATTTTATGTTTCATCGTTGTGTTGTATTTGAGAAATCACGCGTAGGAAATAATTGATTGTCGCCTAGGTTATTATATTGTCACTTCCATTGTTTTCATTCTCGCCTCCATGTAATTTGTTATTGCTTATGAAACATTTTAGTCTCACCTAGCAGGATAAAAACTATCACGTCAAACTAGGTAAAAATACCCATTTTCGAATAGATTATTGCCTATACAAAACCTAACGATGTAACTCTCACCTAGGGCATGATTCTCTATCACATTGCCCAATTAACTATCACTTAGAAAAAAATCTATCACCTAGCAGAATAATAATGTTGCTTAGTGCAATAAAAAGTCATGCCTGAGATAAAATGTCACCTGGCATGACAAAAATCATGCCTGATGTCTTTTTTGCAAAATTTTTGTACTTTTCACACATGTGTTGATCATATCTGATGAAAAATTTGATAACCCCCTGATGAGAAAGTCGGATAATTAGTGTAGGTCTATGATTGTGAACAAAACAATTGGTTTAGATATCAGGATAGTAGTACTTTAAAATATGATTTGTCAATCTGATTTGAATATTAACTAATAGGATAAATCAATCAGTGTGAAAACTTATATGATTTGATACTGTCACTCCATTCTCAAGATACAGAGAAATGAATGATGGTACTTGGTGTGATTACTTGATACTTTTGATTGACTTGAGATAATTCCTTGATACAATGTACTGATATTATTCCTTTACCTTGCCAACAGGATCACTATCCTACTTTATACATCCGTTTAGTTGCATCATTAGTTATTGACTTAGGTCAGAGACTCACAACAGTTGAGTTCTGAGTCATTGAGAGATGTAGTTTGAGTTTCCTCCTTGATCTCCCATGGTTCTAGCTGAACCATGGATTATTGACTGCAGTGGTGGAGTGATGGCACTCCGACCATAACACATTCCACTTGCCATACGGAGAGATTGTTGGATACAATTGTCTAAAGGAGATTGTTGGATTAATTGTGTGTTGTCTTTGATGTCACACAAATGTCATATCACTTATCATGCTCATTCGGTCAGCAAAGTAGTTCCTAGTGTCTACCGAGCTCAGTCGGTCAGCTAAGCAATTCTCAGTGTTTACCGAGCTTAGTCGGTAAGCAAGATGGTTTTTCTATGTTTATCGAGATCTCTCGATCTTCAAAGGATGTTGCAAAATCTGCAGTGGTAACCAAGTTCACTCAGTCACGAAAGGAAATCTTTTTAGGATTAGTGTTTACCGAGCAACGTCGGCCCAGTAAAGAATTGTGTTTGTTTATTCAGCTGACTATTGTAATGAGTGTTAATGTTTGTAATAATTATTAGTGCCGACTTGACAATGTGAATGGACAATCCGAATGGTATATATAAAAGGTCAAGTTGTGAATTAAAAGAGTGTGCAAGTGGAAAAGAAGGAAAGTGTGAGTGAATTTTGAAGGATGGTTAGATATCCTTGAGGAGCAATAGAGATATATTTGATCAGGAAGGATCTAGTAAAGCAGAACAGAGATCTATAATCAGCAAATCAGTTGCATCATTATTCAGGTCATTTCATTGTTACTTTCTCACCATTGTAGCAGTGATTTCAAAATCTCTTAATAGAGTTGGTTTAACAACCATTTTGTAAATCCTCTAACAAGGTGACAGTTCTATTGAATTGTTTCAAAGACCTCTTACAAGGCCACTCCTAACAGGGTGATTAAATCCTCTAACAAGGTCACACTTAACAGTGTGTTTTCTAACCTTTAACTGGGTTGGCTCCTAACAGGGCTCACTTCAAAAGAGTGAAAAATAGTAACTAGTTACATTGGTGGTTTTTCCCATATTGGGTTTCCACGTTAAATCTGGTGTCTCTTGTGTTCATGTTATTTTCTTTATGCATGCATGTTAATCATTGATGAATACTTAAGAACAGTTATAATTAATACTCACTGCAATAACCGAGTTTTCAGCATTTCTCTGTATGTTTACCGAGTGACAGTAGTAAATGAATTAATAAGACATCTAAGGGAATTATGGTAATATTTTTGTGGTTAACTGATTCACCCCACCTCTCAGTTACTCCATCTATATTTCCAACAGAGATGACGATCACACCAGAGGACGTGTATCAATTATTGCAGATTCCTTGCAGGGGTGAGTTGGTCTACTATGATTTTGCATATGATTCCTCTATCTGCCGATGAGTATTCAGAGACAAAACTATTGGAGATGGGGATATTATTACATGGCCTTAGTTTGCCTCTTTTCCCACATTACCAGTAGTTTTGGGTGCATTGATTAGCGGTCTACTTCTTCCCGACCGGTGAGGTCACAGTTTTTCAGTCGGTTAGGGCCAGATTATAGAGGATTTACTTGCTCATCCTTGACAATTTGATTGGGGTTCTTGCATCTTGGCACAGTTGTATCATGATTTACATGAGGTAGTCTATCAGGGTAGTGCATCATTAACAGTAGGTGTTATTGTGCTGCAGTTGTGGATATGGGAGCATCTTCCCATTACTAGGCCTATTTTTTATAGGGTTTGACCTCGGGGATATCCTTATGCTTTCTTATATACAGGCATGGTCATACAGCATCATATGGGTCATTTGGATTACTGTCAACGTCAGATTGATGATCTAGATCAGGTTACATGGCATCCTTTCCTCAATTTTGATCATTGGAGAGAGGATGGTGATGAGTTACCATATATGTTTTCCCCTCACTAGATGATTAGGTGCACTCCTACCACTATTGAGCACTTTTGCTTCGGTAGAGTTTTGAGACGGTATGGATAGATTCATGATATGCCTCAGGGTAATGCATTGTATGCTTGGGTACAGGCAAAGATCTCTCCATGGGGTCCATGTATTGATTACCAGTTTGCATTAGATCAGATTGCGGGTATGACTATTTGTAGATGGGAGATACTTCCTGGTATGGCTGATGTTGGGATGTCACATGAGTATGCAGATTGGTGGGCTTGCAATAGGTTTCCTCAGTTTACTGATCCAGCTAAGCCTATTCCTGGACGTCATGATGGTGAGAGGGGTAGTAGACATCGAAGAGGACAAGGACATAAACATCCTTAGGTTGCTAAGGGGGAGGTCAGGTGAGATGAGATCAGGGTCATGATAGACAGGTTAGAGCATAGGATGATGCAGTGGATAGATGGCCTAGAGAAAATAGGCAAGATAGAGTGCATAGACATCAGAGAGCTCAAAGACATGCATAGATTGATGTAGCTAGGTAGGTTCTTGGGAGATTAGATCCCTTGGTATAGTTACAGAGAGTGGCCTTAGCTCAGCATGATGATGATGCAGCTCATCAAGATCAGGCACAGTAGGATGATGGGGCTCCACAAATGCCTCCGCCAGCTCCACAGCCATAGGGTGCATAGGGTGATCGCATGGATGGATTAGAGTGAGGTTTAAAGTCTATGAGGATAGAGATATCCACTATTGTGGGTTGATTAGACCAGGTTGCCTCTTTATTACAACAGCTTGTATTAGTCATGGTTGTTCAGAGGTAGGATGGAGCGGATACATCACAGGCTCCTCCCCCATAGGATGATAGAGGACCAGATGGATTTCGTGCTACAGGCTCTTGATTGATATGATGATAGATTTACTCAGTGTTTCTGGTCCACCTTTCATGTTATTCTCATTGATCGGAACATTTGATATATCACTTTGATGATATCTTGACATATTTGATGTATTGGATCCTCCTTTTGAAGATGATATATGATGATATACTTCTTGATTCTCTTTGATGAGTTGATTATAAGATTATCTTTTATGCAGCTATATGATGTTTTATTTATGCATTTACTTGGATTCATGCTATGAATGTAGTATCTTACTTTATGATATATATATAGATGTATGCAAAGATGTATGAATTTGGTGATGCTCTTTTGTTGTTCATGTATGGATGTAAAATGTTTAATGGAAATGTGCATGTATGTTCCTATGTTTTTTATTTTTCAATGTATGCCAGTCTATCCTTAACTATATGAGTGCACATGATGTATGGATGATTTCTCATTATAATATGTGGATAATGAATAATGCTCAATGTATGCAACATATAATCTCATTTTTTTTATAGTGTTTTATCAAGAATAAATGTTGTTATTGAACCCCCTTTTCTTAAATGCTTTAACTACCCAAGATTATTGATGTACCCCCTCATTCCCTTGGAAAAGTAACCATAAACACATGCATTTGATCAAACAGGACAATGCAATTAATCTAATATGCCTTACAATGCAACCTAAGTGTCACCAGCTTTTAGCAAATAAATGCCTTGAGGATAAATTTTCATCTTTGAGCATTTTGGGACCGGAAAGTCAATACAATCACCACTGCCCACTGACATGATGATATGAATACCGCTTTTTATCACATTTTGGTAACCTCTTTGTTGAACCAAGTACAACCCTCACTAGTTGGATGACCAAACTATGGGAGTCTGAATACCGGTGTCAACGGATTCAATGTTGCAAGTGGATTTTTGGTATTAAGATATAGAAGATCTAAATAGCCAAGGGATCTGTTTGCATAAACAAACAAAGGTCAATCCACCCTCTTATGAGATAGTCCTCGATGGTTCTTTGATGACCATGTCATTAGACAAATTCTCATAAGGTGACGAATCTTCCTCCAAACAATCACTCAAAGGCAATAAAATATCATATCTTTATCATGGCTAATCTAGTCGAACATCATCGAATAACTCCAAAGATATGATAAAAAGTCAAGTTCATCAAGATTTTAACAAAACTTCAAGTGTTTTACCATGTTTCATTACTTGGCAAAGAAAGACAACTTTTGAATGGTGTGCCATGTTTTCTCATTTTCAAAAAAAAATTTACAAGTATTCTAATCTTTAATATGTGTTTGTCAATTTTTAATCCTGAATAATAAATTCAATGAAGGTCCCAGATCATGTTGTAGAATCAAATACTTAGGCTCAAGAAAAATTTCCATCTCTTCTAAAATTCTGATAAAATCTCTCTCTGACGTGACTGATTATAGCACTTATTGAATCCATCGGATGCCAAATTTACCATCTTCTTCTGCCCCCAAGTGATAAATGTGATCGGTTGACAAACTTAGGGATGATAGACAATGCAACAATGCGATTGACTGACTTTATTATGACTAAGTACAAATGACAGATGCAATGGTGGTTGTACAAATGAGATGGTGGAAATGTAATATGGACACATGTAACCTAGGAAAGACCAACTTAAGGGAACCAAAGGCACTTGTTTACCAAGTTTTCACCTTTTGGATGTATCAAGCTTCTCTTTTTTTTATTTTTGCAAGCTTTTTCTCTCTTTTTTTTTGCTACCAAGGTGCCTATTTACTAGGTTTTCACCAGGGCACATTCTTCTTTTTCAATTTTTTTTTTATTTTTCCTTTTTTCTTTTTCTTTTTTATCATCAAGGTGCCTATTTACTAGGTTTTCACCAAGACAACATCATTTTGAATGTTTTTCCTTTCTTCATGCTCAATTTTCTCAATGTTTTTATCTTTTTTGTGCTTTTCAAATGTTTTTGGTATTTTCAAGATCTCTTTTGAACTATCTACAATAAATAGGATGCTCTCTCATCTGATACTCTTTATACTCTTTCATCTACCTCATGTATAGAACCTTTTAAGATGAATACTATTGATAGGTTCTTGGAGTTCCTCTCCATCGCAATCTGATAACTTATAGGTTCCCATGCCAAATGAAGATATTATGATAAATGGGCCAAGCCAATTAGCCTCCCATTTGCCTTTCTTCTCCCTCTCAACCTGATTCTTTGGATTCTCTCTCAACACTAAGTCTCCTACCTGAAAAATTCTCAGTTTGATATGTTTATTATAGTTCCTTGAGATTCTATTTTGGTACACTTTCAGGTGTTCATAAGCTTGTGTTTGATGTTCTTCAAGTAACTCCAATTGTTGAAGTTGAGCAACTCTGTAGTCTTCATCTGTGATCAATCCTTGTAATGACACTCATAGAGATGGGATTTCAACCTCTAATGGTAGAACTACTTTGGCCCCATAGACTAGTGAGAATGGTGTGGCTTCGGTGGGTGTTCTTATGCTGGTTCTATAGGCCCATAATGCTAGATTAATTTGCATATGCCAATCCCTTCCTGATTTGTTGACCGACCTTTTCAAGATCTTCAATATATTCTTATTCATGGCTTTGGCTTGCCCATTTCCCTAAGGGTAATAAATTGATGATGAATGGTGAGTGATATGAAATGTAGCACATAGTTCATCAACATCCTTATTCTTGAACTATTTTCCATTATCTGTTATTATGGCATGAGGAATATCATATCGGCAAATGATATGATTCAAGATAAACATGGAAATTTGTTTTCCTATTGTCGTTATCAAGGGAACTGCTTCAACCCACTTGGTGAAATATTCTGTTGCCGTTATGATATGTTTGTGCCCATTTGAAGAAGGTGGATTTATGACGCCAATTAAATCAAACCCCCATTGATAGAAAGGCCATGGTGTGACAAATGGATGTAATTATTGTGCTGGTGCATGTATCATGTCACCATGATATTGGCATTTGCTGCATATCTTCACAAAGTGGCAAGCATCTTTTTCCAATGTGTTCCAAAAATACCCTAAGCGAAGGATTTTCTTAGCTAGATTTAACCTGCTTGAGTGCGACCCACAAATGCCTTTGTGAACCTCTCGTAAAGCTAATTTAGACTCTTCTTCCTCTAGACACCTAAGTAACATCTCATCGAGACCCTTATGATACAATGTTTCGGAAAGGATTAAGTAATGGGAAGCTTGTCGTATGAAATTGCATTTTTGAGCACGGGTTTGGTCTAAGGGTAGCACTTGGTCTTTAAGGTATGTATATATAGGTCTGTACCAAGGGGAGTCATGTCCATGTAAGAGGGAAACAATTTGGGTTTCAGAAGGTCAAATACTAGTTTCACCAACTCTTCCACCAAGAACTCATACTTCTCATTTTGATCTAGTTTTTGTAACACAGAAGCCAAGGTAGCCATGGTGTCAACTGCTCTATTTTTCTCTCTAGGAATCTGTTCAAAGGTTATCAATGCAAAGTATTTCTTCCATCCATCAATCATAGTCTTATAAGGCATCAACTTTTCATCTTTAGTGTTATATTCATTGTTGACTTGATTAATGATGAGTTGAGAATCTCCATAAATTTGTAGCTCTTTTATATTCCACTCTAAGTCCATTTTGATGCCTATGACTAGTGCTTCATATTCTGCTATGTTATTTGTGCATGGAAACATAAGCTTGTAGGATTTGGGAATGGTGTAACCTTGAGGAGTTACCAATAATATGCTGGCCCTGGAACCTCCTTGAGCATAGGATCCATCAAAGTATAACTTCCACGTTTTTGCCTCTATGTTGATAATGGTGGAATCTAGAAATTCCACTTGAATAGTTTGTGTAGAAGTCATGGGATTTTCAGCTAAGTGATCTGCTATCACTTGTCCTTTGATTGCCTTTCTATCGACATATTCAATGTTAAATTCACTCAATATCATCACCCATTTAGCTATTCTACCTATTAAGGTTGTTTTTCTTAACAAATATTTGAGAGGGTCTATCTTGGCAATCAACTTGACCTTATGCATCAACATATAATGTCTCAACTTTTGAGATGCAAACACCACTGTGAGACAAGCTCTTTCCATAAATGTGTAATTAAGCTCATATTTTATCAATGTTCTACTCAAATAGTAGATAGCTCTTTCCTTTCCATGTTCATCCTCTTGCACCAAAAGTACCCCTAGGGATCTTTCCATAGCAGATATGTAGAGAAGTAATGCTTTGCCCTTGATTGGTGGCATGAGAATGGGTGGATTTATCAAATACGTCTTCAACAATGTAAAATCTTGATCACATTCGGCATCCCATATAAATATAGTATCTTTATGTAGCAACCTAGTGAAAGAATGACATTTTTCTGCTAATTGAGACATAAACCTTCTTATGGATTGGATTTTGTCTTGCAAGGATCTCATTTGGCTGATGTTCTTAGGTATCTCCATATCCATTATAGCTTGTACTTTCTCAGGGTCCACTTCAATCCCTTTGGCAGAAATTGTATAACCTAGTAACTTGCCGGATTGGACTCCGAAGGCACATTTCTTTGGGTTTAATCTGACCTTGAATTGCTCCAACCTAACAAATATCTTTTTCAAAATGTGGAGGTGTTCTTCTCTTTTGTGGGATTTTGCCAATATATCATCCACATAGTCTTCTAAAAATGTGTGCATCATGTCGTGGAAGATAGTTGTCATGGCCCTTTGATATGTGGCTCCGGCATTTTTAAGACCGAAGGGCATGACATTCCAACAAAAAGTGCCCCAAGGGCAAGTAAATGCTATCTTTTCTTGGTCTTTGGGTGCAATTTTGATCTGATTATACCTGCTAAAACCATCCATTAATGAGTACATTGAGTGTCCTACCATCAAATCCACTATGGCATCTATGCTCGGAAGTGGGAAATCATATTTAGGGCAAGCAAGATTTAAATCTCTAAAATCCATACACACATGAATGGATTTATCATGCTTTGTGACTGGTACAATGTTGGAGATCCATTCAGCATATGCTATTGCTCTTATGAAACCTACTTTCAACAATTTTTCCAATTCTACCTTGACCAAAAGAGCTATGTGGGGGTGCATTTTTCTCAACTTTTGCTTAATGGGCTTAACCCCTGGTCTAACATTCAAATGATGCATTATAAAGTCAGGATCTAATTTGGGCATGTCATCATATGACCATGCAAAGTTTACTTGTTGTTCTTGGAAGAATTTGATGAAGTCTTCTCTTTCTAGAGGTGTAAGTGATGCTACCAAGTGTATGAACTTTGGATCTAATTATGTCCCAATGTTGACCTTTTCTATTGGCTCTATGAGTATAGGTGACCTTTCCTCTTCATGTTCAGGAAAAGTATCCAATCTCTCTTCCTTTGGTGCCACAGTTGAGTTTTCACCAAAAGAAACATCTTTTATTTTTATTTTTTTTGGTTCTAATGGTGCCACAGTTGGGTTTTCACCAATAGAACTTTTCATTTTTTTCTTTTGACTAAGAGATTGGACCCCTACTGCTATCATTGTGTCGGTATTGAATTCATTGGTGAAAGAGGGTTCAACCACATTAAGGTAGTGATTCATTGCTTGGTCATTGGGAAAGTAAAGTAGGTCATTTGGTTCAGTTTGGTCCCAATCAATGACGTCCAGATTTATCAAAAGTAAGGGTTCATTGGGTAAAATGTCATCAATAGGTGTTATGTACATGACTTTGTTTGAGGGTTCATACATTGTATCGTTTAGATCTATGGCATGCGCTTCCTCAAGATGATCCATGGAAGAAGGGTCAAAGTCCCCTTCACTCGAGTCCTCATCAACCTCTATGGGAAACAACATGGGAAAAGTCACAAGCGGATTAAAACTAATGTTTAAATCTCCCTCCTCTGAAGGCATCCAAAATGTGTCTATCCATGCTCCATTGGTAGTTACTTGCTCTATATTAGGCCTTTGAATATGAGGTTCTTCACTAATTTGAGCTTCTTGCCTTGGGATTTTTGCATAAGTATGTATAGAAATCACTTCCTTATCATGACATGATTCATCTGATAAGGTATCCCATTCATAATCCTGAGAATCATCACTATCTCCTTTGGATTCTAAGGCATTTATTTGAGGATAAAAATCATGCATTGGGCTTGAACTTTCTCCTTTGAATTGAAAAACTACTCCAAATTTTCGTGACTTGCCCTCCAAATAGGTTCAATAGGTTCTAATAACCCCCTATTTCTTTGGCCTATGGGTCCTCTTCCCTTGTATCCCATCTTTTGCATTATATCAAAGCCTTTCCCATATTGCTTGGTTTGTATCTTTACATGCTGAATTCTTTCCATGGGAGTGTTGGAGGTATCTTCCTCATCGTGGTAAAGCCATTGAAGGATGTCATCTTCTTCCTTATCCCATGTTGCTTTGTTATCTTCCCTTACAAAATAGGAATTATACTTATGTGGAAGATGTTCTTTTGATGGTTTACCATGTGATTTTGGAGATGTGGGCATATCAAATAGAGAAATAGAATATTCCCCTATTCCTTTTGAACTAATCTTGCATTGTTTTTCAAAGTTATTCATCATTTCACTCATGTGTTGGTAACGATCTTCCTTAGTTTTTTCTTTTTCTTCTTTGGTAGGTTTATAGACTACTGTTTCCAATTTAGGTGCTAGATATGAACTTTCTATTGCATTTGGACCCTCATAGCTCACTCTTTCCTTTCCCTTAGTTGATGTTGCCGAGCTAGCTTGAGGAGGGTGTTGAATAACATCTAATGTTAGTTCTTTCATTTTAACATCTTCAATTGTGGTTCTTTGAATAATTCCCTCCTGGTTATGTGGAATGTATAACTCATGAGGAGGTTTGAGTGCATTGCAATATTGGAATGGGTTAGAGTCTCTTCCAACCGTGATTTCTTCACCCATGTACATAAATTTTATGCATTGGTGGTACATGGATGGGACTGCTTGCATCTTCTGGATCCATGGTCTCCCCAACAAAATATTATAAGTTAATTTCATGTCCAGCACTTGGAAATTGGTGTCCTTCTTGATAGGTCCCACTTGGATGGGCAATACAATCATGCCTTTAGAAGCTCTTTCAGCTTCATCATAAGCTTTAATGGTGATTTTCTTTGTAGGGTCAATGCAAGACTCAGATAGACCTAAGGATTTGACAAGACTTAATGTGCAAATGTTGAGACCAGCCCCTCCATCAATGAGGGCTCTTTTGACTCTATTCCTTTTGATTAAGACCTCTATATGCAATGGTAGATTATGAGGATGGGTTATAGACATGTCATCTTGATCGAAAAATGAAAGACAATGAGGTGCTACAAGATGACCTACCATATTTTGAAACTTTTCTGCCTCTAAGGTAGTAGGAACATGTGTCTCTACTAGAGCTTTTTCCAAAATCTCCTTATGGTTTGGTGACAACTTCAATAACTCTAAGATAGAGATTTGTGCTGGAGTACGTTGCAATTGATCAACCAAACTATAAGGCCTTGCTACTGTAGAAGGCTGTTTGACCACAATGTTGGATTGCGGGATGTTAGTGCTTTGAGGAGGTATCCCTTGTAGGGTCATTCTAGAATTCTTCCCTCTTGTAATGACATTTGATGCTTCCTTTTGAGGTTTTTCATTGACTATTATAGCATTAACAATATGATCATAAGGTGGCACAAAGTTGAGATTATTGGCACTTTGCTTCTTGCTATTTGATGACTCTCCCTTATCATGTTTGTAAAAAGGTTGTTTGAATGTTGTATGATCTTCATTGTTTTGAGGTCCATCAATGTTGATCATGCCATTATCAATTAAATCTTGCACTACATTCCTTAGTTGTAGACATTCATTTGTTGTGTGTCCTCAAATTTTGTGATACTCACAATGGCTATTGGCACTCCACCAACTAGGCTTATTATTTGGCTCGTAAGGCTGAATTTTGGGTAGAGTAATGACATTATTAGCCATGAGAGTCTTTAATGCCTTTTCAATGGGTTCACCCAAGGGTGTGAAGTTCTTTGGAGGAGTTGGCCTCAAATATTTATCAAATTTAGTACTCCTTGAATTATCTCCTTGATTTCCATTGTTGGTGTGGTTGTTGTTGGATGGTGCATTAGAACTCTGGTTGGTATTATTCACTTGATTAGGTGTCCTTGTAAGAGAAAAGGGGACCACCTTCAAGTTGCTAGATTAGACTACTCCATCATTCACAATTCCCTTATTGTTGTTCTTATAACGATTGTTACTATTGAACCAATTATTCTTCTGATTATTGCCATTGTTGCCATTGTTGGAGTTGTTCTTATTATCTTTGTACAATTTGAGTTCTCCACTTTTGACCAACACTTCCTCTGTGGTTACTCCATTTTCAATTAGATCTTGGAAGGTCTTTGGACATTGCATTCGTAAGTGGTATTTTAACTCATTACTCACACTGTTTATGAAGATATCCATCTTCTCTTTTTCAGGCACACTTCTAGGATATCTTGAAAAAACTGTCCTCCACCTTTGTAGAAAAGTGAGGAATGCCTCTCCATCTTTTTGTTTTGTGTTGCATAACATTATCATCGTGACCTCATGTTTAATGTTATATGAGTAATGAGCCACAAATTTTGAAGCTAACTCTTTGAAGGTCTTAATGTCGGAGGGTAACTTAGAAAACCACTCCATAGCCATGCCTCCTAAGCTTCACAGAAATAATCTCATTAAATATGTTGTATCATGCATGAACTCTAAGCTCAATGCACAAAACTCCCGTAAGTGATATTGGGGATCCGTCGTTCCTTCATACTTGTCATATTCAGGAAACACAACATTGATTGGGAATGGCACCATAACCAAGCTTTTATCAAATGGGAATGGACACAATGCTTCTATAGAGAAAGGCTTGGGAGCCCTGCTTTACTTGATGTCATCTAATTGCATCTGAAACATCATGAATTGCTTGTTCATGATGTCTAAGGTACTTTCCTCAACTTCTGGTGTTTTAAGTTGGTTGACATCATAGTCACGGGGAAGCTTGAGACCTTTTTGTACTAAGTCCATGAAATGTTTTTCTCTATCTCTATCCATTGCCTTTTCCATGAGCTTTCTAAAATAAGGACATTGGATAGCCTCACTAACTTTTTCATTCATGGCATCTTCTGTCGTTGGTTCAGTGCTAGTTTGAGTATGAGTTTGGTCAACTCCTTGAGCATTTCGATCTACTCCTCCATTTTTGGTATTGCCTTGGTTATTAATATTGCTCTGGTTATTCATGTTAATGCCTCCACTATTGGCATTACCTTTGTTGGTGAGATCAATACCACTATTATCCTTACCACCGAAACTACCATAATACATCATGTTGTCTTCTTTTTCTTGTTCGGGTAACTTTTGTGGTACTCTAGGAGTAGTTTCATCTCTGGGATAAGGGAGCTCTTGTCTCAAATAGGTCCCGTCAGCTTGCAAGGTTTGCTTGATATAATATGATCTGGTGAATGCAGGCATGAACCTTGGATACAAGTCAAGACTACTTGGGGTCTAATCCTTTGCAAAATTTTGACAGATATGTGAAACAGGATTTTCGACTAGACTGTAAGTTGAATTAGTGAAAACTCGAAAAAGGGTACTCTAATTGATATTCAAAAAATTTTGATTCTTCCTAGAAGTACTCTCTATTTTCCCTTTTTTTTTTCTGGGCGTGACTAAACCAAGCATAGGCGTGTCTGAAACCTGCGTAGGCGGATACTGGTTTATTGATATGTGGCACTCTGTAGATGTACAGGTGGCACTTTTCTTGCTATTAGGTGAGTCTCCAGTATTTAAAGGCATGTTTGAATCTCTGTTAGGTGAGACTTTAATGTGTCCATGTGTGTTTAAACTAGTTACAAGCATGACTGAATACTTGATAGGCGTGTTTAAAATGTGCCCAAGCAACACTTCTCTGACCAGGGTATAAAATTTTGAATTTTTAAAAGTTTTGATCAAATATTTTTGGTAAATTCTTGTTTTGAAAATTAGAAACAAACGCAACACACACATAAATGTCTCTAAACAACAATCTAATGTGTATATTCTCAAATGTTTTCACAAGTATACCACAAGAATGAATTCCAAACAGCCTACCTAGAGTCAAATTAGCTTGTAATCATGGCTCTACAAGGTGGCCTTTCTAATTTACTTGGGATTTAATTAGTATTCCATTCAAATGAATTAAAATCTCTCATCCCCTAAGTATGTTAAGGGGCTTCCCACATGCACCGAGGCACAATTTTGCACAATCCATAAGGACTACTAGAGGAAGTTTGAGAAAATTAAAATCCCTTTGTCATGCACCCCATTAAGGATGCATGTGTTTCATTTTATAGTGGGTCAGATTCTCGTGGAAAAAGCAAGTGTATCCCACTTTGGGTTGTCCCTCTCACTAGCCTTGCTAAGGCAAATTTGGGAGGTGAGCCCACTAAATCTCTAGCATGTTCATTTTGCAAGTAAGGAAAATTGGAATTTAAAGTTCTTGGGAGTTTGTTTCACCAAGAAGGTGAAGAGCATATCCCTAACTTTCCTTTTGATTCCCAAACACTTCAAACACTTAGTTCCTTTTCAACCTCTTGACAAGGAGGTTCTTAGAATTGAAATGTGTGGTTCAATTTCCTCCCTATTAAAGCTAGATTTAAATGACAATGCCACAAGTTAAGCGAATGCAAGCTTGTTTGAGTCAAATACCTTTCCTTGTAGCTAGCAAAAGGCTAGAGGCATTTTTGAGTTACTGGTTTTCATTTTTCACTTACTCACCTTGGCAATTTGCTCCAACTCCCTCCTCCAACAAGTTAGTCCAACACAACCAATTCACAATGAGGGGAAACCAAACTTGCATGTAATCAATAAAAAGATTTAAATGAAAGAAACTTTAAGCTCAAGGTTCATAAATCCAATTTAGAGACACAAATTTTTGCTTGTAAGCTTCAATCACAGCTAAATACTTCTCATATATCTTGACATCCTCATCTAGTGTGGATTCAAGGACAGCCTTTGTATGCACTTGATTCTCCTTCTTTATTTTCTTTGCCAATGCTTTTCCCTCCTTGTTGAACCTACTTTCTAGCTTTTTCACTCTTAGATGTCTGCTCATTTACTGATTAACAACAAACACAGACAGTCATATTTTCAAATTTATCCAATTAAAGACCAGAATAGAAAATAAACCACAGGTGACATCATCCAGCTAATAAGCGTGAACAAATTACTCGCGGGTGTGACTTTAGTGATTAGCAGCGACACTTATTAGTGACAAAGGTGACATCAATAATTTCACAGGCAATAACTGTTTCAGTGCTAAGCATGACTAAACTTTAAATGCATAGAAAATAACCAAAGAAAAGCGATATTTCACAAATTCAAAGCGAAAAAGAAATTATCAAATGCGCAACTTTGAACTTTAAATGCAATATCAATCCATTATTCCAAGTGATAACAGATTTATCAGAAGCATGAATTTAAACTTTAAAGGCAAGGTAAAGAACTCCTTAAAGTGACAATAAATAATAGGTAAGCGATACTTCCTGCCATGAAGGCGTGACTTTATCCTATAAAGGCTGAACGCTTTGCTATTGTAGGCATGAGTTTCTAGATAGTAGGCATGAGAACAGACAGCTGAAGTGACACCAAAACACTTCCAGGCATGAGTAAATCTCCCATACGCGTGACTTTAGCAAATTCCTACAGAAAACACACGAAAACAACACAAAAATGCATGCAAAGATGATTTAAATCACAAATTTGTTAGAATTTGAGGCTCAAGCCCCATGGTGGGTGCCATTTGTGTGATGATATTATTCATCTTCATGAAATTAAGATCAAGTAGCAATAATTTAAGCTAAATACAAAGGAAATTTACTCTTAAATGCAACTACAATCTATAACATCTCATGGATCTCCAGAAAGAAGTGGTAAGTGAGCTCTCAGCTGCAAATCCTCACTAGTGACACCTCTAAAATGAGAATAATGCTGCTATGATGCTTATAAATGCTTATTCTATGATGAATTAATGCTTAATCTAGCTCCATTTTGATAACAATGCAATGATAAAATGATAAAATGATAAACTCTAAATGCTCAAATGCTTCAATTGCTCTTAGAAATGATCTCAATTGACTATAGTAACAATGCTTTTCAATTGAAATTCTAAGATGGAAATGCTCTCCAAAATGCCTCATACTTATAGTAATTTCCCAAGGGTAGGGGGTAGAGTGAGTTGATCATGGTTATGCTTGGGTAAGGTCAATTGACTTTGCTTTGTCCATAAATGGGGGGACCAGGAGGGGACAATCATTTAAATGGTTTCAAAAGGCTGGACCATTTCAACAAAAGTGAGTGATTTGTGTCCATTTTGTCTCCAATTTGCTTTGTCAAGGGAAATTATGATTTATTAATTAATTAAAGTAATTAAATTTAGCCATGAAGGGTAAGAGGTTCATTTTGATTTTTGCTTTCAACAACTATGTCATTAATTGAATTTAATCAATTTCATAGTGTTTTTCCCCTTTTCAAGCTTTATTTAATCATTTAATTGAATTTTCCTTTGATTTGAATTGTCTTTGTTCCATTTATTGATTTTTCATGCTATTTTGATGATTCGATGCACCTTTTGATTGATTTAAGCCTTTGGCCAATTTTCCATGTCTACAATTCCCTTTCTAGGTCTTGCCACTATAGCAAAGCACGGTGTGTCCTCTTTTATGGTTTGCATGAATTCTTTCTCTCCTACCAAAGTAATGCTACTCACAACATGGTCTTGTTTCCCATCATTAGGTAAAGGTTTCATTGTATAGTTTATATCCCCTTTGGTTATAGAATAGATATTGGTCTCCCCATCATGCTTAGATTTGACATCATATTGCCATGGTCTCCCTAACAACAAATGACAAGCATCCATGTCAGTTACATCACACAAAATCTTATCAACATATTCTCCTAGAGTAAACTCTACCCACACTTGTTCATTTACAAGGGTCTGCTTTTCTTTTGTTATCCATGAGGCTTTGCATGGGATGGGGTGGGGTATCTTCTGTAATTTTAACTTATCTACTAGTTCCTTAGAGGCTATATTGTTAGTAGAGCTAGAATCAACAATAATTTTACATACCTTCCCCTTGATTTTGCAGGTGGTTCTGCATGGTTGGGCACCTTCAAAAGAGTTCTTTGCATCATAAGAAACTCTCCTTGCTCAGGGTCTGTAGGTCTTGAAGTTGTGGAGTGGTAGGAGGAAGTGCTTTGTCCATCTTCTTGTTCTTGGAGTAGTTGAACTCTCCTATCCCCTCCTTGCATGGGATTGTCTCCTATCTTTTGAGGGCATCTAAAGGACTGGTGTCCTATTTGGTTGTAGGTGAAACACTTCCCAATGAAAACATTACCTCCTATTCCTCCTGATCTCCCATTACCATTTCCTCTATTGTTTTCTCTTCTCCATCTAAAAGCACCCCTGCTACTGGATTCATTCTCAAATGGTTGACTCCCCATGTCATTCTGATTTTTAAAGAAAGTCCCTCTCCCTTGGAACCTTCCTCTTCCCCTAAAGTTGTTCCCCCTTCCTCTATTATAGCTAGAATCTCCCTTCCTCCTCTATTTTTCTAGAACCTTCCTCTTCCCCTAAAGACTCTTACTCTATCATAAGGACTTGGTTAGCCTTTTCATTGGTCTAACCTATTATTTTAAGACTAAAACAAGAAAACATCCTATGCCATGTCCTTTAGGTCTTAGGAAACTCAAGGTTTATAAAACACCTATGGCTCCTTAGCCTTTACAAATGGACTAATCCTAAGTTGATCTTTAGATATTCCAAGGATAAATCCAAGGTGTATTTCTTCAGGGTATGGCATCTCTATTTTCCCAATGGCCTGCACCATACTACCCACCTCAAAGGAACTCAAGTCCCTTTAGTTGGGATGTCTTCAAGTTTGTATCCTACCTTTTCTATTTCAGACTAAGTCATCCAAGTGGCATCCTCTGTTGGAGAACCTTTCCCTTTGATCAAGTAGGTGTAGTAAGTGCCTCTCCTGGTTTGTTTTGATACCCTGCTGTCCAAAATACATTCTATCTTTGGACTGACTGTTCTTGGAAGTGGTTCTACATCTACCTTGCCTAGATGACATGTTCTTGCAACATTCATATCACTAGAAGATTTATAAGCATAAATGTCAGCCACATTAAATATAGGTGAAAGTCCTATGTCAGGTGGAAGATCTATTTTATAAGCATTATTACCACACTTCTTTAAGATTTTGAAAGGGCCAGCCTTCTTCATCATAAGCTTGGTGTATTGGCCTTTTGGTAGTCTTTCTTTCTTCAAGTGGATCATCACTAAGTCCCCCACTTTGAACTACAAATCTCTTCTTTTCCTATCTTCCTAGTGTTTGTATCTCTCTATGGTATGTTTGAATCTGTCCCTAACTTGTTCTTGAATGTCTTTCATTACTTAAGAAAAGTCTTCTGCTAGTGCACTCTTCATGTCTAGGTCATTCACATCTCTTAACTCTAGGACTCCTCTTGGGTGACTTCCATAGAGAATTTGGAAAGGTGTTAGGCATGTACTCCGATTCAGTGAGTCATTATATGAATATTCTACCTGGGGTAGAATTGTGTCCCATGAACTTCCATGTTGTTGAGTAAGGCAACTTAGAAGATTTCTTAAAGATCTATTAATAACTTATGTCTTCCCATCTGATTGTGGGTGATAAGCAGAGGAAAATGAGAGGTTTGTTCCCAATTTCTTCCATAGGGTCCTCCAAAAATGCCCTAGGAATTTAGGATCTTTGTTTGAAACTATGGACATAGGTAAGCCATGTAGACTAAAAAATTCTTTGAAGAATAGCCCTACTATGTGGGATGCATCATGTGTTGTTCTACAAGGGATGAAATGGGCCATCTTGGAAAACCTATAAACTACTACAAAGATTCTATCATGCCATGCCTTAGTTTTTGGAAGGCCTAATACAAAGTCCATGTTGATGGAGTCCCAAGGTTTGTAGGGTATGGGTAGAGGGTTATATAGGCCTACATTTGAAGTGTGTCCTTTTTCTTTTTGACAAATAAGATAGCTTTCAACAAATTTTCTTATATCTGACTATATTTTGGGCCAATGATAAAACCTTCTTACCTGCTCAAGTGTTTCATCTATCCCAAAGTGCCCTGACAGGCTCCCACGGTGCTTCTCTTTGATGATATTTTCTCTACAAGATCCTCTTGGAACACAAAGTTGTCCTCCTTTAAATAGAAGACCTTCTTGTATCAGATACTCTACAAATTTAGTGTGGTACTTGTCTCCCATTTCTTGCAATACTTGATATATCTCCTTGAAGTCTTAATAATTTGTATACATGTCCTTCATGACTGAGACACCCACACTTTCCAATTCAATGTTTTGGACCATTAGATTCCTTCTACTAAGGGCATCTACTACTTTTTTAACTATCCCCTTCTTATGTTTTATTGAGAAGGTGTAGGACTGCATGAATTCCATCCATTTGATGTGCCTCTAACTAAGTTTATCCTGCCTATTCAAAAAACTTAATGCTTGGTTGACAGTAAACAAAATAAATTCCTTGGGTAATAAGTAATGCCTCCACCTTTTAAGAGATTGTACCATTGCATACAGTTCAAGGTCATAGACTAAATATTTTTGTTTAGCATCATTTAATTTCTCGCTAATGAAGCCCATAGGCCTACCTTCCTGGATTATTACTCCACCTATGGCTTTAATGTTGGCATTACATTCCATAGTGAAAATATTAGTGAAATTAGGGAACCTTAAGAGAGGTTATTGTGCTATTTTCTATTTTAGAATCTCAAATGCATCTGCTGCTTCATCTGTCCAAACAAACTGACATTTTCTTCCTCCTTTGATGGTTTCTATCATAGGTGCACACACCCCACTAAAATTCTTAATAAATTTCCTATAGAAATTGCAAAGCCCATGGAAGCTCTTTACCTCTGATGGACAAGTAGGAGGTGGCCAATTAATGATGGCTTCTATTTTTTATGGATCCATTTTGAGACAATCCCTTGAAATGACAAAGCCCAAGAATATAAGTTCCTCCTTCAAGAAAGTGCACTTTTCTAGAATTATTTTCAACTCCTCTTCATGTAGCCTCTTCAACACTTGGTCTAGGTGTCTTAGGTGTTCCTCTTCATCCTTGCTGATGATTATGATTTCATCAAGGTAGACAACCACAAACTTGTTAAGGAAGGGCTTGAGGACCTCATTCATGAGCCTCATAAAAGTACTTAGGGCATTAGATAACCCAAATAGCATTACAAGCCATTCATAGAGCCCTTCTGTGGTCTTAAAGGAATTTTTCCATTCATACCCCTCTCTTATTATGATTTGGTGGTATCCACTCTTAAGGCCCACCTTAGAATAGTATTTTGCACCACCTAGACAGTCCAAAAGGTCTTCCATCCTAGGCATGGGGAATCTATATCTGACAATGATCCTGTTGATTGCCCTAGAATCAGTGCAAAGCCTCCAAGTACCCTCCTTCTTAGGAGAAAGGACTGCAGGTATGGCACAAGGACTGATACTCTTCCTTATGAGGCCCTTGGATAATAGATCTTCAATTTATCTTGAAATCTCTACATTTTGTTCATCCGTTAATTTGTAGGCAGCCTTATTTGGTAAGGTGGCTCCAGGGATTAGGTCTATGCAGTGACTGACCTCCCTCTTAGGTGGTAAAGAATCTAGTGTACTTCTTGCAACTATGCCATGATATTTTCCTAAGAGATCTTTTACTCCTTTAGGACCAACATCTTCCCACCATTGTCCCTTCTTAGGTTTGCCTATGGGCTTCACCAAGACTTCCTTTTTAGGTCTTGCCACTATAGTCAAGCAGGGTGTGTCCTTCTCTTTTATGGTCTGCATAAATTCTTTCTCCCCTACCAAAGTAATGCTACTCACAACATGGTCTTGCTTCCCATCATCATGTAAAGGTTTCATTGGATATTTTATACCCCCTTTGGTTATAGAATAGATATTGGTCTCCCCATCATGCTTAGATTTGACATCATATTGCCATGGTCTCCCTAATAGAAAATGACAAGCATCCATGTCGGTTACATCACACAAAATCTTATCAACATATTCTCCTAGAGTAAACTCTACCCACACTTGTTCATTTACAAGGGTCTACTTTTCTTTTGTTAGCCATGAGGGTTATTATGTGAAGGGGTTGGGTATCTTCTACAATTTCAACTTATCTACTAGTTCCTTAGAGGATATATTGTTAGTACAGCCAGAATCAACAATAGTTTTACATACCTTGCCCTTGATTTTGTAGGTGGTTCTTAGTAGAGCCTTTCTTTGAGGCAGTTTTGTAGGGTTGGGCACCTTCAAAAGAGTTCTTTGCATCATAAGAAACTCTCCTTGCTTAGGGTCTGAAAGTCTTGAAGTTGTGGAGTGTTAGGAGGAAGTGCTTTTTCCATCTTCTTCTTCTTGGAGTAGTTGAACTCTCCTATCTCCTCCTTGCCTGGGATTGTCTCCTATCTTTTGAGGGCATCTAAAGGACTGGTGTCCTTTTTGGTTGCAGGTGAAACACTTTCCAGCGAACACATTACCTCCTCTTCCTCCTGATCTCCCATTACCATTTCCTCTATTGTTTTCTCTTCTCCCTCTAAAAGTACCCCTACTACTGGAGTCATTCTCAAATGGTTGACTCCCCATGTCATTCTGATTTTTAAAGAAAGTCCCTCTTCCCTTAAAGTTGTTCCCCCCTTCCTCTATTATAGCACTACTACATTTGGGGCCAAATTTCGACAGAAGTTTCCAATGGGTAAATTTTTCTTACGAATTTGGTGTTTTTTTTTTGTAATAGGCCCCAATGATGTTGGTATTCTGATGGGTGTTTAATTAAGCATCGAAACTCTAATACATTCAGGGTATACATTTTTAAAAAAAGTGAAATAGCCTCATCATTTTTATTTCTATTGGAGAGCGGGAGAAAAGGAGCGAAAGCTGAGCGCGGGAGAAGGTATGTGATTTCTTCATCTTTTGAGCCTTTGGCATCATATTCAAATGCATTTCATTTTATTGTTGAGGGAGTTGCTCTCTGAAATGACCACATTCTACTAGTGGCATGCCCTAGCCAGTGCTATATCTGTATTATTTAATGTTTTTTGTTCTTGTGCTCAAGGATATCGATTCACTGTATTAAAATGTTTAGATTCATGTTTGTTGATATTACTGGCATATGTGTTTAATGATTGCATTGTATATTATTGTCACTAAAATGATTGCATTCTACTAGTGTCATTCCCTAGCCCATGCTTTAACTCCATTATTTGATGTTATTGGTGCTTGTGCTCAAGGATATCCATTTTCTTGAAATGTTGACTGTGGTTATCAAATGGACATCCCATGAGCTTCTAGCTAGGTGCCATTTGTATTGATAGCTTAGGGCATCAAATCTATTGTATCATTGATAGTTGAGAATTTTTTAAAAGGAAATAGGACAAAGAATGATTTTTATTTAGTTTCTCTATTTTGATCCCTAAGCGGTTACAACCCTAGAGAAGTATATGCAGATTTAGGGATCTAGTTGCAGGATACATAGTAGTCGATAATTCACAAGAAATCCATGCATCTAATTTGAATAGAAATTAATACAAAGAACTAGGGTCCTCCAATGGCCCAATCATCTAGACCTTGACTGTCCCCTCAACCAGTGACCCTTCAAAACTGGGTTATCATGCAATCAATGAGTGATACTTCATTCTCCTGGTCTTCCCTGCATCCAAACATATTGGAAATACATAATACAATGATAAAAAATCTTTCACAATCCCCCTTCCCCCAAGGAACACTATCAACCATCCCTTCCACATAGAATTTCACTATTTTATGAGTGGATTGTGCAGGAACAATTAACATTAAACAAGGAGAAAACCCCTCAACACATCTTGGAAACCATTGAATTCAATAATAAATGAAACCTAACACCAACACTATTCCTTTCATAGTTGCAGGATACATAGCAATCGATAATTCACAAGAAATCCATGCATCAAATTTTTATAAGGATATCCTACTAATCAGTAGGTATTTTCTTGATATGACCAATGATTATGCATTTTGATGGCAGTGTGCTAGTTCAAAAGGATAATATAAATCTGAAACAATTTTTTCTAATTTTCTCAAACTATAAATGTGGTTAAAGGGAAAATATTATGTGGAAAACCCACAAACCAAGCTAGCAAATGATTGTACATCAAATTATTCCTATATTCATTCAAGTATTGCTATGCTTCAACTACCTGACCTTTGAGCTTCATCTAGAGGAATGTGTAGCCTTAAGATAGAGTTACTTCTTGGGCCTTACAATAGGGTGGAATATGATCAAGATTTGTTTAGGCTGTATCTTTCTTAGTCCCATTGTTAGGTTCTTACAGTTCATGGTTTGAATCTATTATGGTTGTGTAAGGGATTTGTAGATACTTTTTCTAACATAATTATTGGACACCATGATTGGAACAACTGGTTGTTGGCTATTGTACACATGAATCGTAACTGTCGATGGTTCTTTGTGTTCAAGAATTCATTGATCAATCTTTGAGATTTATTGTCCTAGATTTAAAAGAGTGATAAAAGATATAGTGAGTGCTATCTTTTCCAAGTGTTTTGTGGGTGCCATTATCTTCTAGGAGTAATTGCTGGAACCAAATTATGTTCTTTGCCTCTAGTAAATATTGCAGACACAATCATCTTCTTGGTGAAGGGTTGCTTCCATCCCCATGAGGCACTATTGCATGGTTTCCATTCCCTTGTAGTATAGTGAACCTAATTTAATACAAGTGTGCACTATTTTGGGATCCATAATTTATGGCCCCTACACTATGGTTGTTAGCCTAAGACAGGCCTACCTTTGCATATAATAAGAGGCCAACATGAAACAAACATCTAGAAGTTAGGGGGTTGTTCCCTATCCATAATTTATTATTTAAGTGCTAAGTGATGATGGGTATATCGTTTAATTCATACCTAGTGTGTCTCTTTCTTTCTCTCCACATTTCACATTAGGAGTATATGCTATAAAATACCAATGAAATCAACTATTGGTCAAATCTAATCAAAATTATAGTATAAAGATTAAAATAGATCTTGAAGAAATATGGGAACCATTTTTGACAGATCTTGTACAAACAAAGAGAATACTCCCAAGAGGAAATGCTTCAATGTGGAACAATTGACGGACAATATTTTACTTTTATATGCACATCTACAATGGTTTTGATATATTTCTGAGATAACAAAACCATAGAAAGAATAGCATATAGAAGAAAGTAAAGAATAATGATCATATTTTGAGATATTGTGGAAACTTAAAGGAAAGAATTCTTGGTGGGGTTATCATGCAATCAGTGAGTGATCCTTCATTCCCCCCTCTTCCAGTGATCCTTCAAAACTGGGTTATCATGCAATCAGTGAGTGATCATTCATTCTCCTGGTCTGCCCTGCATCCAAGCATATTGGAAATACACAATACAATGATAAAAATCCTTTCACAATCCCCCTTCCCTCAAGGAACACTATCAACATCCAGACCTTGACTGTCCCCTCAACCAGTGACCCTTCAAAACTAGGTTATCATGCAATCAGTGAGTGATCCTTCATTCTCCTAGTCTGCCCTGCATCAAAAAATATTAGAAATACACAATACAATGATAACAAGTCTTTTACAATCCCCCTTCCCTCAATGAATTACTATCAACATCCAAACCTTGACTGCCCCCTCAACCAGTGACCCTTCAAAACTAGGTTATCATGCAATCAGTGAGTGATCCTTCATTCTCCTAGTCTGCCCTACATCCAAACATATTAGAAATATACAATACAATGATAAAAAGTCTTTCACAATCCCCCTTCCCTCAAGGAACACTATCAACAAGTGACCCTTCTTCTTATCAACTATATCCAATGTTTCATTGAAGTCAGGCCAAGAATGAAGGTCACCTTACCCATACCATTCATGGATTCTGAAATGTTGTTCCAAACTCCTAAAAACTTTTCTATTGCTTCTTGTTGCTTCTTTAAATACTTCTTCTACCACAATGTCCTCCTGCCCCATCTTCTCAATCTTCTTGGCTAAAGAGGATGAATCCACACACAATAACCCAAAATGAAGGGTTTTGTATCCTTTAATGAATCTCAGTCACTGGTAATGCATGGACAGTCAAACCAGTAGTCTTCAAAACATTCAATAAGTGAATATGAATGTTTGAAAACTTTCCTCTCAACTTCCCCAACCACTCCTAATCAGTTAGAGGGATATTTTTAGAATCTCCACTATTCCTATCCTTACCAACAATTCTTAAACATACTTTATCTGATATGATAATAACATGCTAAACTGAACCAATGGCATGTTCTTCGTATGGTACAAGGAAGATTTGGCTATCAAATCTTCCTTCGTGCAAGCTAAGCGGGAGAGAAGGTATGTGATTTCTTCATCTTTGATTGGTATCTTTGATGGGCAATGTCTTTCGAGCCTCTGGGATCATATTCAACTGCAAATTTCAAATGCATTGCATTTTATTTGATCATGAATGCTCACTGAAATGACCACATTCTACTGGTGTTGTGCCCTAGCCCGTGCTTTATCTCCATTATTTGATGTTATTGGTGCTTGTACTCAAGGATATCGATTCACTGTTTTCAAATGTTTGGATTCATGTTTGTTGATATTACAATTCATCATATTAGATAAAGTATGTTTAAGAAGTTTTAGTATCTAAACACTCAACTAATCCCTCTAATCGATTAGGAGTGGTTGGGGAAGTTGAGAGGAAAGTTTTCAAACATTCATATTCACTTATTGAATGCTTTGGAGACTACTGGTTTGACTGTCCATGCGTTAATGTTTAGAAGAGATCAATGAAGTATTTAAATACATTCTTACATGTTTGGAGAGGTTTAAGAGGCACTTATCATGATTGTACCCTCACAAACAGCGGCATAGACTGGTTTTACTAAGTTTCCTTTCTCTATTTTGAGGTTTCCTTTCTCTGCCACAGGGGTACAGTCAGAGGGTTCATTGAAAAAATGATCCTTTGAATGGTTACTATGAATATGAATGATTTGATATAGCATATTGCTCATTTTACTTGAAGTTTGGAATAGCTTGTGCAAGGGTGAAAGTAGTTTTGACCGTTTTGGTCATGATTGTTCCTCTACATAGTCAGAAAATGTAACTGTCTAATGATTATATGTAATGTTGAATGGATTAAATGCTTTATTCTTGGTAGAAGTGAATGGAAGGAATAGTGTTGGTGTTAGGTTTCATTTATTGTTGAATTTAATGTTTTCCAAGATGTGTTGAGGAGTTTGCTCCTTGTTTAATGTTAACTGTTCCTGCACAATCCACTCATACAACAGTGGAATGCTATGTGATTGAAAATTTCATACAAATGGTCCTTTGGTGTGTATTAAATAAAATCCAATCACTTATTGAATGCTTTGGAGACTACTGGTTTGACTGTCCATGCATTACCAATGTCTGAGATTCATTAAAGGATACAAAACCCTTCATTTTGGGGTTATTGTGTGTGGATTCAAATGTAGGTTTGATTTGTTTAATGTTTAGAAGAGATCAATAAAGTATTTAAAGAAAATCTTACATGTTTGGAGAGGTTTGAGAGGCACTTATCATGATTGTACCCTCACAAACAGCGGCATAGACTGGTTTTACTAAGTTTCCTTTCTCTATTTTGAGGTTTCCTTTCTCTGCCACAGGGGTATAGTCAGAGGGTTCATTGAAAAAATGATCCTTTGAATGGTTACTATGAATATGAATGATTTGATATAGCATATTTCTCATTTTACTTGAAGTTTGGAATAGCTTGTGCTTGTGCTGGAATTCTTGGTAGAAGTGAATGGAAGGAATAGTGTTGGTGTTAGGTTTCATTTATTATTGAATTCAATGGTTTCCAAGATGTGTTGAGGAGTTTTCTCCTTGTTTAATGTTAATTGTTCCTACACAATCCACTCATACAACAGTGAAATGCTATGTGATTGACAATTTCATACAACTGGTCCTTTGGCGTGTATTAAACAAAATAGAATTTTCAGCATATTATTATAATTCTATTTCTTTGTTGTAAACATGCCATTGGTTCAGTTTTGTAAAAAAAAATTCATGTACAATTTTTTTTTTCTATTTTTTCCATTTGATAACCACAGTCAACATTTCAAAACAATGAATAACATCAAATAATGGAGATAAAGCATGGGCTAGGGCACGACACTAGTAGATTAAAACCGAACCAATGACATGTTTACAACAAAGAAATAGAATGATAATAATATGCTAAAAATTCTATTTTGTTTAATACACGCCAAAGGACCAGTTGTATGAAATTGTCAATCACATAGCATTTCATTGTTACAGTATGAGTGGATTGTGCAGGAATAGTTAACATTAAACATAGCCAGTGTTCTCTTTACTTTCTCAAATCTCTACAAGTCAAGAACATTAGAGTTGTCTAATACATTGTTAGTATCATTTTTCCATGGGTCCTAGATCTTTGGGTCCATGGAAAGGAAATAGATTACAAAATACACTTCAAAACAAAGGAAAAACTTAGCAAATTCAGTCTAACTCGCTGTAGATGAAGGAACAGTCATGCTAATAGTTCCTCTAAGTCTTCCAAAACATTTATTGAACTCCCCTAAAGTCCTATTGGATCCCCAAATTGCTTAATCCAATCAACTTACATCAGGATCATGAGAAACTTTAAAAGATTAAAAACATTACTTGGAACAGTCAAATCATTATGCTTTCAAATCAATTACCTATCGACATATCCCTTGCGAGGGAGAGAAGCCAAACACATAAAGAACATGCACATAAACACGGTAGCTGAAAAACTTAAATGGAATACGCCAAGTACCAAATGATGAATGCTCAATTGTTGTAATGGCAAAGCATTAGAACCGTCCATTTCTAAAACTTGATTTTATAGTCTAAATGATTTTTCTATAGTCGTAATGATTTTTCTAGAACTTTATTTTGTATTCTTAATGATTTTTCTATAGTCCTAATGATTTTTCTATAGTACTCTTAATGATTTTTCTAGAACTTGATTTTCTAGTCTTAATGATTTTTCTATAGTCCTAATGATTTTTCTATACTCGTAATGATTTTTCTTTCATCCTAATGTTTGTTTCTCTTGATAAATTAGGCCTTGAATTTGAATTTTTGTTCAGTATTTTATTTCAGCTTGATATTTCATTCATTTTTCATATACACAGAGACTACACATGCTGATAAAAAAATGAGCTATTTGATTAAGGTTAACTATTCATGATTGTAAATAGTCAATATTTCTGATGGTACTCCTTGGTGTATTTCATTTTAAAATAATCATGTTTCTATGGCTATGATAAATGTCCCTTTGTGTCGAGAAAATTAGAGTTGAAAAAATGGTTGCAAACAAATCATCCTTCTTCCACCAACATTCTAGTCAAGTAACAAGTCATTCCATTCAAGAAAGACCATGTCTGACAATATCAACATAGAACAAAATAAGGAGTATGCACAATTTAGTGATTGTATCTTCCATTAGAGCCACTTCATATGCACAGGTGATGAACATGCATATTTACCTTAGCGCTATTGGGAGCTTATCCAACAGCATATACCTTCTATGATCAACTCTTATATGCACAGGTGATGAACATTCAAATTTGCCTAAGTAGTACTTTTAGTAGTCCTCCTACACATGTACTATTGTGAAAATCATCACAAGTCCATTTGTTGGAGGGCTACTCAAAGTACACATGTTTGGAGGTCTGAAGGAAATAAGAGAATTTGAAGAGTCATGAGTCTTAAGATTATACTTAATATAGCCAAGCTTCATTCAATGGTACATTCAAACATGAAACAAACCATTCTTAAACCAGATTAAACTAGTAAACCAAAGGACATACTGATTATAAGTAAATTAATAAACCAAAAGACATACTGATTATAAGTAAACTAGTAAACCAAAGGATATGCTTTTACTACTAAGTCTCTATTTTTTGGGCATATTGATTATAAGTACTTGACATATATCACAAATGTTGCTAATTAAGGTTGGTGGAATGATTACACCTATCCTGAAAAAAGATTGTCAAATCATTATGCTTTCAAATCAATTACCTATCGATGCATCCCTTGCGAGGGAGAGAAGAAAAACACATAAAGAACATGCACATAAACATGACAACTGAAAAACTTAAATGGAATACACCAAGAAGTACCAAATGATGAATGCTCAATTGTTGTAATGGAAAAGCAATATCAGAACCGTCCATTTATAGAACTTGATTTTTCTATAGTCCTAATGATTTTTCTTATTTCTTGTCTATGCTTGGTGACAGCATTTTGAACATTGTTGACATACTTAAATGGAATACACAATACCAAATGATGAATGCTCAATTGTTGTAATGAAAAAGCATCAGAACCGTCCATTTCTAAAATTTGATTTTGTATAGTCTTAATTATTTTTCTATAGTCCTAATAATTTTGAAAATTGTTGACAAAGAGTGTTTCTTGTTTTGATTGTAGTATAAATGATTTTTCTATAGTCATAATGATTTTTCTTATTTCTTGTCTTTTGTCCCTTTTTTATTTCCTATGTCTCTGCTTCGTGACAACATTTTGTCACCTTCTTTTGATGGTATATTTCATTCAGTCTATGTGGATCGAATACTATTTTATTCACTATTTTATTTCAGCTTCATATTTCTTTCATTTTTCATATACACAGAGACTACACATGCTGATAAAAAAATGAGCTATTTGATTTAGGTCTACTTTTCATTATTGTAAATGGTTAATATTTCTAATGGTACTCCTTGGTGTATTTCATATAAAAATAATCATATAAAAATAATAAATGTAGTAACGATGGTGCGGTGCATTATTGATATATAGGCTTGATGACTCTTGTCAATGTGCCAAACTATCGATGTGGTGGTGGGCAGTGTGTGTTGAAGACTTCACGGACACCGAACAACCCTGGATGACAATTTTGGTGCTGCCCAAATAGAAAAAAGCTTGTTGATTTGTATATATTTAATGTTTCTAATGTAAATACTATTCATTATAATATAAGAACTAATGTAGACTGGGCATCACAGGGAAATAATGGTTGTGGATACTTTAGTTGGGTCGATGACAACTCATCTACATCTATCCGCCCATCTCCACTTATCTGTGATGAAGGATTTGAGTGCAAAATGTGTCAAGCTAGGGCAAATTCTGAAATTATATTTTTACGATGCCTTCTCTGTATTGTAATCGCATATCTTTGTTGCGACCATATGCAGAGATGAACTCAGGAATTAGTTAGTTTAGTATTTTCATATTGTAACTAATTTTTTAATATGGATATAATGTAACTTCTCTTTGCATCAAGTGCGCATATATATGGTTTACATCTTTTTTTAGAATAATTCTTCATGTTTATGGCTTAGGTGAGCCCCAATTTTCTATCAATCACATGATTTAACTTATAGTGTTTTCTTGGTTGTTCCATTTGTTCCTTGACCTTGACTATGGATTGACTATCATTTTCAAGCTTGATCATGGCTTCGTACCACACACCGTCCGTAGATTTGTACGCAATGCTGATTTACGAATGTAAATAATGCATTGAACGTAATCTACGAACGTTGCATGTATGAAGTCTTGCTAAAGTTTGAGCATCCTCCCTTTATTCCAGTGAGGGATTTGAATGAGTTCATTTTGGATGCAAAGGAGAAAAGGGATACTCAAAAAGGAATTACACCAGCAAATGGGAGAAGGTATAAACATTTTAACAGATTTTTATTATTAAATAATGAAATTTGCATATACTAGTGTTCTAAGCATCCTCATTACATGATTTAAGGTCTTAGTCCATGGACAAATTAAATTAGACTTACTATCCAAAATACATAAAAAAAAATGCACATAAACATGACAACTGAGAAACATAAATGTAGATTTCACAATAGCTGAGAAACATAATTATAGGCATCATAGTCACAATCTTTTGGAGACAATGTAATTGAGTTGTCTACCCAAGAGGTGTAGAGCAACTTCTGCACCCCCAATTCCAAGTTGAATACATCTGTTGGAGGACCTTTTATTCATGAGCAATAGATGTAGTCAACTTGGAATCGGAGGTGCAGGAGTTGCTCTCCACCATTTGGGTATACAACTCAATTATGTTGTCTCCAAAAAATTGTGACCACGATGCCTACAATTATGTTTCTCATCTGTTGTGTCCCAGGACCCCTTATGACCCTTTATGATTGTTTACGATCCCAAACAATACATCTTAGAGGTCTTAAAATGTCGTAAAGTGTCATAAGAGGCTCCTAGGAGGGGCCAGATGAGCTTCCACCTTCACGTGGTTGGCCCTGTTAAGTAAAGAATGTTTAACTATTCTCGAAACAAAAAGAAGCTCAATAATTTAAGGTCTCAATCCATCAAGATGCTGAAAAAATGAAAGGAATCAATGATGGAGAGTTTTTAGATTCTGAGAAGATGTATATGGAGTGGAGGCCAGATTGAGTACCAGTGCAGAGTGTTAATAATTATAGCCTTTCAGCCAAGATCAAACTAATCAAATAAATACCCTTGTGTGATTTATAATAATAAGGAAATTATTATTTCATTATATATATATGTGTTGGTTGAATTAGTTAAGGGCCCAAGGTTGGCCTCTTGGCTTTAACATTAAATATATTTAATAAGACCAGGTCGGCCCTCTTGAAGATAATTCAATTCATATATATATGGTGTTGGATTCTAGGGAGAGAAGCACCAAAAACATAACATGCTTCCCTCCCCCAAAACCTTGATTCTCTGCCTTAAGCAAACTTAGATCAGCATATATTGGTGTGAAAGATAAGCAGCTTCGGCTAATAGATAAGAACAAGTCTAAGCATGAATAAAGATCAGATTATGATTTGATCCATACAACTAGTAATTATTGGCAATGTTAACTATGATTTGATTAGGGTTGGAAGCCTCTATTAGGACTGGACTCTTCCTCAATACACTAACACTAAGGTACTAATCAGGTTCTCCTTAGCACCTTTGTTAGTACAGTTGGAGGCATATAGACTGGAGTATACTTGGTTGATATCTGGGTATCTTCTATCCCTTCTTGTTTACTTTATTCTATGTTTAGCTGTGTTAGATCTCTATAGTTTGTTCATTCCATAGTAGAATCTAAAATATATCAACAAGAGATGATGATTCAATAACCTACATCTAGAAAACCTTCACAATTATCCCTTCTTTGGCCTCCACTTTTTCTTCTTCTCAAAAATAGTTATCTAGAAACTTTGGAGCCTGCCAATTCTTACCATACACAACCTGTGCATGTTGATGACAATGAGGACGTGCATCACAGTAATACAAGTAAAAATCTTACATTGATTGGTGTAGTAATACAAATTTAATTGCAATTGGTGTTTGGATTAATGTAATAATTTGTATTGCAGCTGTAGAGAGTGTAGAGGCCATTGTTAATGAGCAGGTTGAGGTTGAGGCTGAGGCCAAACAAACTGACCTTGATGTTGATGATGTGACTAGATTAGGTAAAGAGCTATATGATTATGAATGTTGTCAATGCCTTTATTACCAAGGAATCACCGCCTGCCATTAATGAATATTAATGAACACTTACAACATGAAGAAGACAAATGATTAAACAGAAAGAGAGGACCAACTGAACCATCTTTTGGTTAGTCTATATCACATTGAGAAACAACATCAAGACTTGAGAATCAAAACAATCAAAAGTTTCTTCAAGACCATGAATGATCAACAACATTCCATCAAAAAATAAAACACTAATCTATGTTATCATTAAGCCATAAAATATGCCTTTAAAGTTTAGAAGCATCACAAAAACTTTCAAGAAACATAGCACTATCCAAAATATCTTTAAAGTTTATTTCTAATGATTATGATGATGTTGATATTGATGTCTATAATTTATTTCACTTACTGATGCTTGCCTAGATTGAATTTTGAATTGCCAGGTTGGAGAATGCTTTCAAAGTTTAGGGTCTGTTCCACATGATACTCTTAGTTACAGCTCAAATGCAACTCAACATATTTTTTGATGCTAGGAAACCCACTGCAGAAACTCATCCGCAGGTGAAATTTAATGCTGTGAATCTTGGCATTGTTAATGTTATTACTTTTCCTCATGTTTCATATTTGTGAAAATGTTTCTTGGCACTATCTTCTTTATCAATTCCTATATTTGTAGCTTTTTAGATCATTAACTTAAGCATTACATGTCTTTTTTCAAAGTTTATTCTGACACTATATTATATCTTATTCTTATTACAATGTTCTTTGTTGTGGGGTAGGAGGCCAATCTTCATTTTCTTCATTGTGGGGGACAGTGAAGATTTCTCTGACAAATAGTAGGTCTTCTTTAGTATCTTATAATAACATGCTAAACTGATAAAGGTGTTATGGGCATTTAATTTTCAATTACTAATAGATTAAGCATATTATTACTATGCTTAATGTTCCATTTAAATTCATTTAAAACAAAAAACAAATTTACAAAACTGAACCAATGGCATGTTTACAACAAAGATGTGTTGAGGAGTTTGCTCCTTGTTTAATGTTAACTCTTCCTACACAATCCACTCATACAATAGTGAAATGCTATGTGGAAGGGATGGTTGATAATGTCCCTTGAGGGAAGGGGGATTGTGAAAGACTTGTTATCATTGTATTGTGTATTTCCAATATGTTTGGATGCAGGGCAGACCAGGAGAATGAAGGATCATTCATTGATTGCATGATAACCTGGTTTTGAAGGGTCACTGGTTGAGGGGATAGTCAAGGTTCGGATGATTGGACCATTGGAGGACCCTATTTCTTTGTATTAATTGCTATTCAAATTAGATGCATGGATTTGTTGTGAATTATCAACTGTTATGTATCCTGCAACTACATTTGTAAATCTACATATACTTCTCTAGGGTTGTAAGCCACTTAGAGATCAAAATAGAGAAACTAAATTAGAATCATTCTTTGTCCTATTTCCTTTTAACAAAGTTTCAACTATCAATGATACAATAGATTTGATGCCCTAAGCTATCAATACAAATGATGCCTAGCTAGAAGCTCACGAGCTGTCCATTTGATAACCACAGTCAACATTTCAAAAAAATGGATGTCCTTGAGCACAAGTACCAATAACATCAAATAATGGAGTTAAAGCATGGGTTAGGGCATGACACCAATAGAATGCGGTCATTTTAGTGACATCAATATACAATGGCATCATTAAACATATATGCCAGTAATATCAACAAACGTGAATCCAAACATTTGAAAACCAATGACATGTTTACAAAAAAGGTCTAATAGAACTCCCAACAATTCTTAAACATACTTTATCTGATATGATGAATTCTTAAACAATTAAGGTTGGAGTAGACATAGTTATCACACATTTTTTTTGTGTCGTAAAAGGAAAATTTGGCTAAGTCAAATCTTCCTTCGTGCTAGCAGCCTACAGAATTAGAACTTTATCAACAATTGATCATATCAGATAACTAGTATGTTTAAGAATTGTTGGGACTGGTCCTTTGGCATGTATTAAATAGAATATATAGAATTTTCAGCATATTATTATCATTCTATTTCTTTGTTGTAAACATGCCATTGGTTCAGTTTTGTAACTTCACTGTTGTATGAGTGGATTGTGCATGAATAGTTAACATTAAACAAGGAGAAAACTCCTCAACATATCTTGGAAACTCCATTCACTTCTACCAAGAATAAAGCATTTAATCCATTCAACATTACATATAATCATTAGACAGTTACATTTTTTGACTATGTAGAGGAACAGTCACCACCAAAATGACCAAAACTACTTTCACCCTTGCACAAGCTATTCCAAACTTTAAGTAAAATGAGCAATATGCTATATCAAATCATTCATATTCATAGTAACCATTCAAAGGATCATTTTTTCAATGAACCCTCTGACTGTACCCCTGCGGCAGAGAAAGGAAACCTCAAAATAGAGAGAGGAAACTTAGTAAAACCAGTCTATGCCACTGTTTGTGAGGGTACAATCATTATAAGTGCCACTCAAACCTCTCCAAACATGTAAGATTGTCTTTAAATACTTTATTGATCTCTTCTAAACATTAACCAAATCAAACCTACATTTGAATCCACACACAATAACCCCAAAATGAAGGGTTTTGTATCCTTTAATGAATCTCAGTCACTGGTAACACATGGACAGTCAAACCAGTAGTCTCCAAAGCATTCAATAAGTGATTGGATTGTATTTAATACATGCCAAAGGACCAATTGTATGAAATTCTCAATCACATAACATTTCACTGTTGTATGAGTGGATTGTGCAGGAACAGTTAACATTAAACAAGGAGCAAACTCCTCAACACATCTTGGAAACCATTGAATTCAATAATAAATGAAACCAAACACCAACACTATTCCTTCTATTCACTTCTACCAAGAATAAAGCATTTAATCCATTCAACATTACATATAATCATTAGACAATTACATTTCCTGACTGTGTACTAGAGGAACAGTCACAACCAAAATGATCCAAACATTTGAAAATAGTGAATCGATATCCTTGAGCAAAAGCACTAATAACATCAAATAATGGAGATAAAGCATAGGCTAGGGCATGACACCAGTAGAATGCGGTCATTTTAGAGAGCATTCATGATCAAATAAAATGCAATGCATTTGAAATTTGCAATTGAATATGATGCCAGAGGCTCGAAAGATGAAGAAATCACATACAAAGAACATGCCATTGGTTCAGTTTTGTAAATTTGTTTTTTGTGTAATTAGTAATTGGCAGATTAAATGTAGATAACACCTTTATCAATTTAATTAGCATGTTATTATCATATCAGATAAAGTATGTTTAAGAATTTTTGGGACTGGTCCTTTTGCGTGTATTAAACATAATAGAATTTTTAGCATATTATTATCAATCTATTTATTTGTTCTAAACATGCCATTGGTTCAGTTTTGTAGATTTGTTTTTTGTGTTAAATGCATTTTTCATGAGGAGGGGTCTTGTTCTGAGGAGATTGATGAAGATTGTGTACCTCAAAAACCAATTCATAAGGTACCAATCCATGTTTCCTATTCGCTTATATTTTTGGTTTGGTAAATCTCCTTATAAGTTTCATGTCCTTTCTTTTGATTACTATGGATGAGATATATATCTTACATTTAACATTCAACTTATTTACATTTTAGAACATGTAGTGTGTTTTTTGAGGATTTTACCAAATCAACTTTTAACATAAACCAAAAAAGCCAAACTGATATCTTGCCCTTGCAACATGACAAAATATTTGCATTTGACCAATAACTGCAAGCAATTGAATGATAAATCCACATACCTGTATCTTTGTAAAATACCTGGAACATCAAAAAGATGGCTAAGTGGCTGCCGCCATGATTTTTATCTACTAAATATGGGAAAAAAAAACACCAAAAGGAATCGAATAGAAAACATTATTGGTCATTTCAGAGAGCATTTATGATCAAATAAAATGCAATGCCTTATCCAGCTCGCGATCAGCTTTCACCTGCTCATTTTCTCCCACTCCTTTTCTCTACAATCAAAATAATAATGATTTGGCCGTTTCAAAACAATGAATCAATATCCTTGAGCACAAGCACCAATAACATCAACTATTTTGATTCGTGGGTACCCTAATGTTGGCAAGAGTTCTTTTATTAACAAGATTACTCTACAAGCTTGAAGAAGTGATATATTTTGGCAAATGAAGAGTGGAAAGATGATGATGTTCCTGAGATCATGGATGGACACAATGTTGCAGATAGAATGGGAAGACATCTTTCGAGCCTGGCCCTAGATCCTTCAACAATTGGGGTAGGATCGAGATCCAGGCTAAAAAGATGTCTTCCTTTTTGTTGTGGAATATAGGCTCTGTTGTTGCAACAATGACAGACTGCGATGTACATATCACAATAGCTGAGAAACATAAATGTAGGCATCATGGTCATAATTTTTTGGAGACACAACATAATTGAGTGCTATTCCTAGATGATGTAAAGAAACCACTACTTTGCATCATCTTGGAAAACCACTCAATTATGTTGTGTCTCCAAAAAATTGTGACCATGATGCCTACATTTATGTTTCTCAGTTGTTGTGTCCCAGGACCCCTTATGACCCTTTACGATCCCTAAGAATACATCATAGAGGTCTTAAAATGTCGTAAAGGGTCATAAGAGGCTCCTAGGAGGGGCTAGGTGAGCTTCTACCTTCACGTGGTTGGCCCTGTTAAGTAGAGAATGTTAAACTATTCTCGAAACAAAGAGAAGCTCAATAATTTAAGGTCTTAGTCCACAAAGATGCTGAAAAAATGACAAGAGTCAATGATGTAGAGTTTTTAGATTTTGAGAAGATGTATATGGAGTGGAGGGAGGCCAGATTGAGTACCAGTGCAGAGATGATGATTCAGTAACCTACATCTATAAAACCTTCACAATTATCCCTTCTTTGGCCTCCACTCATTCCTCTTCTAAAAAATGGTTATCTAGAAACTTTGGGTAGTATTTTCTCATCCATGCATAAAATGTGCTAGTGATCATATAAAATTACTTTAGGCCTCCAGTATTGATGAGATGTACAAGTGTAAAATGTTTTTGTGAGACTGTGATCAATTTGTGCAGTGTACATAAATGCAAGGTGGTGATTATTCTCAACAATCGACAGGTAGCTAAGACTAAAGATAACACAGCTCAAGAGACCACCATAGGTTGTCTCTTTCTTCGGTCTATATTATTGACAGAATGTTTTACCTTTCATTAGCTCATCAAATTTGGGGATTTGAAAGAATTTAATAGAATATTTTCATGACAACGTATATTATTTAAGTTGATGTTGCATGAATTTATCTACTTCGCGCACTTGTATACTATGAAGATGGTGATAAAGAAGCATCTCCTCCCATGGAAATGCTTCTTTATCGTTGTCCTCATAGTCTACAAGTGCGCGAAGTAGATAAATTTGTGCAATGTCAAATTAAATAATATACATTGTCATGAAAATATTCTATTAAATTCTTTCAAATCCCCAAAGTTGATGAGCTAATGAAAGGTAAAACATTCTGTCAATAATATAGACCAAAGAAAGAGACAACCTATGATGGTCTCTTGAGCATTGTTAACTTTAATGTGCCTATCCGTTGATTTTTCAATAATTCATAATTAATTTTGAGAGAAGTGCTATGCATTCGACAGACAAAATGTCAGAAAAAAATAATTTATGGCATTTCATGCGACAGTAATGCTATATGTTTGACAGAGAAACCTGTCAGAGAATAGTGTAGAATTGTCGCTATTCCGACAGTTTAAGTGTTGTAAATAGAAAATATCCGACAGAACTTTTGACAGTGAGGCCATATCACCGATAGGTAGATCTATCAAAATTTGATGCTAACTATCGGTATTCCAACAATTCTACTGTCAAAAAGAATATGGTTTGACAGTTAGTTCTGACAGAGATTGTATATTTTTGATAGGTCTTGTTATCAAAATTTTGATGGATGAACCGCAGGAAATGCCATAACGAAGCTGTTGTCATTTGCAACTTTATGACGTGACATGGTGTCAGTAAACTGACAAGTAGGTCTTCTATCGCAATCTTCTATGGCAAAACAGTGACGGACTCATGTGTCAAAATTTTGACAAATGAGCATTGGAAATCCGACAAATGGCTGTCAAAATTTGGCCCCAAATGTAGTAGTGTAGCTAGAATCTCCCTTCCTCCTCTATTTTTCTTCAATCTTCAAAGACAAATTGAAACACTAATGGATTGAGCCTAAGGTGACTAGGGTTAGTTCATCTTGAATACTAAACTTTAGACCACTTACATACCTTGCCAACATTTGTTTGTTGGTTTCATATACCTTGGCTCTGAGGGTCAGATTGTGGAATTCTAGGGTGTATGTGCTAACATCCATATCCTTTTGCTTTAGATTGTGTAACTTCTAATGTGTTAGGACTTCATAGTCCTTTGGCACAAATTGTTTCCTGACTTCTTTCTTCATCCTTTTCCAAGTGGTGATCTGCTCTTTGCCTTCACCAACCCTCTCACTTTGTAGAAAATTCCACCAGCTCAGAGCAAGTCCTTTCAACTTTGCCTTGGCTATTTTGACCCTCTGACTTGTAGGGATCTCATCACATTCAAAATGACTATCTAAGGCCTATATCCAGTCCATACATTCATCAGGGTTCAAATTACCTTGAAAGATTGTAAGTCTACTCCACCTTTTGTTCCCACTCTTTCCAATGCCTGCAAAAGGGGTCTTTGATTTGCAGGGATCTCCTCTTCATATTCTTCCCTCTCTGTCTCTTCTTTTGACTCATCATTGTCTCCTCTTTGCATCTTCCCTTTGATTTTTTCCAACTCCCTCTTCATATTTCTATTCTCCTCCCTGACCACGCTACTCTCAGCCATTTATTCCTTAACTAGCTTTTCTAGTTCCACATTGGTTATCCTCAATGGGATTTCTCTTTCACCTCCTTCTTCTTTAGACATTATGCCTTCTATGTCTTTCCTCAAGACCCAAACCGCTCTGATACCACCTGATGCAGAGAGCAAGAGTGGAAGGTTTCAACTTCAAGGTCTTATGTGCCTTGATTCCAAACTTCTAAGTTTCAAGTACTAGACCAAGGGAGGATACCAAATAACAATTTCTCTCCTATTGAATAGCCTAGTAGATTTCACTTATGATCTGTTGGCATTAAGCAGGATTTCCACTAGTGACAACACTTATTTACATTCTCAATGCAAACTGAGCAGGACAGTGCAAACCGAGCAGAACAGTGCAAACTGAGTAGAACAGTGCAAACCGAGTAGAACAGTGCAAACCAAGTTGGACAGTGCAAACCGAGCAGGACAGTGCAAACCAAGCAGGACAGTGTAAACCAAGTGACATTATGTCTACCGAGTCACAAGTATTTACCGAGTTTGAAACCTACTGAGTGGTTAGTATGAACCGAGCCTTCACTTCTACCAAGTGCATGATGATGCTGAGTAATGCAGTGGACGCCGAGTATCAGAAAGTCACCGAGTTAGTTTGCAGGAACCGTGTAACCATACTTGGGCCGACTTAGTAGCACTTATGTTTATTTGTCAAGCCGACTTTGTAATTGTAATTAATTGTTTAGACTTGTATATAAACAATGTTGTACAAATACCAAGTAGTATAAATGTAAAAAAAAAGAGATAAAAGGTAGAGATAAGCGAATTACAAAGGGCTACAACAGTATAAGAAGTAGCAAAGACAAATTCATCACAGAAGGTGATCAGTACATCAGCGAATCTCATTTAGCAATCCAGTTGCAAAGTAAGAGATATATTGTTTCATTTTAACCAGTGAATCAGTACTAAAATCCTCTAACTAGGTAGACTTAACAATCTTTGTAAAATCTCTTAACCGAGTGCATACTTCATTGTATGTTTGTAAAACCTCTAACAAGGTGGACCTAGCAGTCCTTATTGCTCCTAGCAAGGCAGATCATCAGAAGTGATCAATGTAAGCCTTAACCGGCCAACTTTATACTGCAATACTAAAGCTTTGTGGGTTTCATCCCCACCCCAGTTTTACTTTCTTTTGGAAGGTTTCTAGGTAACCAAATCTATGTGTCATTGTTGTGAATGCTTTTAAGTTTCATGCTTTCTATATGCAAAAGGATAAAGTGAACTATATGTTAATACATCTGATATTGAAAGAAAATTTTGAAGTTACTGATTCACCCCTCCCCTCTCAGTAACTTGGTTAATTCTTGAATATTTCCAACAATTGGTATCAGAGCTGTATTGGTTCTCAAGATAAAGCTTAACTAGCTTAAGCAAAGATCCAAGACAATGGAGGTATTCAAACTGAACAAGGTGATTGAAAATGAAAAGCTAGATTTGGAAATGGCCATAGCTAAACTTAAAGAAGCAAAAGAACATCTTTCCCAATCCCTAAGAAGAAGGAAGGAACTTGCAAATCAGATGAATGATCATAATTACATTGAAGAAAAGATTGAAGATCTTTTCCCCTCAGATAGCTCAGATGAAGCAAACAATGTTGTAAAAGAACTCTTAGAAAAGAATGGGTCTCTGCAGGAAGAAGTGAGAAAATTAAAAAGAGAACAAGAACTACACTCAACAAGATTTTGTGAGATCTTAGAACAAAGAAACAAGTTGAAAGATGAATTAGATGGAAGGAACAATGAAGTCCAAAATAAAACCCTTTAGCTAGAAAACCTAATTGATCAGATCTCCCATACAAATGAGGAAATTCTAACTCTAAGATCAGAAATAGAAAGCACAAGAGAAGAACTAAGATCTGAAAAGCAAATCAATCTAAGATTGGTGGATGACCTAAACACCAAAAAACAAATCAATGAAAGAATGTTGAAGAGCCAAGAAGACTTAAATCAGCTATATGATCGAAATCTTCATAGGCAAAAAGGAAAAGCAGGACTTGGATACAAAGGAGAAGGTGAATCTTCTAAGCAAGGTACTCAAAGGAATCATAAACCTACTTGTAATCATTGTGGAAAAATAGGACATACTTCAAATAAATGTTGGAGCAATGAAAAAGCAGAATTCAATGGAAAATGCTACAACTGCAATCAGCATGGTCACAAAGCAAATGAATGTAGGGAAAAACCAAGATTCAAAGGTAATTGTCACAAATGCAACAAATAAGGTCACAAGGCATCCGAGTGCAGATCCAACACATTCAATCCAGCAGAACAAATTATGAAAGCAATGTTTGGATGGGATTACAACACTTGGTGTAGATGTCATTACTGTGGAGAATATGGACACATTGGCATGAACTGCATAAAACATCATCTAAGGAAAAGAGATACTACCATAAGATGTTTCAAATGCACTAAACTTGATCATATAGCCAAAAATTGCATGAATGCTAGTGAAGTTGAAGATGGAAAGAAGAATGAAGCAACTAAGGTCAGGAAACAGATGAGACAATAGTGGATTCCTAAATCTACCGAGCAAACTAGTCCAAGTAATGGAATGGGTGGCTCTACTGACTCAAACTAAATTCCCAAGAAAGCACTGAAACTGTATTCTCATAGACAAATTTCAAGCAGTTCCAGAACTAAATTAAAAGAAAGATCTAAATTGGCATACAAGATGCAATAAGATCACAGGAAGGTCGGTATCAGTTTTCACCGAGCAAGGTCGGGAGCTGTCTAATATGATTACCAAGCGAGGTTGGAGCAATATGAATTCTCAAGTTCACCGAGTTGTGAAGTCTTTACTGAGCAATTAATTCATAGTGGGTGACAGTCTGTCAGAATTCATACCCTAATTTCTACTAAGCATTAATGACAGAGTTGTAAACAAAAGGCAAGAAATCAAACTCATTCTTCACCGCGAACTTTAGCATTTTGAGAGCAGAAAATTTCCAGAGCAATCCAGCGATTCAAACACTTTTGTGAAAAGAATTCTCTGTGAGCTACCATGGCATCATCCAGCGCTTTAGCAAAGAAAGGAACAGAAATGATAATCCAAGGGGAATGGAGAGCACCAGATTTCAAACTCGTGCCCGCAATTGCAGCAACCCTAGACCCGAACGGAGCTCAATCTCAGATTCCTCCTAAGGTACTACTTGTTAACGATATTCGCAATCATTTCAATTGTGCAATTCAAGAGATGGGAAACCTAGAGCTAGATATTATGTGTGAGGAACTGTGTGTGAATGGTGTTCTAAAACCAAAGCACAAACATCTGGAAGACAAGGGATTAGTTCACATTACACATTTACCTCAAAACTTTCAGGAGAAATGGGTTAGATACATTCTCAGCTATGTACATGAAGGCAAGATTTAGCTTGAGAAACCCATAGAGATCACTAAGAAGATGATTCACCAAATCACCGGTCTTCCCATGTTAAACAAAGTTAAATCTACCAAAACCCTAGGTCGGCTGGAACTGGAGAAGAAAACCCTAGCTGAGTGGGATGGTAGAGGCATGAAAGTAAGCAGCATTACTGATGCTGAACTAAAGTTTGGAACACACATCATTGCTCATAAAATATACAGTTCAAGTCGACAGAATAGTATTTCCTGCGAAGCCATAGACCTAGCATACAAAGTGGTAAAGAATAATTTATCATTTGACCTTGCAGACTTGTTAAAATAGTTTAACAAGAACATGGAAAGCATTCAAACTTCCAAAAACAATCCATGTAAGTTTGGATCTCTACTGGTCTGTTTATTTTTCTATGTTCAGAAATTCTTCCCTTCCAAAGGAAAAGTAGTATGGAGAAAGGATGTGCCAATTCTTTATGAGATAAATGAATATATTTCAGAAATGGGTGAAAATTTTGAGAACATCATGGATAGTTATTTTGAGTCTTTCAAGGAGAAAATGAACGACAGATTCTGGATTCCACAGAAGTTGGTGGAGGATTATAAGGATGATATTTGTTTCATGGTGGACTGTGATAGAGTATACATTCAAGCAGCTAAACCGAGGATTGTACATGTGAAACCTCTTCCTTATGAGGTAAACATTGATGAAATAAAGAATATCATTGAAGCCCTCCTTAATCAGCCTGTTGATCCCAAAGCTCCATATTTTGGGACATATGAAGAAGCAAAAGTGAGAATTGAATTCAGCATAAAGCTTCCACAAGCAGTAAATAAAGGAAAAAAGAGGATAGCCAAAATGCAAATGCTAACTGAGGACAGAGGAGAAGACACTGAAGAAGAAGAGAAAAAGGATGAGAAAACAGAGGAACCAGAAGCTGCAAAGAAGAAAGGAAAGGTATCCATCACCAAGGTACCTAAGCCTCCCACTGCCGTATTTACAAGGAGAAGTGCAAAGGGTAAGGCAGACAAAAAGGACAAAGATATAATATTCAAAAAGCCTCCTCTAACCCTTCAAGAGAAGATCAAACTTTTGAGAGAAGGATCAGGATCTAGAGTAAGTAATATAAAATCTTTAAAATATGAAACAAGATCGAAAATAGAACAAAAGGAGATTGAAGATGCCATCATTGAAAAGATGGGACAGTGGAAATACTCTCCTGATGAAATAGCCCAACAGATTCCAGGAGCTTTATTAGATCAAATAAAAATGAGATGGGCCAATGTAAGGCAAACTGTAAAAGACATATTTGATCAAACCCTGAAACCGTTAGTGCCCAACTTGAAAAATGATGAAATAAAGAAGGCATTGAAGGAGAATGAAAATAAGATGACACTGAAGTTCAATACTTGTTTAATTCTGATTAACAATATTGAATCAGTTGTGAAGAGTGAAAATGCCACATGGAAGAACATATACCATCTTCACCAACTGAGTACTGAATTAGTTATAATAAAAGACATTGAAGATGACAGTGATGAACAGGAAGAAGCCACTGAGGTAGATGATACTGTGAGGATAGCGGCAGAAGTCATTGCATCACTTCCTACCTCTCCAGCAAAATTTTCTACATCTAGCCCAGAGACATCTTCAAGCATGGTTGTGACAACTTCAACATTTGTCCAATCACCTATAGCAACAACAGAAGTAACTACCATTTCTTCTACCAAGTTGCAGTCTCCTATTTCATCAAGTTTTCCAGCAGTAAGTATTCCAATTTTTTATTCTACAAGTGTAAATACTTCAAGTTCTCTAGTAGACAGTATACCACTCTTTATAGCCAGTCCTACTATGTCTACTGTCACTACTACTAAGGCATTAAGTATAGATAATCCTAAGGCTCAACCGAGTATAAGATTTTTGGGCAAGAATATAGTAGAGGATATAGACCTAGATGAGGAAATAGAGATTCCAACATTGGATTTTGCAAATCTATCAGCGGATCAAATGCAAAATATAGGTGAAATCCTCCAAAGGAAAGCGAAGCAAAAGAAGCTTAAAGAGGAGAGAGACAAGGAATATAAAATCATTAAGGATGCTAAGGACATGTTGTCAGAAGCATTAGGTATTGAAGTAGACTCCTCTCAACATGTTTTGTTACAATTAACAGAAGCGGTAAATAAGTACAATGAGGATTCATCTGGGACAGACAAGTTAGTTGAAAAATTCGAGAAGAAATTCAACAATAAAGTGCTTGAGCACATTGCTCAGCACATAGCTATTAATCAAGCAGAATTATCTTCAGTTTTCACAAACATTGAATCTTCCTATTCGAATGTTACCTCTCTTTTGGCCAAACTATGCAATGTTGCCGAGTTCACCAAGGATGTCAAGGATAAAATGAATAAAATTGATGAGGATTTGAAGATTAGCATACAGAAGCTACAACTTGAACCAAGTTCAAACTCTACTCATCACATGAAAATCTCATTCCTATCAAATATGCAGTCAGAACTACTGAAAGAAGACACAAGGATCCGGTCCACACTGCTAGACATTCAGAACATGATCCTTCCCATCATGAATACAATGTATAAGCACATTGAACATTCCAAAACATTAATTCATGACAATCAATTCTCAATAGAAGATCACATGATTGCACTCTCTGCGGAAGTCCAAATTGCAATCCAAACATGCAAGATTCTGCAAGAAAATTGGGATAGAACCCTGGCACTGATAATGAAGGTACATTCTATTTTTCTATCAAATTTTGGATTCTCCCTATAAAACACTTGTATATACACCTTTGGCATTATCGTCAAAAAGGGGGAGATATGTATAGAAGAAAAAGTTAGTGCATTGAAAGGGGGAGATAATTTATAAAGCCCTATGACAAAGACAAATTTTGAAAAATCAAAATAAATCTCAGCATGGTTCATGTATATAAGTTTTGGGCAATAAGTGTTTTTGTCACTAATGCCAAAGGGGGAGATTGTTGGCATTAAGCAGGACTGCCACTAGTGACAACACTTATTTGCATTCTCAATGAAAACCAAGCAGGACAGTGCAAACCGATCAGAACAGTGCAAACCAAGCAGGACAGTGCAAACCGAGCAGGACAGTGCAAACCGAGCAGGACAGTGTAAACCGAGTGACATTATGTCTACCGAGTCACAAGTATTTACCGAGTTTGAAACCTACCGAGTGGTTAGTATGAACTGAGCCTTCACTTCTACCGAGTGCATGACGATGCCGAGTAATGCAGTGGACGCCGAGTATCAGAAAGTCACCGAGTTAGTTTGCAGGAACCGTGTAACCATACTTGGGCCGACTTAGTAGCACTTATGTTTATTTGTCAAGCCAACTTTTTAATTGTAATTAATTGTTTAGACTTGTATATAAACAATGTTTTACAAATACCAAGTAGTATAAATGTAAAAAAAAAAGAGATAAAAGGCAGAGATAAGCGAATTACAAAGGGCTACAACAGTATAAGAAGCAGCAAAGACAAATTCATCACAGAAGGTGATCAGTACATCAGTGAATCTCATTTAGCAATCCAGTTACAAAGTAAGAGATATACTGTTTCATTTTAACCAGTGAATCAGTACTAAAATCCTCTAACCAGGTAGACTTAACAGTCTTTGTAAAATCTCTTAACCGAGTGCATACTTCATTGTATGTTTGTAAAACCTCTAACAAGGTGGACCTAGCAGTCCTTATTGCTCCTAGCAGGGCAGATCATCAGAAGTGATCAATGTAAGCCTTAACCGGCCAAATTTATACTGTAGTACTAAAGCTTTGTGGGTTTCATCCCCACCCCAGTTTTACTTTCTTTTGGAAGGTTTATGGGTAACCAAATCTATGTGTCATTGTTGTGAATGCTTTTAAGTTTCATGCTTTCTATATGCAAAAGGATAAAGTGAACTATATGTTAATACATCTGATATTGAAAGAAAATTTTGAAGTTACTGATTCACCCCTCCCCTCTCAGTAACTTGGTTAATTCTTGAATATTTCCAACATGATCTACCAAAGGAACTGACTCACAATGGGTCAATCCTAGATTCTAGACTCACTCTTCAAACCAGAGTACCTTAGGATCTTAACAACTTACTAGGAAATAGACCAAGTAGATATGAGGGATTTTTATGATTTGAACACCCCTAACTATCCACCACAAGATAGATTAAAAATATACTCCAACACTCCAAATTTCTCCCTAAGTACACAGTCCTAATCAGGACTAATTAGGCTTGGTTTTCAAAGGAAGTCCTAAGAAATGGGTACATAGACTCAAACCAATCTTTTGACACTTAGCAGGATGTCAAGTTACCCCAAATCCACCATTCACTTGGTTTCTTTCCTCATACAAAGTGGTTCACACTCAAACTCCTATAATTTAGGACCAAATACATAGAGATGTTTGGTCTAGGACTCGCTAGAAAAATTAGTAAACCTTATCCCCTGACTTCCTCCTTTTAGAATCTTTGAAATCATTCATATACCTTTCATTTTCATTATGTTTCATGTAATTTTTCTAGTAGAGTCACAATCTATACCTCTATTTGCACAAAACCCTGTTGGAACTAGGGTTTCTGGACTGTTTGTAGAGATTCAACCACAACTTGAGTTTGGGATCACCAATTACACTCAGACTTGTTTTATTAGAAAGGTAATTGGATTCTCTTTTGACTTAGGTCATTCATCCACTACCACCAATCTGTAGAGATCATACACACTGCAATTACCAGAGAATTTATAAGAGAAAACCAGAGAATTTTATTGATTCTTCAAAATAGAGCTGTACAATTGAACCTGTTCTCTTGGGAAAGTTCTTTGACACATATATAAACTTCCTCCACTGATTAAATACCTTAGGATTGGTTGGATTTAGTTAGAAATCCAAATTAGCCATGGCTTAGCAATTTTGACAACTTTTTGAAAAAGTTGTAAAAGTTGCTTAGCAACTTTTGATGCACTTTTCAAATTTTGCAAAGATGTCTTAAACTAAGACTCTTACTCTATCCTAAGGACTTGGTTAGCCTTTTCATTGGTCTAACCTATTATTTTAAGACTAAAATAAGAAAACATCCTATGCCATGTCCTTTAAGTCTGAAGAAACTCAAGGTTTATAAAACACCTATGAGTCCTTAGCCTTTACAAATGGACTTTAGAAGAAACTAGAAATAGGATAATCCTAAGTTGATCTTTAGAGATTCCAAGGATAAATCCAAGGTGTATTGCTTTAGGGTATGGTGTTTCTATTTCTTCAGTGCCTTGTACCAAGAAGGCTCCTTATAAAGGATAGCAGACGGTCAAGATTAAGAGGCAAAAATAAATGAGCAACGGTGGAGATTAAATCTTGGTTGATCCATGTGCTCAAGATCCTTTAAAAAGAAAAAAGATAAAAAAAGGTCCACCACTTAGAAGTATGTGCATTCAAAGTGTAGAGAAAAAGGGATTTTTATTTTTTTTTAATTTATTTTATTTCCTTTTTCAACACAAAGATATATTTAAGTGGGGATCTTATTAAAGAGGGATTTTATTTAATTAAAAGGGAAGTTTTCTTTTAATTAAATGAGGCTTAGGATAAAATGATCAAACCTTAGAAAATATTAAATATTTGAATTAATTATGATTTGATCAAGAAAATTGATTTGAATTAAAAATGTTGCAAAGCATTGATTCAGGAAATTTATAAATTGGTTCCATCATTTGATAATTTGAAGAATGGAGCCTAAATTCTAGGTGACCATTTTAGGGTGCATACATTTGCCCCTTTTTGACTAATGTGTGATCTTCATGGGAACACATGTAGTCAAAGAATGAAGTTGAAATGTGAGATCAATTTGAGATCACAAAACAACCCAGATGTGTGATCGATGGACGGGAACACATCAAAACAAAGATAAGCTGATTGAAAAAGATAAGGCCAACACCCCTGTAAATAGGTAATTGTCAAGTCTCAAGCAAGGTTTGATTGAAAGGATTGATAAAGATGAATCAAGGATTGAATTTTGATAGGTACTTCCCCCTCGTGATCGAAATTGAAATGAGATAGATGAGAAATAGTAAATTGATAAATTTGATCAAATCAAACTAAAAATAAAGTTCTTGATGTAAGATGAAAGATATAAGGATCACAGAACCAAAGTAGATCATCAAGCATGAGAGTTTATGCCCCAAGGTTGAATTAGAAGAAAAGAAGTGAGGTGAAAGAGAATGGAAGATAGAAGTTTGAAAGAGGTGAAAAGAAATTGAGAGAAGAAAGAGAATTTACCTCAAGAAAGAGAATGCCTCAAGCTTGATCAACTGGTTAAGATAGGAAATTTTGATCGAGATCGCGAAAGAAGATAAGGAAATGAAGATCAAAACATGATCGCAGTTGATTAAAAGTCCAAAAGAAAGATGAAGGAAAACCCTCTCAAACTCATAATGCAGCCTAAAAATGAAAATTAACATGAAGTCTAACAATGCAAGCTACATGAAAATGCAAAGGTGTACTTGCAATAGAGAAACTATAACATAGGATCTTGTGTTCATCATTCGTTAGAGAATGTTAAGGAACTTATTTTCATCATTGGGCCATTATTAACAGACATCAAAAAATCACACAATCATCACCAGTCACAAGCGCAACTATGAAGATATGAATGCGATTTATATCAGATTGGAATATGGAAAGATTCTAACATAAGAATCAAATACATAAAGGTCAAGATGACTTTGACGTTAGCTTACCCCATTTAATGTAGAAAAACCACGCTCACATCAAGGCAAAGATGCCAAGATGACCACAAGAATAGTTGTGCAAAAATAGTCAAGGATGATGACTCAAATCTCCTAAGTGTTTCGAGGGAACAACAAGAGACACTCCAGAGTTTCAAAACCACACCCACAAGAAGAAATAAAAAAACATGCCTCATGCCCCAAGTCCTCTAGCTATGCATCCCAGAGAGACTTATTAGACAAGGACACTCAATGAAAATCAATAACAGTCAGCACACAAAGAAAAGATCATGACATAACTCAAGCATTAAGTGTTGTGTTTAAAAATTTAAGTGTGTTCACTGATACTGAGTTCTGAGGATAAGGATTGAATGCTTGCAAGCAGGTAAGATCACATGACAAAAATGGATAAGACCAAACTGAGAAGTGTTGAAAAACACTCGATGTTAGGGGTTGTGTTGAAAAACATAGTTTGGGTGGTGTTGAAAAACACCATTTGCAAGGTGTCTTAAAGACTAACGCATCCAAGAGACCAAAGCTAACACAGTTATGCCCCCTAGACAAAGACAAAGACCAATTCCAAACCAGGGCAACAAGGACAAGGCATGATGGAGAAAGGCTAAGTGTCAAGGATGCATGATAAGAAATAGGGGTGCAAAGGCCTCAAGTAGCACCCGTTTGTAGGTTTTCACCACTTGGATTTTATTGCAATTTTTTTTCTCTCTTTTTTTTTTTAGGACTTTTCATAATTTTTTTGTATTTTTGCTACCAAGGCACCTGTTTCTAAGTTTTCACCAAGGCACTTTTTCTATTTTTTTTTAATTTTTTAATTTTTAAATATATAATTTTTTTGAGATACATCAAAGTGCCTATTGCTAGGTTTTCACTAAGATGATCATTTTTTCAAGACATTTTCTGATTTTTAGAATTTTTGACAATATATCATTTTTTGTATTTTTTTAGGATCAATAAGTATGTAGAAGGGATGCCCCTAGACAGAATGGGCATCAAAATCCCAAGCAAGATCACATCGTGTAGTCCCAATGTCTAGCAAGGTGGAGAACAAGAGGGATTAGCAAGCTGGTGGAAGAGATGGAAGACAAGAGAATGAAGGGAAGAAATCCTCAAGGTCAAACTCCTCAGGAGTACCCAAGCTAGGGAAAAATTGTCATGTAAAGCACATTTGGACAAGCAATGAAAGGCCAACATAGGATAAGTCACAAAAGTATAATGAAAAAGAAGGAAAGGATGCAGTCCAAAGGAGTAGACATGTCAAGAGGCTTCATAGCATCGTGTTTTACTCTTTTTTATTAGATCAAGACCATAGGGGAAAAGGATAGCGAAAGGTTGGAAGGAATGGAGGAAAATAAATATGAAGGCTACACATGAATGGAATGAAAGAAAGATCATCGTAAGATACCTCACAAGATAGCCAAATATTCATGTATAGGTCAACATTGTCAAGATCAAAGAGAGAAGACAAAATGAATGAAATATGTAGAAGAACTACGCATGATGCCTAATTGCTAGGTTTTCATTATGGTACTTATCCAAGGCGCCACAAGGGAGTGGTTTTCACCATAGGATGAATTTATTTCTCTTTACTTTTTCTACCAAGGCACCTGTTTCCAGGTTTCACCAAGGCACATTTTTAATTTTTTAATTTTTTTTTTGTTTTCTTTTTAAATTTTTCTATTTTTTGAATTTTTATTTTTTTTTGAATTTGGAAGAAAGCGAGATTTTTAGATAATGCTCCTTGAAAGGATAAACCATGATATGCCAATGATTGAAAAATTATATGCTCAAAGATGCTGATAGGGAAAGGAAGATAGAAGAGAAAAATGGAGGATAAGGTTTTATGTAAAGCGAGTGAGGTTGGAAGATAGGAGGAATAGGTAAATGAGGAAAGAGGATAGAAGGTAGAAGGATAATGAATGGAAGGATTGTGAAAGGGTAGATGGAAAGGAAGGCAAGATCAACATCAACACACACCTTGAAGGGTGGCGAGAGGATGGAGGAAACATGAATGAAGTAATACGTGAGGGTATATGGTGAATGGATAGCAGAGGTTGCAATTTAGGTGCATGGAATGGAAGAATGTTTTGGAATAAGATGAAGTGGAAGCCTTTGGAAGCTTGAATGTCAACTTCACTTGTTGCTCAACATCAAACTCTTTCAAGAGAGACTTTGGAATCCATATAGCCGTAGGATTTTCATTTTTTTTTTATGATTTAGAGAGAATATCTTCAATGATGGATTTTGGAACCCATACTTGTCTTGTAATTTTCTTCTTAAATATCTCTTTTGACTTTATGCCTCCATGTTGATTAGAGGAGACATGGTGATCTTCTTTTTTTGATGAATTCTTGTATTGCTTCTTTTTGTATTGAACATTCAAGTTACTTCCAAAAGACTTGGGACTTGTGGAAGAAGAAGGAAGATATGACTGGTTTAGATGGGTGGGTGGATGAAAAGGATTCAAGGGTATGAATCTATGTTGATCTTGGGGAAAGATAGGAGATGGAGGGATGTAAGGACCCAATATGGATGACAAATTAGGAGAGTTAGGAGGGGAAAGTGAAGGGACATAAGGGCCCAAGATGGAAGGAAGACATGAAGCCCTTAGTATTGGTGGAGGAGGTCCAAGGATGGACGTGGAAGATACACAAGGATAATCAATAAGTTCATCAATGTCTATATGACAACCAAGGACATCAGCATCTTTAGAGTGAGCATTAGGATTTGCAATAGGATCATGAACATCTTGAATAGGAGAAACTTCTTTAATAGGATTGTTCGGAGCTTGAAAAGACTTAGGAAGAGTAGAAAGTGGAAGAAAACATGGAGGTAGAACAAGAAGATGGAAGACTTTGATCTTGAAAAGGAGCTTTGGATAGCATAAGCATATAATTTTTCTCTTGATTTTCAATAAGCTTAACATTGGAAGTAACAATACTATTTTTAATAACCTTAATGGAAGTATCATCTTTGGAAAGTGCAAGTGTAGTAAGGTTATTTTGATTGTCAATAAGCTCAACAGTGTAAGTAGTAGCTTGATCTTTCTTAGGAGAAGACTTAAGACATGGTGGAATGAATGAGAAAGGGCGTGCAGGATCAAAAGAACCATGAAACGGATAAGAGACATCATGAAAAGGATTGGATGACATGGAGGGTTCTTGATCTTGATCCTTCTTTATGTTATTTTCTTTATCATTTTTAGAGTCCTCTTGACATGGAGCCACTTCTAAGGACAAGGAAGCATGTTGGATTTGTATGGAAGACTTTGGAAGAGATGGTGAAAGACTAGCTGAAGTAGGCATTATAGCGTATAAAGGCTTAGGCTCTTTAGGTTTAGCATTATTGAAAGTATTTGCAGCCAAGTGAAGGTTAGCTTGAGTTTCTTTAAGAGGTAGCTCCTGAGGATAACTATAGGGAACTACATGAAAAGTATTAGGAACTTTGTTGGATGAAGGATTTGTGAAAGACTTGGAAGCTTTAGGAAATGTATGGGTATTGGAGGAAGTAGGGGATGGTAGGGAACCATCACAAGACAAAGGTCCATCATTAACATAATCTTGCTCAAGAGTGTAATCTTTATTTTTAGCATGAGAGTTCTTAGAGGAGAGATTCTTATAGTATTTACATTTATAATCAGCGAGGAAAGCTTTCTCTTCCTCAAGTGAAGTACATGTATCATCTAGGTATTGTTCACAAAAATCATCAAAGTCTCTTTCAAAATCATAATCATATGGATCACCATCACGATCTATCCAATGTGATGACCCATTTCCAGTAAGCACGAGCACACGACTAGGAGGACTCTTAGGAATAGAGGTGTCATAGGTATCACTACATTGTCCATCATCATAGTCATCAAAGATGGGCATGTCACTTTTTGTGGAAGAGGTATCACAAGGATTTTCATGTTTCTCATTATGGTATGTCTTGAGAATAGGAGTAAGACTCTTGGGAGAAGTAGAAGAGAAATGAGATTGTGAAGACCTAGTGGAGGAAGAAGACTTGGATAATAAGGAATGAAAATAATGTCTAGAAGAGTCATGGTAAGACTTGGAAGATGAGGAAGGATGAGAAGAATTAGAAGATGAAAAATGTTTGGAAGAAGAAGGTCATGACATGATCATGTCTATGATCCTAGAAAAAGTGTCTGATTCATTCAACTTTTCTTTTATTTTTGTCTTAATTTTATCACCCGTGCCATATCTAGGACTATTGGAGGAATAAAACTCTTTGAATTGAGCAATGAGTTCGAGATCATCTATTTTCAAGAGAGGTTCCATAACAAGATAGTTGAAATTCATGGTTCTGGAAGAGGAGGAATCAAGCATGGAAGTGACAGAAGAGATGAATAAAAGAAGGTAAGACTAGATAATAAGAGGAAAAGAATCAAGAAGACGTGAAGATTTTAGGAAGAAGAGGAAGAAGCATGAAGTAAGAAGAGAAAGGATGGAAATGGGAGACTAGGAAGACATGGGAGATGTGGAAGAAAGAAGACCAAGAGTCATTTTGTGAAACTTGATACCATTTAAGTTCATTTGGATGTTGAGAAACATGTCACAACACCTAAGATTAGACTCGGACCACCAAGGAAGACTGGAAATGATAGGAATCGGCTCACTATTTTGATAGACTAGGGGATAGTTTCGCAAGAGGGAATGCAATCCCATGCGAAGAAATGCTAGGGATCATGTGAGAAAATGAAATCTTGCGTGAGAGAATGCCAAGCTTGCATGAAAATGTGTACAGAGCTAGGCAACAAAATAGGATCAGGTCGCTTGACAGCAAGTTTGTAAACTCAGGAACAGAGTTTTTTTGTTCATTTTAAAAGATCACATAAATACATCAACATATTTTTATCATCAATCCAGCATGCAAGACGACAATCAAGGAGTCCAAGAAAACAAATGTCTTCAAACAATAAGCAAGGGATAAAGAAACCTTGCACATGAACAAGAATAGTGACTTAGTATGCTACTCCTTAAAGATTATACTTGTGTATGTTCTCAAAATATTTTTCCAATCAAGCACATAGTCCTAGAAAGAGAAATCTTGGTTGCACTATGGTTCTTAGTAATGGTTTGACTCTACAACTTTTGCAATCTCAAGAGGGTGAACTCCAATCCAAGTGCACCAGGGTTTTGACACATTTCAAAAATTTAATCAATCAGAGATGTTGAGGAGATCTGACAGCCCAACAAGAAATTACACCCATGGAGATTTCTTCCACAAGGACATTTGTATAGCGGTTGTTACTACCACGGCAAAAATGGCTATTACCACTTGAGGTTCCATCCACATGGTTTAACCAATAAAGGGAGTGTCCACTATACTTAACCCTCTCTAACAAGGTGACTCACAAAAAGGACCACATGGGGACTTGGTTTAGATTCAAGGATTTGAGTTTTTGGTACTACCCAAAAAGGGAGTAGAGCATAATCCTCTAGCCTCTTCACTTCACCCAAACATAGCAAGCAAGTTCATTGACACGCTAAGATTGAAACCACCTCACGAAGGTTCATGATGTCAACAATAATGTCTACTGAGCTCTCTAAGTGGGACCAAGAGAGAACGTACCGATCAATGTTGGGGACTAAACCAAGTAAGACCGTGAGATAGTAACAATATCCTCCCTACCTACAAGGGATTCTATCGTCAAGAAGATATCGTAAACATTTATGCAAGAAAATGAATCTATATTCCTTTTAGAGCCCAAAATGGAAGTGTGATCTAGGAAAGCAATAAACACTCAAACTAGACACATAAGAGATTCATTTTATTCCCAAAATACAAATGTTATAGAGTTTCAACACAATACCTCAAATCCAAAGCAATGCGCCTTGCTACTATGTTGCTTCAAAAAATAGAATCAAGGAAATAAACATAGCAACCATTAAGTGTCTGAAAATAGCAAGAAAAACTAGCAAATCTGGAAATTTAGGTCTTTGTTGTCAAAATGTCGCATGAGATAGTACATAGGGCCACGTGAGAAAGTACATAGGGTCATGCAAGAAAGTACATAGGCCCATGTGAGAAAGTACAAAGGGCCACATGAGAAAGTACATAGGTCCGCATGAGAAAGTACATAGGCCCGCATGAGAAAGTACATAGGCCCACGTGAGAAAGTACACAGGCCTACGTGAGAACATGCCTTTGTCATGCGCAAAATGCTAATACTAGAAAAAATTTGCATGATACAGCGAGAAACTTCATGCGAGGATCCGTAATAGAGATGCACGGAAGTATGGGCAGCGCATGAAAATCGTTTGAAAAATAAAATAAAAATAAAATGAGGTCAGAAATGGAATTTTTTGCCCCACGGTGGGTGCCAAAAATGTGTGCTAAAATGTTGTCACACTTCTATGAGTCATTAAATCCAAGATTACTCAAGAATGAGATCTCAAATGGCGACTCATAGCTCTCTATTCATGGAGTGCAAAGGTTTGTAATGGAGGCCCTCAGATTAGACCTAGTTTGTGCCCATGCAAGTACACCATAAAATGAGAGATTCAAAAAGGAAAAGCAAGAATGCTAGTCTCCATGATCATCAAGTATGCATGCAAATGAAAATGAAAGCTATTCTATATGATAACAATGCATGAAAGAAACTAATCTATGAAAGGAAATGCTTATGCAAGATTATTCTATGAAAGGAAATATGAATCTAATCTAATATGCAAGTGCAAGATTAATCTAAATGGATTGCCATGAGGCATGAGAGAAGAAGACAAGAAAAGAGAAGTTTCAACATCCAAGCTCAAGTGCTCAAGAATCTTCTCCAAAATCGCTCCCCAAACCTGCAGTATAACAAAATAAAATCTAGATGTTCTCCAAAATGAGAAGGAGAAGGCTCCTTATAAAGGATAGCAGACAGTCAAGATTAAGAGGCAAAAAGAAATTAGTAACGGTGGAGATTAAATCTTCGTTGATCCATGTGCTCAAGATCCTTTAAGAGGCAAAAAGATAAAAAAGGCCCACCACTTAGAAGTATGTGCATTCAAAGTGTAGAGAAAAAGGGATTTTTATTTATTTTTTATTTATTTTATTTCCTTTTTCAACACAAAGAGATATTTAAGTGGGGATCTTATTAAAGAGGGATTTTCTTTTAATAAGATGATTTTATTTAATTAAAAGCGAAGTTTTCTTTTAATTAAATGAGGCTTAGGATAAAATGATCAAACCTTAAGAAATATTAAATATTTGAATTAATTACGATTTGATCAAGGAAATTGATTTGAATTGAAAATGCTGCAAAGTATTGATTCAGGAAATTGATAAATTGGTTCCATCATTTGATAATTTAAAGAATGGGGCCCAAAGTCTAGGTGACCATTTTAGGGTCCATATAGTTCATGCTATAGATGTTGTTGACCTACCTTTCTCTCTTCTATATGTCACATCATGAAAACCTCTCCTCAACTCAACCTATCCCTGGCCTCTCGATGGAGGGAAGAACCTATCCGGGGTCTTGGATTCAACTTCATATCTGCAGAGAACTTAACCCCCACAATTAATCTACCTCTGCATGCGGCCCAGATCTGGATCAAATGCAACTTAAACTGGAGTAACAACTAACAATGATGAACAATGAATAGCGATGTTCTTTAGTCCCATCTGGATGATCAGCTGTGAGATCCCCACCGTGTTGTTACAAAAAGGTGGAGATTTCTTTCTTTTCCTGCACTGGGTGGCATGCCAGATCTTCGCCTTCTTTCTCTGCTAGTTCTACCCTTGACACCCCCTCTCGGTAGTTGAGGTAATGCCCTCCACATTTCATATCTAACAAATCTGGTGATTGAAACTAAACTTCATGACGTGTTCCGACAAAATGCTATTGATTCCAAGAGGACTATGATGAGGAGGACGACAGACCGGTATGATGAGGGGGCCACCCCGAAAAGTGCAGTTGTATATAACCTGAGTTTATGGATTGTGAAAGCCCTATTATTTAGAACTATAGTTTCCTGGGGCCCACCTGTACTATAGAGTGGGTGGTATACGCGAAAGGTGGGACAACAAATTGTAGTTCAAATCCGAGTACCCTTTTTGGAGAACTTCTGGGATCCATGAACAGAATTTTCATCAAAGTTATTTCAGGTCAAGGTCAACTTCCAGTGGGGGTCAAGATTGTACCCTGGGGTAAGATCTTACCTCAATCCTGAGGTCAAGGTCGACCTTGCTCTGAAAGATAGGATTTTTCTAGGTTTTCTCTATCTCGACATTTCCAAGTTGGGTCAGGTTGCAAAATTCCCCAAAGTTGAACACGGACATCAAAAAATAGTGATTTCCACATCAACCACTTTTCAAGATAAGTATTCTTGTTTTATTAAGTTTGTATGTCCATAACATTTTCCATCATATATTTACATTCTTACACTTTGTTATCATCCCCCACTTTTTCTCTTATACATTTTGGTGAACCCGCAATAGACAACTCTTTCTTTTTGGTGTTAGATGTTTTTCTTTCTTTCCTTAAGATTAGATTTCTTCTATGCTCTTGCATTTTAAATTCAAAAACACAAAAAAAATTATATATTCAACAAAATCCAAAAATATTTCTTGCATTTCATCTACTCTAAAGATTTTTAAGATGCTTTGGTGTGTGATTATGTTCTTTATTACCCTTCTCTTAGCATCTCTTTACCATACCTATGATGTTTATGAGAGTATCATTCACTTCATTATGTTGGTGACCCTTCATTTTGCACTTGCCTATACTTTTGTCAAATTGATTGATACTAGTCTTCCTGCTTTCAAAGCTTTCATTAAAGATTTATGTGGTGGACTTATTACTCTTTTGGATTATGTGAAGAATTGAGTAGATGATACACCATCTCCTATTCTTCCTAATCCTATTGTCCCTAACTTGATTCCTAACTTTCCTACTCCTAATTTGATGCCTAAAATGCCTAATTTTCCATCTTCTAATCCTAGTCCTTCCCATACTTATGATGGGATTCAAGCTATAGTTCATGATGTAGATGTGCAAGAGTTATTTGACTTACCTTCTCTGATTTATGATGATATTAAAGGAAAGGGTAAAGAAACTTCTTCTAAACCTATTATTCCACCTTATACAACCTTTACTCATGAACATGATAAACAATCACCTCCTGTAGAAGCCTTGCATGATATGTACACTACAGGATTCAATATGATGACTAAACAAGGTTATAAAGGTTTAGGGCTTGGATTTAATGAGCATGGTATTAAGTATCTGGTTCATTTACTCCCTAAACAAGATATGTGTGGTGTTGGTTGTTCGCAATCTCAATTCAAGGTAGTTGATTTTGATCGTCCTCCCCCTCTTCATGTTCTTCTCCCTACACCTACCTTAGATAACCCTAATACTCCTTAATATGTAGCTAAGAAGGTGTATGTTCAATTGATGAAATCCAAGAAAGAAATCTTTAAACCTATGCCGAAAAATGCTTTATCCAAGTAAAAATGTCCTTTTCATTATAGTAATACACATTTACTTGTTGATTGTAAGCATTTCAAGTTATATGTTAGGGAAAGAGCTGCTTTAGGAATTATATGTCACTCTCGTGCAGTTTTACAATTCCTTCATAATTTTGATATAGGGGATACCCCTCATTCTGATATAATATAGATTTCTTCTTCTTTTGTCTCAAGACTGGGGGACAAGAGGCATTTAAACTAGTCTTATAGGATCCATTAGGCTCTTGGAAAATATTGTATCCTGGACTTAATTGGTATTATTTCTTCCCTAGGTGATCCTATAATAGTGGGTTACACTTTTTTAGACATGCTGATTTTTTCTAAAATAACACATTTTTAATAAAATATGACGATTTAAGCCTTGAGAGGTTCCATTTGAAAGAATTAATTACAAATGGTTAGCTCAAAGCCTCTTAGATAAAAAAAACATTGATATAACATCTATACTCCTCATTCATACCTACAATGGAGTCTCCTTCACACCTATTAAAATGCTGACAAAAAATCAATTTGACTTTATCTTTTGGTAGATCAAATGAATCCATTTGAAAAACCTATCTATGTAGTAATGTACTACTAAGAAAATATTTCCAATTATTATAATGTTAATATATATTAAGTTTATTATGACTTTGTATTTTTAGTTTTACTAAACATAGATATTTCATCGTATGTCTACCTCTATGTTTGATGGTTATGAAAAAATAATAAATGAGAGAAAAAAAAAAATTTAAAAATATCTATGCCCTAGGTATTGAAGTTATCTTTCTATAAAAAAAAATTAAAAATAAAATCAAACAAATACACGACAAGTTATAAGCTATGTAGTCAAAGTATGTCAAAATTGTCAACTTCAAATGTTAATAAAATATGCAATAATCATGATAACATCGTAAAACCAATTGCATACCCTCAATACGGATGTTAAAAAACTAAATTCGAAAGAATCACATTGATATCTATTTTAGAAAAAAAGTTATGCTCTATGCAAACAATGTAACTCTTTGAAAATGATGTTTTCAGCAACATACCAGTTTTCATGGGAGAAAGAAAAAATCATTCAAATCAATTCAAAAATAAAAATAAAAAAATATATTTAGAATCTAGACAGAAAATCCTAAAAGACTCTAATTTACTTCATCTTTCAATTTCAAATGGTTTAACAACAATATGCATCCGAATCTGAAAGTTTTTTTCAAAATGTAGAGTACAGTGTCCATTTAGGAAAAAAAGTGTAACCCACTATTGTGGGTTCACACCCCTCTTTCTCTATGGTTTTTGCATTATGTTTATAATCATCCATAGATTTTCTATATTCAAGATGTCTTTTCTAATACATTTGTTTTGCAAAGGTATCTCTTTCTTTCATCCCTGGGGGGCAAGGTTCTTCTTTCTTTCTCTTTGTCTAGGGATCTTCTTCCTTAGATTAGTGGCATTTGTTTATCTTTCAACATTATTTCATTATACTAACTAAGTTTTGACTATGGATATCCTTTTATATGAGAGGTTTTTGTCCTAGGTCATCACCTCTTCTTTATCTTGCAAATTATGTTCATTATAAACTCTTGCCCTTGCTCTTGGTGATTAGAGTTGTTTCCCTCATTTCAAAGATTCCTCTTCCTCTTGATTGCAGGGGACTTGATGATTGAATCTTTGTTCTTGCCATGTTTATCTTTGAAAGATGATATTTTATCTAAAAAGCACTCCTCTATGGTGGGGGTCTTGTTGATAAGATCTCTTTCTTTGAGGATACTTTTTCCATAAGTGATATATCCTTTTCATAATTATCTATACTCTTGGATGTAGGGGTCAATACCCTTTGCTAAGAATGTAGTATACATTTTTGTAAATAGGATATCTCCTTACATTGTGAAGTAGTTATCCTCTTTCTCTTCCTTATCATGTCTAGTAGATAGCCACGATAAGGAGGGGGGCATATATAGGTCTCCCTTGTACTATAGTTTTTTATTTATATGCTAAATCCTCTGAAGGTAAAGCACATAAGTTGCTAAATCCTGAAGAGACACCCATTTTTTAATTTTTCAATATGTTAAATCTTCCGAAGGTAATGCACATAAGTTTCTAAATCCTAAAGAGACACGCATTTTCAAATTTCAATATGCTAAATCCTTTGAAGGTAACGCACATAAGTTGCTAAATCCTGAAGAGACACATTTTTAAATTTTCAATATGCTAAATCTTCCGAAGGTAACACACATAAGTTGCTAAATTTTGAGGAGACATGCATTTTATATTCCATGGTGATACAAGAAGGTGGATCTATGGGTATTCCAGAAGCTGTTAGAAGACGCATTACAATTTCAAGGCGCAGTTTATGGGTGAACTATCAGGTTTGGCCACCTATTTGGCTCTCCCTCCTTGGTGATTCATGGTAAGGTGGGCATCTTACTGGGTGAGGTAATCACTTTCTCTTTTCTCTCTTTTCGCTCTCATGCTAGTAGGACTAAATCATGAAGCTATGTTATTTATAGTGTTTCTCTTGTCTTTCTTATGTAATCATTTATGCTTTTATGATAGCTTTCCGAATATGATATTAGTATAGGAAACATTTCTTAGCAAGGTTTCCTCTACTAGTTGATTTGGGTTTATTTTAGTACTAACCCCTCTTTGGTGTCTTTTAGTTTTCTCTTTATTGTTGTACCCTCATGCATGTATGTTGAGTTAGAATCCTTAGCCTAAGGGCTTGCGTCCTTAGCTAAGTGTTATTCTATCTCGTTGTGAATCCAATTGGATCTCTTATTTCTTCTCCTTTACCAAGAGTTTGCATCGAATCCATACTCTTGCTAAAGTGGGGGCTAAATGTATCGTCAGAAAATGGAAGCACTTCCATTTAAGACTGGTTTATCCCTCCGAGTAGGTAGTGTGGGGTCATGTCAAACACCTCGGGTAGGTCCCTAGATTGAATCTAATTTTTCTCCTCACTCTGCCCCTTTTTCCACCCTCGTTCTACACTTTTCTAGCATTCTGGAATGAGATCCTGAGATCTTTGACTTCATGGTCAAGGTCAACCTTGACTCTAACCTAGGTCAAGGTTGACCTCAACTCTAACCTAGGTCAAATTCAACCTCGACCTTGAACCAAGGTCCAAATTTCAAGATACCATGATTTTCGGATGTCAGGTTTCTGAAAGATTTGTTTTCCCGCTTTCGGGTCGGCTGTTTTAGATTTTGGAACTGTAAACTCTTAAATTACATTTAATCTAGGTCTATTTCTAGGGTAAAGGCCCAATGGGAATTTATTTCTCATATGTCGGCCTCTCTAGGGGTTTGTGCCCTAGATCACTATAAAAGCAAGTCTTCCTCTCTCATTTTCACATCCATATTTTACCAAGCAACTTCATGAGATCACTCTCAAGGAGACATTCACGATCAAGAAAGAATTTTCAATCAAGCAATTATCATCTATTCAAGCATTCAAGTTCTCCATTGAAGATCAAGGATTCAAGGATTCAAGCCTTTGAAGTGATTTGGTTCAAGCATTCAAGATTCATCATTCAAACCCTAGATCTATCCATCATGGTGGTGTGATCTACCTTCAAGATCCTTTGTTCATCTTCAAGATCCATTCATTATTTCCTCAAGGTGGATTCCAAGCATATAATCATGGAGGTTTTGATTTACATTGGTTAATGTTGTGTCCAAGATTTCATATCAACATACTTGTTTACATTTCAAATACAATTGCATATCTATTGAATATCATAGCTTCATTGTTAGATCTACTTCTACTACTTGCTAGCATTCTCTATTTCAATTCCATTATTAAGGTTGATTCCAAATTGGGTGACTAAGGCAAACTCCTCATCCCAACAACAAATCCTCTTTTTCTTGCAGATACAGGTGCGAGACAGCGAATTGCAGTTCAAGTCTGAGTACCCTTTTCGGCGAACTTCTAGGATCCATGAACAAAATTTCCATCGGAGTTGTTTTAGGTCAAGGTCGACTTCTAGTGGGGGTCAAGATTGTACCTCGGGGTAAGATCTTACCCCTATCCTGAGGTCAAGGTTGACCTTGCTCCAAAAGACAAGATTTTTCTGGGTTTTCTCTATCTCGGCATTTCCAAGCAGGGTCAAGTTACAGAATTCCCTAAAGTTGAACATAGACATCAAAAAATAGTGATTTCCGCATCAACCTCTTTTCAAGATAAGTATTCCTATTTTATTAAGTTTGTATGTCCATAACATTTTCCATCATATATTTACATTCTTACACTTTGTTATCATCCCCCACATTTTCTCCTATACACATTTAATTCAACTTAATGGACGTCTGGGAAGATGTGACACATATTTGTTGTGAATCTTTAAATCAATTTAAAATATTTCTTAATTTCTATTGTAAATTTCAAAAATTAAAAAATTTGAATGATCTATTGTGATTGAAAAAGTATGAAATTTAATAATTATTTTTTAATTTATTATAGATGAAGCTTCAAGTTTGGATTTAGAAAATGTAACACAACTTCTAAAGTTATGACCATTTTAGTTTAGATAAGTATAAATTCAAAGATAATGTTCATATAAAATAAAAGATAATTAATCATTAAATTTGTAATGAAGAATAAATTATATTTTTAATAAATTTAGGAATTCCTTTGTAAATCTTTTTTAATATATTAAATTTAGTTTTAAAATGTTTATCAAATTTTAAGGAGCTAAAGAAAATACTAGAATGACGCTAATCACATAATTTGCAAGTTTTTGACAAGTTTGGGATTCCTACTTTCTAAATCAAAGGCAACCTATATGACATTTTTGGAGGGAATCCAAAGTTGAGCTAAAAAATTTAACACTTGATTCATCTAAATCTAAATTTTAAATTTAAAAATAATCACTTTTCTATCCACTATGTCACTTTATCATTACTGCCTTTTAGCCATCCATGATCTTACACTTACCCATTAACTAGTCAAATCCCTACCTCAATTGTTGTCATTGAGTTCAATTTTCATCAACATAATTCTCTTTAGGATAATAATCATCCTTGAAGGCTTCTCGGAATGTTTCTCAAACCAACTCAAATCTTATTTATGTATGGTCCTCTACTCACAAAGCATGAGCTTGTTAGAGCTTCTTGACTAGAAAATAATATTTTAGAAGTGTGATCTTGATATTTTCTTTGCTTAAAAAGTCATTCATAGAGATATATGAATATAACTAGTTACCTTATATTTCTTCATCTATTTTACCCTCAAACACTTGAATATTTAGCTTATGTTTGAGTTAAAGGAAACACACATTTGAGAACTTCAACAATCTAGTTGAAAATATATGTCCATTGTTCTCAAAAGCTTTTACAATTTAAACCACGGTCATCACATGGACTACATCTTGTATTGCTTCCATTTGGACAAGTTCACTTGGAATGAATTGGGAGATATTATAATAGATCTAGTAGTACATGCATTTCATTTGATGTGACATTGTAAGATGAAACACTATGATACTAATGATTTGGATCATAGGTGGACTAGGAAATAATTCTCAAATTTTGGAAGAAGATGTATTGTTTGTATGTAAATAAAAATTGAGAAAATGATTAAAATAGAGAAGCAATTAGAACTGGAACATAAATTTTTTAATATTTGTATTATGTACATAACGGACTCTCAAGGGATATGTATGGCTATTTATTCCTCCTACCTATCCTATACCTACCTATCTATATTAGTCAAATTATCTTACATATATGTATTTATAAATTAGAAGGAAAGAAGGTGAAAAGTTCATTATGACAATTGAACATGATGCCAAGGGTTGTATAGGAGCTATAAAGGGTATCTTTTTGGTTGTGTGGCATGGTTTTTAATGTTGTATTAATGGCCCATGAAGTAAGAATTTACATGGTCCTGATACTCCATAAATGACACATGATGCCAAGAGTTATGCACAAGATTATACACTACTAGACATGAAGACAAAGTAGCATGCAGGTTTGTCCAGGTTTATGTGCAAAGAATATTTTATGAGTATTAACATACAAGAACCCATCTCTTAGGAACATAAGTTGTTCGCTTAGCACTTATTTAGATAATGTTTAGATGTTCACTTAGCATTGATTGTTTTTAAAGATGATGTTGAATATTGATCCACAATATTCCTTCAATAAAAATGCATTTAATCATTATAAACTATTCATTGATCATTATTTCTCCTTCAAATATTTATGTTTTCATACTACCTATTACATTCCAACTATATAATTTAAAATTAATCTCCATCAACGCATGTGTTTAAATAATACAATTAACACCCATCATCGAATAACCTCTATCAACACATGTTTAAATAATACAATTAACACCCATCACCTAATTATTACTAAGGATAAGGATTGATGATTGAACTCCAAAGTAATTGAGTCCATCTTCAAACTCTTGTTTTGTCTTTATTCTCAATATTCTTGGTTCCCATGACTTCAAGTATTACCATGTGCCATTTATGATTTTCCTACACTTTTCCTGCGTGCTACTCCTCTTTGACACCAGCTCCATCTGTTTCCCTGTAAATAGAAACTACAAAAGAGTACTGTGACTATGATGGTGGGACATCATCTGTGAAATCTGACTATTTGTCAAGCAAAATTTGAGGTGTCTGCGAGTTAAGCAGCTCATTCATATTGGAATCCATGCTAAAAGGGGAAAAAAAGGGAAATGGGTCATTTTATAATCCACTCTATTAATGAACCATTTTATAGTTAAAAAATGGAAAGGAAAAGTTAGTCACGTATGTTGAAACTTTACAGGATGGCATACATTATTAGTGGGGTCGGAAACTACAAATGTGCGAGCTCGTCTGATTCACAATGCACATGAAACTTGATTTAAGTCCTTTTTTTCTACATTGAAAATCATGTCATTGTTGACAAAACAGAAACTGCCGAGGTCCTTCTGTCACTTGCAGCATATAAACATGCTTGGGTTGATGTAATTAACACACGCATTATTGAATCAGAAATTAGAATGGGTAGGTCTCCTTGTGGCTGTGGTAAAGATTCTGTCATCAACCGTGGGGTCTGGACTGCCCAGGAAGACGTGAATTTGAGACAATATATCACAAATCATGGGGAGGGACGATGGAGTTCTGTGCCCATAAAAGCAGGTAAACTAAAAGAAATTGGGTTTTTTCTCATTCATTTCGAAAAGATCAACATCGTAAGGTGTGTTATTAAAAAGTAATTGGATTTTTCAGGCCTGAATCGAAGTGGAAAGAGCTGTCGATTGCGATGGATGAACTATCTTCGTCCAGATATTAAGCATGGAAACGTTTCTGCTGATGAAGAGGAACTCATTGTTCGATTGCACGCTCTCCTCGGCAATAGGTATAATATTATCTTCTTTCTGATGAGAACACTGAATATGATTGAAACATAAAATAGAAAAAATGTCAAATTGATTCCATCATTTTAGAAAATAATTGAAGTGAAAATGAATTATTTCTATTGCACCTATAAACTAGAACAGCTTTTTTAAATATTATTTGTTTAACAGTAGGAGATAAATTTTGTTCAATTTAAGCTCATCAGTTGAGGTCTCTCTGCTGTGTCAATCATTCAGAAAATAGATTGAAGGTTACTTTGGTCTTAATCTTTGTCTACTGGCGTAAGGGCGTAAGTTTATATGAGGGTTTTGGAATCTATTTTTATGGAGCAGTAGGTCTAATGAAACAAAAACAATTATGTTACAGATATATTTGAAATGTTTTGTTGTGAAATTAGGATGGGACTAGAAATTGCTCCACCAACTTTAAAAAAATTCTATTGCTTAGATCAATTCGCTAGTATTTTAGATTCTCCCATTAAAAAAAGGAAAATGATGTTTATTTATTAGTTTTTTATGAGACAATAATTTCCTAAGTTTTGGAGCTTAAATTTTTAAGCTGAACTGCACTACTAGACCAGCAAATATGGGCTTCACCCCTTATGATATCGGAGCCTTGCACTCAGCAAGACTTGATTCCTGATGGACTCATTTGGAACTATTCAACTTCATCAATAGATCAAGGACCCATTGACACACTACTAAATTTATAG